>JARQOD010000003.1:43997542-44040282 GCA_033576555.1 Oophaga sylvatica
AGCGTTTACTGATCGTGGAA
Organism: Oophaga sylvatica; assembly: GCA_033576555.1. Taxonomy (NCBI): domain Eukaryota; kingdom Metazoa; phylum Chordata; class Amphibia; order Anura; family Dendrobatidae; genus Oophaga; species Oophaga sylvatica. The sequence goes on from JARQOD010000003.1 coordinate 43,997,563, forward strand.
ACATACCCTAATGGATTGCAGACCCCTAAACTAACCGCACAACTAGAAGCAGCCGTGGGACGTACCTATGATGACCTAGACGCCTTGACACAGCCGGAGAGTTAGCTAAGCCTAAAGATAGAAAGGGGAAAGCTAACTGCCCTGGAGTAGCGCCCCAAAGGAATAGGTAGCCCCCACACATATATTGGCGGTGAGACAAGATGAAATACAAACACAGGCAGAAAATAGAGTAAGTAAACGCTGGGGCCAAAAACTGTCTAGATAGGACTGAGAAGAATACTTTCTGCAATCCAGCAAAACCCTAGGAAAAATTCCAACACTTCTGATTCCAAAAAAATACTGAGACCGCACGATCTCTCCAGCTATATGAGAACTCTGGTGTGTACATGTAGCTACCCAGCAGCCACTGAAATAACAGGGACTGAAAAAAGAACAAATAACTGAGAAACAGACCAGCGCAGGCCCCAGCAGGGGGACCCTGCTGACCTCACTCAGAAAGCAGAAAAAACAAAAGAAAACAAAACAACTGAAACAAGCAAGAAATAGCTTATCTGAAAGTTTGCAGGAAACCGCAGAAGCTGACTTCCAAATTGGATCAGGAAGAGAGAACTAAAAACACCGGCGAGGATCATGGGAAAGTTACTCCCTTAAATCCCCCAGTCATGACTCCCAGATTGCCAATTGTCAGCAGCTGAAAGGTCTCTGTCAGTCAAGACTGGTTAACTAATATCAACAGCCACCAGAGGGAGCCCCAACTCAGAATCCAGAGAATTCACAACACCACAGCTCCTGGGCAGGAGAGGAAACAAAAGACAATACAGACATTACAGCAGGAGACCGCAGAGGACACATTTTGGGAGGTAAAATATTGTTTAAAAAGTCAGTGAAATATTTTACCTCACAAAATGAATCCTCTGTGATCCCCTGCTGTAATGTCAGTATTGTCTTTTGCTTCCTCCTCTGCCCAGGAGTGCGGTATGCTCCGTACACGGTCAGACACAGATAATTTTTAAAATGAACTTTCGTTCATGGGAAAACCCCTTTAATGTGCCTGTAGACACATAGCGCATCTGCCGCTGGGATCAGCCGAATGATTCACTGCGCCGGCACGGAATTCGCGCAGGCGCATTGCGACGGTGTTCCGCTGTTGGTACAACACAAGAGGCTGCGTGAGTGTGTGTGTGTGTGAGTGTTATGGGTCTGCAACTAAGGAATAGAGCGGGGGGTGAATCTGACCCTGCACTAGGATTAGACTCGATCCCTACGATGGAGCGGGCGACCTACTCCTTACGAATAGACCCACCGACGATCCTAGTCTAGACTCAAGTGAAGACCTGAAGGTGGGGGAAGGGGATCCCTGAAAGATCTAGGGACTGGGAACAAAACACTGGTAACCTCCTAGAAGGTTACCAGTACTGCACAAAGTATAGCACAATGATATCAAGGCTCCTAGCCAGAACTCAAGCAGATTATCACTGATGTCCAGCAAAGACTGGGAGACAGGTGCAGGGTAATAAAGGGTGATACAATCACCTGACCATCGACAAGCCCAGCACCAGGGGAAAACAGACCAGCAGCCAGAAACCACAACAAGATGGCGGATGGTCAAACTGAATAGATTCTAACAGTGGGTGTGAGTCTGAGTGTGAGAGTGTGTGTGTGTGGTGCGTACGGCGCATAGAGTGTGTGTGTGTGTGGTGCAACGGTGTTCCGCTGATGGTACCACGCAACAGAATGGTACCTGTTGTGAATAGGCTGGAAATGAGTTCTGAGCAGAAGCTCCCTCTGGTGGTTACAAACGGTACTGGACTGTCCAGTGAAGATTGTGAGGATTGGGAATCAGGTGTTACTGACTGGTCTTATATAAGGGAGTCACCTTCCCATCAGGGTTGCCGGTGATCAATTGTTCTGGTCTCAATCCTTGATTCCTGTTTCCTTGGTAGCCTGCTGTGTCGTGTCTGAATCTCCTGCTATCAGATAAGACATTTTCTTCTTTTTGTTTTTGTGCTTGATTTTTGCATTTTGTCCTGCACTTCTGTGGGGGCCTTCAGGGTCCCCTCTGGGGGCTTTTTGCCTCTCAGTTCAGTTCAGCCACTGATGTTTGTACATTTGCTTTTTCCAGTTTTTTTTCAGTGGCTGCTGTTTTGTTTTTGGTTACACCAGAGAACTAATTTAGGTGGTAGAGGTCGTGTGATCTCAGGTGTTTTTGAAATTAGTCGAGTTGGTGCTTTTCAGGGTTTTTTGGGATTGCAGTAAGTGCCCTTCCTATCCTTTTCTATTTAGTAAGTTTGGGCCCCAACGTTTGCTCATACTATTTTCTGTCTGTGTCAGTATTTCTTCTTGTCTAACCGCCATTACATGTTTGGGGGCTTTCTATGTTCTTTGGGGATCTGCTCCGGGGCAGATAGCTTTCCTCTTTCTATCTTTAGGTGTAGTTAGTTTCTCAGGCTGTGACGAGGCGTCTAGGACCAACGTAGGAACGCTCCACGGCTGCCTCTAGTTGTGGTGGTTAGTCAGGGTACTGCAATCTCATAGTTTCCAACTGCTCTGGTGTATTTCCTTTTTTTGCCTGCTCTCCTCAGCTACCAAATCATAACAGTATCACCGGCCCAAACTGAAAATTATATGGTACTCACAGAAGGGAAAAATATTGTGAAAAAAAAAAAGTTGTCAGATTTTTTTTTTTTCTGTTTGTTGCATTTTTTTCCCTCTGTATCTCTGGGTGTTGAGGAGGATTTTTTTTTTCTCAATGGAGTTTGCACAGTTGTCTGGCCGTGTGGATCAGCTTGCCACTGAAGTTCGGAGTATTGCTACCTATCTTGCTAGGTTGCCTGTTGTGGAACCTAGGATTCCCATGCCAGATTTGTTTTTAGGGGATCGAGCTAAGTTTCTGAATTTCAAAAATAACTGTAAATTGTTTTTTGCCTTAAAATCTAAGTCCTCAGGGAAAGCAGCGCAGCAGGTTCAAATTGTCATCTCTCTCCTGCGCGGCGACCCTCAGGATTGGGCTTTTTCCCTGACACCTGGGGATCCTGTTTTGAGTGATGTTGATGCATTTTTTCAGGCTTTGGGGTTATTGTACGATGAGCCTAATGTCACTGATCAAGCTGAAAAATCTTTGTTGGCATTAAGTCAGGGGCTTGAGGACGCTGAGTTATACTGTCAGAGATTCCGTAAGTGGGCAGTCCTGACCAAATGGAATGACGACGCTTTGGCAGCTCTTTTTCGGAAGGGTCTGTCAGATAATGTAAAGGATGTTATGGTGGGATTCCCTGTTCCCTCTGGTCTCAATGATTCTATGTCATTAGCGATTCAAATTGACAGACGTTTGCGTGAGCGGAAAGGTATGCGTGGAATAATGTTGCCTTGTGAACCTGCTTCTGAATCCATGCAGTGTGATAGAGTGGTTTCTGGGGCACAGCGTCATGAATTTCGAAAGCGCAATGGGTTATGTTTCTACTGTGGTGATGCCTCTCATGCTATTTCTGTCTGCCCTAAACAGGGAAGACGTTTTGCTCGCTCAGTTGTCTTGGGTAGTGTTCAGACTAAGTTTTTGTTAACTGTTACCCTGATATGCTCTCTGTCCTCATTTTCTGCTCAGGCTTTTGTTGATTCTGGAGCAGCTATTAACCTGATGGATTTTGATTTTGCTAAACGTTGTGGGTTTCCCTTGATACCCTACGGAAGTCTATTCCCCTACTGGGGATCGATTCTACCCCTTTGGCTGAGAATAAACCTCAGTTCTCTACTCAGGTGATAATGAGGGTAGAACCTGATCATCAGGAGAGTTGCAAATTTTTGGTTCTGTATAATCTGCATGACATTATCGTACTGGGTTTCCCTTGGTTACAGTCTCATAATCCTGTTTTGGATTGGAAATCTGTGTCTGTTACCAGTTGGGGCTGTCAATGTGTTAATACCAACACTCCTGTTTTTTCTGCCTCCCCCCAGGCTCAGGATGTTCCTGACTTTTTGATTGATTTTTCTGATGTGTTTAGCGAAAGTAAATCTGCATCCTTACCTCCCCATAGGAGCTATGACTGCGCTATTGAATTAGTGCCTGGTAGTAAATTCCCTAAAGGTCGCCTTTTTAACTTGTCTGTACCTGAACATGACGCTATGCGGTCTTATATCAAGGAGTCATTGGAGAAGGGTCATATCAGACCATCCTCTTCACCCTTAGGTGCCGGTTTTTTCTTTGTGGCCAAAAAGGATGGTTCATTAAGGCCGTGTATTGATTATCGTCTCTTGAACAATATTACTGTGAAATATCAATATCCGTTACCCTTGATCTCTGATCTGTTTTCCAGGGTGAAAAACGCTACTTGGTTTACCAAGCTTGACCTCAGGGGGGCATATAACCTTATTCGCATTAAGCACGGGGATGAATGGAAGACGGCATTTAATACCCCTGAAGGGCATTTTGAGTACCTTGTGATGCCCTTTGGGCTCACTAATGCTCCTTCTGTCTTCCAGTCCTTCATGAATGACATTTTCAGGGATTTTGTGGATACATTTCTGATTGTTTATTTGGAAGATATCTTGATTTTTTCCAATGACTGGGACTCTCATGTAAAACATGTTCGGACTGTGTTCCAGATTTTGAGAGAGAATGCTCTGTATGTGAAGGGATCAAAGTGTCTTTTTGGCGTTCAGAGGATCTCATTTCTGGGTTTCATTTTGTCCCCATCTGTTATTGAAATGGACCCGGTCAAAGTTCAGGCTATCTATGATTGGGTCCAACCTACTTCATTAAAGGCTCTTCAAAGATTCTTGGGTTTTGCCAATTTTTATCGTAAATTTATTGGTAATTTCTGTTATTGTTAAACCATTAACTGATTTGACCAAGAAGGGTTCTGATGTGGTGAATTGGCCTCCTGAGGCAGTCTCTGTATTTCAGGAACTTAAGCAGAGATTCACTTCTGCTCCTGTTCTACGGCAGCCTGATGTTTCTCTACCACTTCAGGTGGAGGTTGATGCCTCTGAAATTGGGGCAGGTGCCGTTTTGTCCCAAAGAGATCCAGAGACCTCTAAAAGTAACCCTTGTGCCTTTTTCTCTCGAAAATTTTCTCCCACTGAACGTAATTATGACGTGGGTAATCGGGAGTTATTAGCCATGAAGTGGGCTTTTGAAGAGTGAAGACATTGGCTGGAGGGAGCCAAACATCAGGTGGTGGTCCTTACTGACCATAAGAATCTAGTTTATCTAGAATCTGCCAAGCGACTTAATCCTAGACAGGCCAGGTGGGCCTTGTTTTTCACACGTTTTAATTTTGTGGTTTCATTTCTTCCTGGCACTAAAAATGTTAAGGCGGATGCCCTCTCGAGGAGTTTCCTGGCAGACTCTCCTGAGTTATCTGATCCTTCTGTTATTTTGAAAGAGGGTGTAGTTCTTTCCGCCATCTCGCCCAATTTGAGACTGGCTCTGGAGGGGTGCCAGGAGGATAAGCCCGAGCGATGCCCTGTTGGGAAATTGTTTGTCCCGGACCAGTGGAAAATGAGTGTAATGTCGGAGATTCATTGTTCCGCGTTGGCCGGTCATCCCGGAATTTTTGGTACCAGGGACTTGGTTGGTCGGTCCTTTTGGTGGCCTACCTTGTCTCGTGATGTCAGGGAGTTTGTGCAGTCCTGCGGGACTTGCTCTCGCTCCAAGCCTTGCTCTCGTTCTAGTGGTTTGTTGATGCCATTACCTGTGCCCAAGAGACCATGGACCCATATCTCTATGGATTTCATTTCCGACCTCCCTGTTTCTCAGAGAATGACCGTCATCTGGGTGATTTGCGATAGGTTTTCCAAGATGATACATCTTGTGCCATTACCTAAGTTGCCTTCCTCCTCCGAATTAGTGCCTTTGTTCCTTCAGCACGTGGTTCGGTTACACGGTATTCCTGAGAACATTGTGTCTGACAGAGGAGTCCAGTTTGTTTCCAGATTTTGGAGGACCTTTTGTTCTAAAATTGGTGTTCAATTGTCTTTCTCCTCGGCGTTTCATCCTCAGACCAATGGTCAAACTGAGAGAACAAACCAGACATTGGAGACTTATCTAAGATGCTTTGTGTCTGCTGATCAGGATGACTGGGTCTCTTTTTTGCCTTTGGCTGAGTTTGCTCTTAATAATAGGGCTAGCTCTGCCACTTTGATGTCTCCATTTTTCTGTAATTCTGGGTTTCACCCTCGATTTTCTTCTGGACAGACGGAGGCTTCTGTCTGCCCAGGTGTTGACTCTGTTGTGGAGCGTATGCAACAGATTTGGGACCAGGTAGTGGATAGGTTGTCCCTCTCTCAGGAGAGGGCCCAGCGGTTTGCTAACCGGCATAGGACTAATGGTCCTCGGTTTAAAGTGGGGGACTTGGTCTGGTTGTCCTCAAGAAATATTCCTATGAGAGTGGCATCTCCTAAATTTAAGCCTAGGTTCATTGGACCTTATAAGATCGTGGAGATTCTTAACCCTGTTTCTTTTCGTTTGCTTCTTCCAGGGACATTTAAGATCCATAACGTGTTCCACAAGTCCTTGTTGAAGAGGTTTGTTGAGCCAGTGGTTCCTACTACTGTGCCTCCTGACCCTGTTTTGGTTGAGGGCAATCTGTTGTATGTGGTTGAGAAAATATTGAATTCTCGTTTTTCTAGACGGAAACTCCAGTATTTGGTTAAATGGAGAGGTTATGGTCAGGAAGACAATTTTTGGGTGTTTGCTTCGGACATCCATGCTAGGAGACTCATCCGTGCGTATCATAGAACTCATCCTGACCGACCTGGTTGCTCAAATGAGGGTTCGGTGACCCCTCCTCAAGGGGGGGGGTACTGTTGTGAATAGGCTGGAAATGAGTTCTGAGCAGAAGCTCCCTCTGGTGGTTACAAACGGTACTGGACTGTCCAGTGAAGATTGTGAGGATTGGGAATCAGGTGTTACTGACTGGTCTTATATAAGGGAGTCACCTTCCCATCAGGGTTGCCGGTGATCAATTGTTCTGGTCTCAATCCTTGATTCCTGTTTCCTTGGTAGCCTGCTGTGTCGTGTCTGAATCTCCTGCTAACAGATAAGACATTTTCTTCTTTTTGTTTTTGTGCTTGATTTTTGCATTTTGTCCTGCACTTCTGTGGGGGCCTTCAGGGTCCCCTCTGGGGGCTTTTTGCCTCTCAGTTCAGTTCAGCCACTGATGTTTGTACATTTGCTTTTTCCAGTTTTTTCAGTGGCTGCTGTTTTGTTTTTGGTTACACCAGAGAACTAATTTAGGTGGTAGAGGTCGTGTGATCTCAGGTGTTTTTGAAATTAGTAGAGTTGGTGCTTTTCAGGGTTTTCTGGTATTGCAGTAAGTGCCCTTCCTATCCTTTTCTATTTAGTAAGTTTGGGCCCCAACGTTTGCTCATACTATTTTCTGTCTGTGTCAGTATTTCGTCTTGTCTAACCGCCATTACATGTTTGGGGGCTTTCTATGCTCTTTGGGGATCTGCTCCGGGGCAGATAGCTTTCCTCTTTCTATCTTTAGGTGTAGTTAGTTTCTCAGGCTGTGACGAGGCGTCTAGGACCAACGTAGGAACGCTCCACGGCTGCCTCTAGTTGTGGTGGTTAGTCAGGGTACTGCAATCTCATAGTTTCCAACTGCTCTGGTGTATTTCCTTTTTTTGCCTGCTCTCCTCAGCTACCAAATCATAACAGGTACCATCAGCAGTTTCTATATTGAGACACCCATCACTTGTTTGTCCCAATATGGCGGTCTGTGAACTTCCTCCGCTTGGAATTCTGGGATACGGTGACATCTGGACAGAACAGGAAATGAAAACATTACAAGGCAATTATATAAATAGATTATAACAATGACCTACAGGTTTGGCCATAACATATTCCCTCCATACATCTGAGTTTATCTCGTGCTACCTTCTCAGATGTAATTTCCAGTCCTCCCAAGACCTCTTTTTTTGCTTTCCTCTGTTCTGTATCTCAAACGACTATCTCCAAGATTTCTACCATGCTTTCTGTATACCCTGGTATTCACTACCCCAACTATTCAGACTGTATTCTATCTTCAAAACATTCAAATGCAATCAAAAAGATATATATCTCTAAGAAAGCCTACAACAATGCAGTTTTCACCACGCTGCTATATCATCAGTGTCTACCTTTTCTCTTCCCTGTAATTTTCAAGCCTTTGTGGGCAGAATCTTCTATTCTACTTGTCTCTCACATAGATGAGTATAGTTCAGTTTTTTGTACCTTGTTAAGTTTGGTTTACCGATTGTTACATTACATGTAGATGTTTTATGGAACCAAGCACTACAGAATACATATTTTGCTATGCAAGACTTTTTTCAGGCAACATAAACTATAGTGATACGATGGATAGACAGAAGACTTGCTAGACAGGATAAATGACATAGTATGGTTAACATGACTAGCGCCTACAAAAGAATCTTTTTTTAGTAACAAAAAGTTACCTAAAATAAACCATACAGAATTTATGGAGTAATTTTCCATTTAATATTTACATACAAAATGGCTACCAGCTCTCTCTAAACGCTCCACTATCATATGAAAAAAATTAAGAAAAATAAGCGCAAATACAAGCATATACTACAAACATATTAATGATTAGTAACAAGTTTTGAGACATATATATTTATATAGAACTCATTGAAAAAGCGTGACTGTGAAACACGCATCGAGGATATAGTAGTGGTCTGGTTTTACAACTTTGCTATGTCTCAGTCATCAGGCTTATGTGCTTTTTTTTGCATCATCCAGCATTTTTCACACCACTTTCAGTATTAGGCCGGGATCACACATGCGACAAAGTCGTCCGACTTTCGCATGTGAAATCCAAGCTCTGGCGCCGGCACTCGGGAGTGGAGTGCGCGGCTGCATGTAGTTCTATGCAGCCACTCGCTCCACTCCCGAGTGCCAGCACCAGAGCTGGGATTTCATATGGGAGTGTCGGACGACTTCATCGCATGTGTGATCCCGGCCTTACTGTCTTTTATATCTCCTGTCACTGTGCTTTTTTGATCATGAACATATTTTCCTCATTCTGAACAGGGATTCTTTCCCGTGTGAATTTTCTGGCGTATAATAATATGTAATACCAGGATAAAACATTTCGTACATGCAAAACATTAATATAGCTTCTCCCTTGTGTGACTTCTCAGATGTACAGAAAGATTTGATTTATTGTTAAAACATTTCCCACATTCAGAACATGAATATGGCTTCTCCCCTGTGTGAGTTCTCTCATGTATAACAAGACTTGATTTCTGATAAAAACTTATACCGCATTCTACACATGAAAATGGCTTCTCCCCTGTGTGTATTCTCTGATGTGCAGTGAGATTTGATTTTGTGATAAAACATTTCCCACATTCTGAACACGAAAATGGCTTCTCCCCTGTGTGAATTCTTTCATGTATAATAAGTCTTGATTTCTGGGTAAAACTTATCCCACATTCTGAACATGAAAATGGCTTCTCTCCTGTGTGAATTCTCTGATGTCTAATAAAAAGTAAATTATCGTTAAAAGATTCTCCACATTCAGAACATGAATATTTCTTCTCCCCTGAGCAAATTCTTTGATGAGCATCAAGAAGTAATTTAATATTAAAAGTTTTGTCACATTCTGAACATGAAAATTGCTTTTCCCCTGTGTGAATGCTGTGATGTCTAACAAGATGCGATTTTTGCGTAAAACCTTTCCCACATTCTGAACACGAATATGGCTTCTCCCCTGTGTGAATTCTGTAATGTCTAGTAAGATGTGATTTCCGGTTAAAACTTTTCCCACAGTCTGTACATGTTAATGAATTCCCAACTGTATGGGCTTTCTGATATTCAACGCTCCTTCTGTAAATGTTGCTTTGTTTAACAGTCTGTGATGAATCAGAAGGTACGTACTGTTGAATAGGATCAAATGATATTTTTTTTCTGTGAAAGGCTGAGGATGTGTCTGGGATAATGGCATGCTCTTCATATGTATCCTGTGTGAAACCATGATCATTTTCTTTAAAATATGAAGATATCACATGACGCTCTGGACTTCTGATACAGTCACCTGCCAAGAATAAAATTTAGTTGTGATTTTTTTTTTGAGTAATATAACCCTAATGTCATATTGAGGACAGCTCTATAAAAAAATTATATACAAATTACAAGCCACGTAAAACATTTAAATTTAATAATATGTGGCCTTGGTGGGTTTTCAATTTGTTGCTGTGCCATTCATATGCAATAATTAAGAGGGAGTAGTCTCCAGCGCAGAAGTTCATGAAGGACAATCTTTAAAAAATAATCTTAGACTTGTACATGAAATAAATGGGGTCCCTGATAATGAACCGTCGCGTTTTGACCTTTCAAGTCTTAATCATGGTACCATTATGCTCTGAAAATCCTTTTTTTTTTTACTTTCTAATTTGTGGACAATATTTAGGAAGGTCTCTGGAATAGGTCGAGGTGGTTCTTTCTCCCTCCTATGGAGCAATAAATACCTTCAAATATTGAAATATGTTCCTTCTCAATTTTTATCAAGGAAGAAAGTTTTGGAGTAGGGCAATCACATTTTTAGAGTCGAAAAACAGATTGCTCTTGTGTAATCCTCTACTAAAATACTCCTGGGGTTGATGTGTTAATTTCTGATGTTTCCAGTTTTGTTCCGCACTACATTCTGCCCCAGTTATAGGTTACCTTATCTCAGACCCCCAAGGTTCTTCATCATTTGTGTTCATGATGTAAAAGCAGCTGATAAGTATTATATATATATCTTAATGAATAAAACTTAAGAAAACCAGTCACCAGGTTAAAAGTGGCCAGAATTTATTCCTGCTGCTCCCCCAAGTATTCAGTTGTTATGTTTTTTATAACTCTGCCAAAGCATTTTAATTTAGTTTTGTGTTCATTTTTGAGGTCTTTACCAAAGGAGCGTTGCACACAACATTTCCAGAGGGTATGGCTATGGGTTACTCTGCATTATTACCCTGTGGGTCAGTCCTCTTTGGAAAAGACCATAAAAATAAGCAAGAAATAAAAAGCTCCAAATCTATGAAACTGTATGGCAGATTTAGAAACGTACACCTCTTCTCATGTTTACAATTGTTTTTTTTGGACTTTTTTAAACTGCTCTTTTTCCCTTTAGGATAATAAATGCTTGTGCTATATAGAAAAAAATAATATTTTCTTATGAGGTCAAGCTAATGGCTGTGCCACAGTGGCGTACCAAATTGGAAGCAAGCAGGCATTTAATAAAAGGTGGAGAGAGGGAGGAAGGAGAAGGTTGACAAAGGGTGCATGAACAGATGAAAAATGGAAATGGCACAGTAAGCCATAGTTTCTTTCTGATATTTTATAACCAATAGCAATGTGCAAAAAGAAGTGGAAGTAACAAAACCAAATTACAGTTGCTTGCAATAGTATTATCCTTTATCTTTTCACCTATTTTGTTACATTACAACCTGTGGTTAAATACTGTATTTTTGTAAACTGATTCGTGTGTGTTGCATCAGTACTAAATAGTCTAAGTAGTAATCATAAATTTAATGTATGGGATAAAAAAAAGAAAAATTGGCATGTGCATATGTATTCACCCATTTTGTTATGAAGCCCCTAAAAATTTATGGTGCAAGCAATTACCAAAAGTAACCTTGAAGGAGTCTCAAGGTCACATGAGACCAAAATTTATCGTATTTTTCAGATTATAAGATGCACTTTTTTCTCCCAAATTTGAGGGGAAAATGGGGGTGCGTCTTATAATGCGTATATACCTTACCGGTACCGTTGCTGCAGGCCGAAGACTGGGATGAGGGGGTGTCCAGCGGTGCTCCGGGTGTGTCCGGCGGTGCTGCCAGATGCTCTTGTGGGTGCCTGGTGGTGCTGCTGTTGTCTCCCATGTCTCTGGTGCTGCGGGGGAGGGGGGCTCTGCCGACATTTTGTGAAAGGCCTGAGCCTCTGCAGTTTCATGGTTTCCTGTGCGGTGGACTCCGGGAAAATGGCCGCCGGGGGGCGGCGCATGTGCAGATGGAGATCTCTGGAGATGAGATTTCAGCGCTAAAATCTCATCTACCGAGATCTTGGTGCCGAGCTCTCCATCTGCGTATGCGCCGCTCCCGGCGGCCATTTGCCCGGAGTCCACCGCACAGGAAACCATGGACCTGCAGGGGGCTCTGGTCTTTCGCAAAATGTCGGCAAAGCCCCCCGTGGCACCGAAGACACCAGCAGCACAGCCGGGCACCCGCAGGAGCACCGGGCAGCACTGCCGGACACCCCCGTAGCACCACCGGGCACCCACAGCACCGGTGACACCTGCAGCTGCACCGGGCAGCCCCGCCGGACACCCCTGCAGCGCCAGACACCTGCAGCAGTGCTGGACAATGCAGCAGCACCATAGACCTGCAGCGGTGCGCCGCACATCCCAGCCTGCAGCATCACCCCACTCCTGCCTCCTTAAGCAGCGACCCTGGGAACCCGCTTCACAGCAGCCACCACCCCCAGTAAGCAATAAGACGCTTGGATTATAAGAAGCACCATTTTATAAAAAAAAATCCTATTTTTCTCCTCAAAGTTTGGGGTGCGTCTTATAATCCGGAGCGTCTTATAATCTGAAAAATACCGCAACTTTTTGGCCACCAAGGTAAATGCTATGTTTGGTGCAAACCAACACAGCTCATCACCCCAAGAACACCATCCCCACAGTGAAAAATTGTGCTGGCAGCCTCATGGTTAAAGTCATGGGCAAGATGGATGGTGCAAAATACAGCGATATTCCTGAGCAAAGCCTGTTTCAGTCTGTCAGTGATTTGAGACTGGGACGGAGGTTCATCTTCCAACAAGACAATGAACAAAAGCATTCTGCTAAATCAACACTCCAGTGGCTTAAGGGAAAACGTGTAAATTTTTTTGGAGTATCCTAGTCAAAGCATAGACCTTAATCAATTGAGAATCTGTGGTCAAACTTGAAGATTGCTGTTCACCAGAGGAAACTTAACTTGAAGGAACTAGAGCAGTTTTGTCTTGGGAAATGGGCAAAAATCCCAGTAGCAAGATGTGAAAAGCTCATAGAGACTTACCCAAAGCGACTTGTAGGTGTATTTGTCGCAAAAGGAGGCTCTACAAAGTACTGACTTTAAGGGGGTGAATAGTTATGCACATTGAAGTTTACAGTTATTTTATCCTACTTGTTGTTTGCTTCACAATAGAAAAAAATTTTTTCACAGTTGTAGGTATGTTCTTTTCATGAACAGATGCAAATCCTTAAAAGAAACAGTGAAATTCCAGGTTGTGAGGTAGCAAAACACAAAAAATGCCAAGAGGGATGGGGTGGGATACTTTTGCAAGCTACTGAATGTGATAAATACTGAGATTTCAGTGTGTCTTGTTAAGGTATTTCCTAATAATTGTGGTCCCACAGCTTTACAGTCATGGCCAAAAGTTTTGAGAATGACACAAATATTAATTTTTACAAAGTCTACTGCTTCACTTTTTCTAATGGCAATTTGCATATACTCCAGAATGTTATAAAGAGTGATCAGCTTAACAGCAATTACTTGCAAAGTCAATATTTAGCTAGAAAATGAACTTTATCCCCCAAAACACATTTCAACATCATTGCAGCCCTGCCTTAAAAGGACCAGCTAACCTCTTTTCAGTGATTGCTCGATTAACACAGGTGTGGGTGTTGATGAGGACATGGTTGGAGATCAATCTGTCATGATTAAGTAAGAATGACACCACTGGACACTTTAAAAGGAGGCTGGTGCTTGACATCATTGTTTCTCTTCTGTTAACCATGGTTATCTCTAAAGAAACATGTGCAGTCATCATTGCAATGCACAAAAATGGCCTAACAGGGAAGAGTATCGCAGCTAGAAAGATTGCACCTCAGTCAACAATCAATCGCATCATCAAGAACTTCAAGGAGAGAGTTTCCATTGTTGCCAAAAAGGCTCCAGGGGGCCCAAGAAAGACCAGCAAGCGCCATGACCGTCTCTTAAAAGTGTTTCAGCTGCGGGATCGGGCTACCAGCAGTGCAGAGCTTGCTCAGGAATGGCAGCAGGCAGGTGTGAGTGCATCTGCACGCACTGTGAGGTGCAGACTCTTGGAGCAAGGCCTGGTCTCAAGGAGGGCAGCAAAGAAGCCACTTCTCTCCAGAAAAAACATCATGGACAGACTGATATTCTGCAAAAGGTACAGGCAGTGGACTGTTGAGGACTGGGGTAAAGTTATTTTCTCTGATGAATCCCCTTTTCGATTGTTTGGGACATCAGAAAAACGCCTCATTGGGAGAAGACAAGGTGAGCGCTACCACCAGTCTTGTCTCATGCCAACTGTTAAGCATCCTGAAACCATTCATGTGTGGGGTTGCTTCTCAGCCAAGGGAATCGGCTCTCTCACAGTCTTGCTTAAAAACACAGCCATGAATAAAGAATGGTACCAGAATGTCCTCCAAGAGCAACTTCTCCCAACCCTCCAAGAGCAGTTTGGCAATCAACAATGCCTTTTCCAGCATGATGGAGCATCTTGCCATAAAGCAAAGGTGATAACTAAATGGCTCAGGAAACAAAACAGAGATTTTGGGTCCATGGCCTGGAAACTCCTCAGATCTTAATCCCATTGAGAACTTGTGGTCAATCATCAAGAGACGGGTGGACAAACAAAAACCTAAAAATTCTGACAAAATGAAAGCATTGATTGTGCAAGAATGGACTGCTATCAGTCAGGATTTGGTCCAGAAGTTGATTGAGAGCATGCCAGGGAGAATTGCAGAGGTCCTGAAGAAAAAGGGTCAACACTGCAAATATTTACTTGCTGCATTAACTCATTCTAACTGTCAATATAAGCTTTTGTTACTCATATGTTTGCAATTATTATATTTCTGTCTGTGATAAAAACATCTGTCAAACACACATAAAAACCAGAGGGCAGCAGATCATGTGAAAATATAATATTTGTGTCATTCTCAAAACTTTTGGCCATGACTGTATATTACATTTTTATATTATATATTTATTATCTGTATTTCGCAGAATCTGTGACTTATCTGCATTTAGTGGTTACCACTCACCTGAATCATCATCTGATATAATCTCCACTTTACACCAATCATCATCCAACACATATATCTCTGGAGTATCAATACAGGTCAAATCTTTACCCTGAAAGAAATATTGTAGAAGTCACAGACATATGGATAAGTCACATCTATGATCAGATCTAATCCTGCCATCTCCACCGTTCTCATTACACAAGTATAAAATATGATACTAGTGGATAAAACAAGACTGAGGACAAGACCTTCACAGCCGTCTACACATTGTAGGGAAGATCTCATGATGCCTTCCCTCCATCTACCTGATCATCCTGAGGAACATTGGAATTTTCTTCTGAACAATCCTGTGAATGAAGAAAAGGGGGACATCTCTCTGGTGTGCTCTCTGGTGTTGTCCTCTTACTGGATAGATCTGGAGGAAACACATACAGGGACTGAATTAATTCTTTACATACAGATAATTATAGGCCGTGTGTATTTAGGCCTGTCTATTACCTGGTGATGTGAGGGGCTGGGGAACCTCCATCATGACGTCCTTATACAGATCTTTGTGTCCTTCTAGGTACTCCCACTCCTCCATGGAGAAATAGACAGTGACATCCTGACACCTTATAGGAACCTGACACATACAATAATACCGTCATCCCCCTGATCCCCTTTATAGTGTTACTGTATAATGTCACAGCATTCCCAGCAGTGTCACCTCTCCAGTCAGCAGCTCAATCATCTTGTAGGCAAGTTCTAGAATCTTCTGGTCATTGATGTCCTCATGTATCAGGGGGTAAGGTGGAGGACCTGTGATTGGGCTCAAGGGTCTTCCCCATCTCTCAGACACAGGGACCTGATACTGCTCACCAGAGGTCTTCTTCACTACTGTGTAATCCTGGTTAAGGAGAGACACATTAATAAATCTCACTACAGACATTTCCAGAGTCCTCACCTCTCCAGTTCTGTCCATCTGTTATTCACATAGATAAGAATGATGTAATGTGACGTCATCAGAATCTCTCACCTCTCCAGTAAGCCGGAAGAGGATCTCTAAGGTGAGATGTAATATTTTCTCTGCCATCTTGTCCCGGTCTTTATCCATCCTTGATGCGTAAATCAGGAAAATTCTCTTATGTAGAAGATCTCCACTATAGAGGATACAATATTGTAAGGACCGGAATGGGAAAAGGATGAGCTGATGCATTATTACATGAAATCTTTATGATGTTACGATTACTGAAGATAATAGGGAGAGATATGAGGACATATAACATGTAAATGCCATATTCCTTCTTTTTTTAATGATTTAAATATGTTATCAAGGCAACTACCCGTGTCAGTATAAAAGCGAGATCACAATTTCACATGAACTCTAAAGCCACTGACCACAAAGGTAATGCCAATATGTATACCACATAATTATAGTAGACCAGTTTAGTTCTCAAACTAAGGCAATGATAAGAGCATAGACACAAGCAGGGACTCCAGAACATAAATTTCCATTACATGCTGGACCTTTAGGTCATGTGACCATGATGTAATCACCGGTCCTAAGTGGCCTACTGCTGATAGCATCAGACCACACGGCCACTATGGAGTCCGTGAGTTCAGGAAACCCGGTAACGGACTCCCCTCTCTCCTCCCCGCCTGGCATCACAATTGCAGCTGTATCTGCATCCTGGATATAGGTAAAGTTGAATGCAATGATGGGTGCATGTGTGCAGTATCAGACTAAGTGCAATATTGTTGAAGTATATGCACAGTTAAACATGGCATGAAGCCAATACTCATCTCACTTCTCTTTATACAGGTATATATACTCACTGTTCTGTTTAACATTAGTCAAGTGTGAACTTCTCCCCATGTTATTACTTGATTTCATTTTCGGTATATAATAATTTTCCTTGTGTCTGTTTCTAAATGTATCTTAGTATATACTTCCCTATATAAGATCTCGCCTAAGTGTATGCACAGTTAGACATGGCAGGAGACAGATAAACCATGCAAGATATTCAAACAAACATGCTTTTTCAATTGTGCTATATAATGTATTTTTCCTCTTTACTTTATCTTTGTCCTAGCTGCTGCTTTTTTTCAAATCTACTGCCCTTTATCACAAATCTGTGCACTCTCTCCACATCAGTCCCGCTTTCTATCCTTCTCCCATGTACAGCTCTGACGCTCTATTCGCATTCCTGAAATCCAACCCTACCATGACACAGAGCTCAAAACGCTTGCAAAAATCACTGCACCACCTGGTAATTTTCTTTATACTCCTCTTAATTGATGGTGACATCTCCCCTTACCCTGACCCTCCTTCCACTAGTAAATATACACTGACAAGCAAAAGAGTATCAATATTTTGAACTTTTGACAAGCAGGCTCCATAACTCACTATCTACTACTGCTTCAAACGTAAGACTACCACCATTTTATAAACAATCACCTTGGCTATCTCATACATAAATTTGACTTGAAACTATTTAGCATATTATTAGTTATCAGATTCTTGTCATGTCACTGCATTGTTACGATTTTGCTCCTAAAAATCTAAATTTTATTATCTTCTTAGTATTTTATAAATCCATCTTTGGATTTCAACACTGTCCGAATCCTTCTGGGCATGCTCTTGTTCAGATTCAAGTATGTTTTGACCGAAATCTGTTTCTAGATCTCTTCTACATGTTCCTAAAGTTGGTGCATACTGGTTGACTCACTGGTTGGGTCTGTATACAGTTTTTTCTTCAACTCTACCACAAGTGTTCGATTGGGTTGAGGTCTGAGGACTGTGGGGGCCAATCCAGCACCTCTACTCCATTGTCATTTAATAATTTATTTGCCAATCTCGATGTATGCTTCGGCTCTTTGTCCTGCTGGTACATGGAACAGTATGTAGTCCTTTACACACCCATAGTAC
Organism: Oophaga sylvatica; assembly: GCA_033576555.1. Taxonomy (NCBI): domain Eukaryota; kingdom Metazoa; phylum Chordata; class Amphibia; order Anura; family Dendrobatidae; genus Oophaga; species Oophaga sylvatica. The sequence continues at coordinate 44,015,488 of JARQOD010000003.1, forward strand.
TCGAGTGTACAAAGTAATTCATCAGCATTGAGAGCACCATCGATCGTGGTCAAGTATCTAATGACTTTGGCAGTGAAACAACCCCAACAAGCTTCTTCGACCAATTTCTCATCCCGTTAGCCATTTTTTCCCTGGTTTCTTCCAGACTTATTTGCACCCATCAGAGCTTAGTCTATTGACTTTCATCTGATTGCTCCAAATTGCAGATTTCCAATCTTTTATGGTCCACTTTTCGCGCTTTTTTGCAAACTCGTGCCAACGCTTCTTATGACGATATTAAAGTCGAGGCTTCCGCACCATTTTTTGGGCCATTATTCTAGACTTGTGTAAAATGCGTGCTTGCTTGGACGTATGTGATTTCACTATTACGAAGCATAAGAATCACCTCCAATGCCGTGTTTGTCGAGCTAGAACTGATAGACTTTTGAGGAGTTGACATGTTGACTCTGATATTTTGCCTTGACATCCACCTCTTGGCTTTTGAATTGATGGATGCACTTCATTGCTTTTCTTGGGAAATCTCCATAGCCGCTCCTCAATTCGAAATAGTGTCCTTTTGCTTAGGAATAAACTTAATAACAAGAAACATTATTGATTTTCTATAACTATTATAAATAGTGCATGGAAAGAGTTACAGTTCACCATTTCAGACAGTTCGCAGAGAATTAACTTCCTTTATACTATGGTGATTAAAAATGGAATTTGAGGTTTTACGGTTGATTTATATAGGAAAAATACAGATAAAAACTTTGTATTACACTTTAGTAGCACACATCTTTATTCCCTAAAAACAGCCATTCCGAAATCACAATTTCAGAGAATCTGTGGAATTGTCTCTGATCCTGTAACCGGTGAACAAAAACTTACAGAGATGCGATCGAAGTTCTGTTCTCGGGGTTATCCTTCACATCTCCTTAATAAGGCTAAAACTAATGCGACAATTGAAATAAATCCTTCTAAAAAATAAATGACCTGTACACTTTTTGTGAGAAATTTTCATCCAATCAACATGATTTAAAAATCATTGATATATCTTAGGTCAGGCATACCCCTATATCATAGAATTTAATAATTCACCTTTGGCTTGCAAAAAAGAACAAAAAAAAAAACAATATTACACATAAATTAATACGTGCTGATATTGGGAGTGAGATCAAGATCCCCAAACAAAATTTCTTATCTGTTAAAAAAATTGGGTCTTTTCCATGTTTGATTTGTGTGCAATGTAATAACGTGATTATGGGGGAATATTTCACTCACCCCTGAACTGTTAAGCATTTTGAAATGCAGGGATTTTTTACTTGCATCTCGAATAATGTAATTAATTTGATTAAAGGCCTGTGTGGCTTTCTTTATATCAAGGAAACAAGTCAGGAGGTCGGGATTCGTGCGAACAAACATAAATTGGTGCAGTGATATTTTGTTGCCTCTCCCATTCTATTGCGCAGCTTAAATACCAAACACTAGAACAGCTTAATGTCCCCAGGAGAGAAGGTAATGTGAAAAAAACCTCCGTGGAGAGGCTTTTTGGATCCATACCTTAAATACTCTATCTCCGAATCGTTTCAATAGAGAATATGAATGAGGTTAACCGCATAATGTGACTAGCATTACTCGGTTTTCCTTTCTAAATTTTGTCTCTTTTCTTTACGCTTTTAGACATCTCAGATGCTCTCACCGAATTTTGGATACAACTTCTCTACATGGAATCACATGTTATGCAAATGGATATTCATTTCTATATTTATGATAGTAGAGGATGCTTCAAGTTAAATGTACATGAAGTCAAATATAAATGTGGTTCTAGGTATATTTAATAGGGTTTGAAATTTAAATATATTACCATTAACTAAACACACATATATATATATATATATATATATATATATATATATATATAAAATTTGAAATAAAAATAAATATCAATATTAAATAAATCAAATTATTTCTAAGGAATTCATTTCAAATAATTTAATAAGGAGAGATAGATCAATGTATTAAAATTTATCCACTTTGCATGACTATCCATTGAAAAGAGGATATTGCAGTTATAATTGATGATGTTTTTGCCGCCATTATACTCGGTGCTTATGTATGTTAGAATTTTGGATTGAGTTTATGATTTATGCATGTATTCATGGTTTGAAAAATTTGACAATTGTTTTTTATAATTTGCGGTTTCTTTCTCTCATGTTAATGACTGTGATGTCATTTCCTTAGATTTTTTTTTTATATATATTCCTGTTGTATATGGTATTCCACAACTGACAAAAGACTGGGATGGGCTGAAATTTTTTGTGTGGACCTCCATTAAATGAAGCAATAACCAACATGTGAGGGTCGGGTTTTCTCCGTTTGCTGCAATTTTTCCATGTGCACCACAACTGGACGGATTGCCGACTATTTGTACTATGAGTACTAATAAACCACTGAGCTGTTAGGGAATGTGACAACCAACAGGTTGTAATGTGTTGTATACTGGAAAAAAAAAAAGATTTTTTTCACCACCAGGAGCATAACAGTAACATGACAAGAATCTGCATAACTAATCATATGCTAAATAATTGCAAGTCAAATTTATGTATGAGATAGCCAAGATGATTGTCTATAAAATGATGGCAGTCTCACGATCAAAGCAGCAGAGGATGGTGAGATATGGAGCCTGATAGACAAAAGTTCAAAACACTGTTAACCTTTAGCTCAGCAGTGTAACTGTCTACCTACCTAAGGCACATAGAAAACTTATTAACATTTATTGCATGCCTTCTCCTGTCTCTTTTAGGCCATGTTCACAAATTCAGTATTTGGTCAGCATTTGTAAGCCAAAACCAGGAGTGGAGAAATCAAAAGAAAAAGTATAATAGAAACGCGTCACCACTTCTGCATTCATCTTCCACTCCTGGTTTTGGCTACAAATAATGATGTAAAATACTGAAAAAATACGGATACAGGAAAAATATATATCTTTCTATCGTGTTAGCCAGTAGTAAGAAAAATGTTACAATTTGAGAGTCCTCAGTGCTTGATACTTTTTAATGGCTAACTGACAAGATGGTAACAAAAAGCTTTAACACAATCTGAAGAGTCACATATTTATACACAATATGGTACAGGAATAATGAAATAGATAAAACAAGTTACGTGAAGCTGAACTATTAATATGGGAGAGGGAGATGCAGTTGTGGCCGTAAATATTGGAACAGTTCATAGGTAAGGAGTGTTAGGCTAAGTGCACACGTTCAGGAATGTGTGCAGAATTTTCCTGAGCAAAACCGGACTTTTTTCGAGGTAAAAACGCACGTTTTTTGCGTGGATTTTGTGCGTTTTTACTGCGATTTTTCCCTGAACTTTCTAGGTCAATAATATAGCGGGAAAAATGCTAGAATTACACTAAATTAATGAACATGTTGCTTCTTTTTCCGCGATGCGTTTTTTTTTGCGGAAAAAAACGCACCATGTGCACAAAAATTGCGCAATTCATTCTAAATAATAGGATGATTTATTCATGCGTTTTTTACGCGTTTTTTGTCGCAAAAAAAAAAGGCGAAAAAAAACAAATAATCCTGAACGTGTGCACTTAGACTTAACCCTTACTGCCATCAGACGTACTATCCCGTCCATGGTACCTGGGCCCGTATGACCATGGACGGGATAGTACACCCAGCACTATGTGTCAGAAGCGGTCACGGACATGATCGCGCTGTACCAGGGGGCACAGGGGAGGATCGCGCAGGCAGGGGGCTCCCTGCGCGCTCCCCTGAGACCCTCAGAGCAGCGCGATGTGTCGCGCTGTTCCGAAGGTCCGTCCTCCCTCCAGGTCCCCGGATCCAAGATGGCGCCGGGGTCCTGCAGGGAGGCGGCTTCCTCAGTGCCTGCTGAGAGCAGGCACTGAGAAGCCTGCAGCACTGCCAGAGCGATCGCTGGTGTGACAGAGTGCTGTGCACACTGTCACACCAGCGATCTGCTAAAATACTGTGATGTCCCACCCTGGGACAAAGTAAAAAAGTTAAAAAAATGAAAATAAAAAGTAAAAAAAATCATAAAAAAAAAATAAATATTCCCCAATAAATTCATTTCTTCCTGTAAATAAAAAAAAACAAAACAATAAAAGTACACATATTTGGTATCGCCACGTCCGTAACGACCCCCCCTATAAAACTATCCCACTAGTTAACCCCTTTAGTGAACCCCTTAAAAAAAAAAAAAAACTAAGCAAAAAATCAATGCTTTATCATCATACCGCCGAACAAAAAGTGGAATAACACGAGATCAAAAAGACCGATATAAATAAACATGGTACCGCTGAAAACGTCATCTTGTCCCGCAAAAAACGAGCTGTAATACAGCATCATCAGCGAAAAAATAAAAAAGTTATAGCTCGCAGAATAAAGCGATGCAAAAATAATAATTTTTTAGATTAAATTGCTTTTATTCTATAAAAGCCCCAAAACATAAAAAAATGATATAAATGAGGTATCGCCATAATCGTACTGACCCGAAGAATAAAACTGCTTTATCAATTTTACCACACGCGAAACGGTATAAACGCCTCCCCAAAAAGAAATTCATGAATTGCTGATTTTTGTTCATTCTAACCTCCCAAAAATCGAAATAAAAAGCGATCAAAAAACGTCACATGCTCAAAAATGGTACCAATAAAAACGTCACCTCGTCCCGCAAAAAATAAGACCTCACATGACTCTGTGGGCCAAAATATGCAAAAATTATAGCTCTCAAAATGTGGTGATGCAAAAAACTACTTTTTGCAATAAAAAGCGTCTTTTAGCGTGACAGCTGCCAATCACAAAAACCCGCTATAAATAGTAAATCAAACCCCCTTTATCACCCCCTTAGTTAGGGAAAAATAATAAAATTAAAAAAAATTATTTATTTCCATTTTTCCATTAGGGTTAGGGTTGCGGCTAAAGTTAGGGTTAGGGTTGGCGCTAACGTTAGGATTAGGGTTAGGGTTGGGATTAGGGTTAGGGGTGTGTTAGGGTTAGGTTTGTGGTTAGGGTTGGGACTAGGGTTAGGGGTGTGTTGGGGTTAGGGTTGGAGTTAGAATTGGGGGGTTTCTGCTGTTTAGGCACATCAGGGGCTCTCCAAATGTGACATGGCGTCTGATCTCAATTCCAGTCAATTCTGCGTTGAAAAAGTCAAACGGTGCTCCTTCACTTCTGAGCTCTGCCATGCGCCCAAACAGTAGTTTACCCCCACATATGGGGTATCAGCGTACTCTGTACCCCAAGAGTTATTGTGCAATTTGTCCTATTTCTTCTGTTACCCTTGGGAAAATAAAAAACTGGGGGCGAAAATATCATTTTTGTAAAAAAAAAATGTTTTTTTTTTGTTTTTACGGCTGTATGTTATAAACTTCTGTGAAGCACTTGGGCTTCATAGCGCTCACCACACATCTAGACAAGTTCCTTGTGGGGTCTATTTTCCAAAATGGGGTCACTTGTGGGGGGTTTCCACTGTTTAGGCGCATCAGGGGCTCTCCAAATGCGACATGACGCCCCCAGACCATTCCATCAAAGTCTGTAATCCAAAACGTCACTACTTCCCTTCCGATCCATGACGTGCGCCCATACAGTAGTTTTCTCCCACATATTGGGTATCAGCGTACTCAGGACAAATTGGACAACAACTTTTGGGGTCCAATTTCTCCTGTTACCCTTTTGAAAATAAAATATTTGGGGCGAAAAAAATCATTTTTGTAAAAAAAAAAAAAAGGATTTTTTATTTTTACGGCTGTACGCTATAAACTTCTGTGAAGCACTTCGGGCTTCAAAGTGCTCACCACACATCTAGATAAGTTCCTTGTGGGGTCTATTTTCCAAAATGGGGTCACTTGTGGGGGGTTTCCACTGTTTAGGCGCATCAGGGGCTCTCCAAATGCGACATGACGCCCCCAGACCAATCCATCAAAGTCTGCAATCCAAAACGTCACTACTTCCCTTCCGAGCCCCGACGTGCGCCCATACAGTAGTTTACTCCCACATATTGGGTATCAGCGTACTCAGGACAAATTGGAAAACAACTTTCTTTGTCCAATTTCTCCTGTTATCCTTGTGAAAATAAAATATTGGGGGCAAAAAAATCATTTTTGTAAAAAAAAAAAAAGATTTTTTATTTTACGGCTGTACGTTATAAACTTCTGTGAAGCACTTGGGGATTCAAAGTGCTCCCCACACATCTAGATAAGTTCCTTGAGGGGTCTAGTTTCCAATATGGTGTCATTTGTGGGGGGTTTCCACTGTTTAGGCAGATCAGGAGCTCTCCAAACACGACATGGCATCCAGCCAATTCTGCGTTGAAAAAGTCAAACGGCGCTCCTTCCCTTCCAAACTCTGCCATGCACCCAAACAGTGGTTTACCCTCACATATGGGGTATCAGCGTACTCAGGACAAATTGCACAATAACTTTTGGAGTCTTGTTACCCTTGGGAAAATAAAAATTGGGGTGAAAAGATCAATTTTGTGGAAAAAATGTGATTTTTTAATTTTACGGCTCTACGTTATAAACTTGTGTGAAGCACTTGGGGGTTCAAATTGCTCACCAAAGATAAGTTCCTTAGGGGGTCTAGTTTCCCAAATGGGGTCACTTGTGGGGGGTTTCCACTGTTTAGGCACATCAGGGACTCTCCAAATGCAACATGGCGTCTAATCTCAATTCCAGCCAATTTTGGTTGGAAAAAGTCAAATGGTGCTCCTTCCCTTCCGAGCTCTGCCGTGCGCCCAAACAGTGATTCCCCCCACATATGGGGTATCAGCGTACTCAGGACAAATTGGACAACAACTTTTGAGGTCCAATTTCTCCTGTTACCTATGGGAAAATAAAAAATTAGTGACTAAGAGATAATTTTTGTGGGAAAAAAATAGGATTTTTTATTTTCATGCCGGGCATTATAAACTTGTGTGAAGCACTTGGGGGTTCAAAGTGCTCACCAAAGATCTAGATAAGTTCCTTAGGGGGTCTAGCTTCCAAAATGGGGTCACTTGTGGGGGGTTTCCACTGTTTAGGCTCATCTGGGGCACTACAAGTGGAACATGACCCCCATCAATGTTTGCATTCCAAAACGTTACTGCTTCCTTTCCAAGCCCTGCCATGCGCCCAAACAGTTCCCCCCCACATATGGGGTATCAGCGTACTCAGGACAAATTGGACAACAACTTTTGGGGTCCAATTTCCTTGGGAAAAATCAAAAATTTGGGACTAAAAAATAATTTTTGTGGAAAATTGTTTTGTTTTTTTCACACCCAGGCATTATAAACTTTTGTGAAACACTTTGGGGTTCATAGTGCTCACAACAGATCTAGATAAGTTCCTTAGGGGGTCTAGTTTCCAAAATGGTGTCACTTGTGGGGGGTTTCCACTGTTTAGGCGCATCAGGGGCTCTCCAAACACGACATGGCGTCCAATCTCAACTCCAGCCAATTTTAGTTTGAAAAAGTCAAACGGCGCTCCTTCCCTTACGAGCTCTGCCGTGTGCCCAAACAGTGGTTTTCCCCCACATATGGGGTATTGGTGTACTCAGGAGAAATTGCACAGCAACCTTATCTGTCCATTTTCTCCTTTTACCCTTGTGAAAATAAAAAAAAGTTTGTAAAAGATAATTTTTGTGGCTAAAAAGTTAAATATTCATTTTTTCGTTCCACGTTGCTTCAGCTCCTGTGAAGCACCTGAAGGGTTAATAAAATTCTTGAATGTGGTTTTGAGTACCTTGAGGGGTGCAGTTTTTAGAATGGTGTCACTTTTGGGTATTTTCTGCCATATAGACCCCTCAAAGTGACTTCAAACGTGAGGTGGTCCCTAAAAAAATGGCTTTGTAAATTTTGTTGTAAAAAGGAGAAATCACTGGTCAACTTTTAACCCTTATAATTTCCTAACAAAAAAAAATTTTGGTTCCAAAATTGTGCTGATGTAAAGTAGACATGTGGGAAATGTTATTTCTTAACTATTTTGTATGACATATTTCTCTGTTTTAAGGGAAAAAAATTTCAAAGTTTGAAAATTGCTAAATTTTCGCCATATTTGCATTTTTTTCAAAAATAAACGCAAGGTATATCGAAGAAATTTTACCACTAACGTGAAGTACAATATGTCACGAGAAAACATTCTCAGAATCGCGAAGATCCGTTGAAGCGTTCCAGAGTTATAACCTCATAAAGAGACAGTGGTCAGAATTGTAAAAATTGGCCCGGTCATTAACGTGCAAACCACCCTTGGGGGTGAAGGGGTTAAAGTTTTATTGTCCTGGGATTGAACTTTTGTCCATGGATGTGATGCCTCAAAAAAGTCTGAAGAGCACATTCCTTAGGCCGGAGTCACACTACCGTACAATGCGGCAGGTTGATATGCAATAAAACATCACATAGCACTCGGCTCAGTGTTAGTCTATGATGGAGCTCAATTCTGCGATTATTTTCTCATGCCAAATCGGCATACGAGCACAATGGCAGCATGCTGCGATTGGCACTGAGACTCGGCCGAGTCTTGGCTCACTCACACCCATAATAGTCTATGGGGTCATTCCATGATAACTTACGTTACAGTCACAAGCCAAAAACTGGCTACAGACTGTTCTTTGAAGGCAGCCACAAAAAATGAGTGAATGTATATTGTACATTAAACAATTCTCAATAGATTAGTTAGTTAGTGGAGAAAATCACTTTCAGCAGAAGACTTTATCCACTATTAGCTTATGATCAAAACTTTTAACTTTGCTCTCCATCTTGCTGAACATTTCTACTTTACCGCCCTCATTACCTGACTATACAACAATGCAAAACGACTCTTCGAAATTTTCTTTTCCCTCCTAAGCTGCTGAGGGTTGATCCTATTGACAGATTCCATTTAACCTCTTTCTCTTCCAAAATCCTTCCATCTTCATTGAAATATGTTGTCATAACCCCTTTAATAAAACATAAAAAAATTCCTCACCAGAACTGCCCTGCTAACTACAAAGCTGTAATGGTAATGGCCACTACTCACTGCGGATTCTCCTGGATCTCTCTGCTGCATTTGACAATATGGATCACCATGTCTTCCTCACTATGCTGCACTCTCTCAGGTTCAAAGAAAACGCTCTCTCTTGGTTTTCCTCCCACCTCGTAAACCTTTACTATAAAGGTTCCAAAAGATTCAGTCATAGGCACCCTATACTCTCTATACACTGCCCCTTTTGGACAAACCATCATCAGATTTGGTTTTTATCACTATGCTGATGACACCCAATTATAAACTTCTCTCATCGTCACCCCCAACTTCACACAAAATACCAAGGATTGCTTGTCCACAGTCTCTAACATCATGTTCTCCCTCTATCTGAAACGGAATCCCTCAAATAGAACTTCTTATGTAACAAATGGAAAGTTTGTGGCACTGCCAAGTGATGAAGAAAAATCAAATGCCGGAGATAATGTAACATTTTTTTTTTATTATTCTACTCGTTTCGAAGTGTAGCCCACTTTTTCAGGAAACAAAAACCATATCTGATATGTTTTTTGTCTTGGGGTAATATTTAACAAAGATCTGTCCTGTGTTCCCTATATTCAATCAATCAATTATTCGCTCATGTCACCTGCACTCTAAAAATATATCCAGAATCTGACTTTTTCTCATCTTTGAAATTGCAAAAACTCTTAATTTTGCTCTAATTTATTCTCGTCTGGACTACTACAACTCTCTAGTAATCGGTCTCCCACTAATTTTATTTTCTCCTTTCCGATCCATCCTGAATCTGGCAGCCAATTCTGTCTAGCCTCTACACTGATGCCTCCACTCTGTGCCAGTCTTTGCACTAGTTACCCATCTGCTACAGAGCACAATATAAAGTTATCACTCTCACCACAAAGCTCTCCAGAATTCTGCACCACCTACATCTCTTCCCTTATCTCCATCTATCATTCTACCCATGTCAGTAGCGTAGCTACTGGGGGGGCAGATGGGGCCATTGCCCCGGGCCTCGTAACATGCAGGGGCCCACTGGGAGACGGCCACTTATGTCATGAGGCCGTGTCTGAGGTGCAGGGAGACAGCAGCACAATGCCGGCTCCTCTGTCTTACAGACTGCACAGCGGCATGTTGTAGAGCCAGAGAGTCCCTGCAGTGTGCGATGCTATCTCTCCTGAGAAACTCCTTCCTGGCTGGCAGCAGCTGAAGTTACTTTCTCTCTTTTCAGACTCTGATGGGCTCAGGCACGCTGGGTCCTAATGCCCACCACGCATTAACTGGACACTTCCTGGTCCTGCCTCACTGTGCCTGCAAACTTCATCTGTAAGTTGGGATAGAATGGATTAGATTCATTTAGTTTGGGCATGTCATGGTCACTGTGGGTTGAATGGGGGTATTGTGGGGGGCTAGGCACTGGGGTGAATGTGAGGGATGGGGTATTATGGGGAGGGAAACAGGGCACTGGGGTGAATGTGAGGATGGGCGTATTATGGGGAGAGGAGACAGAGCACTGGGGGTGAATGTGAGGATGGGGGTATTATGGGGACTGAAGTGGGGGACAGTGCACTGGGGGGTTAATGTGGGGACCAGGACACTGGAGGGGTTAATGTGAGAAAATGGGGTATTGTGGGGCTAGGGCACTGGGGGGGGTGAATGTGAGAAGATGGGGAGAGGAAACATGGTGCTGTTATGTGAATGTGAGTGGATGGGAGTATTGTGGGGGAGGGGGACAGGACACTGGGGGCTGATTATTATACTGTTTTGATATGAAATTATATGTACTCCCATCACATGTAATAGTTGCTGTCTTGGGGGGTTGGAGATAGCTAGGTAGGTGGCTTTTTATACTTGCGAGTTGGGTCTTTTACAAGTATAAGTATGACAAGCTTAACAATACAGGTTAATAGCAATAATACATTAATAAGGGGTTAATATCTAAGTATTAGTATAACCAGGATAAGTATAAGGCCGGGGTCAGACTTGCGAGTCTCTCGCATCAACACCCGGCACTGCCGCCGACACTCGCATTGGCATGTGCAGCTGCATAGAAATACATGTAGCCACACACTCCGGTCCTGAGTGCCGGCGACAGTGCCAGGTATTGAGGTGCCAGACTCGTGTGAGTTTCTCGCAAGTGTGACCCCGGCCTTAGCATAAGGGCGCAGGCAGATGGCCGTGTAACTCATGCGAGGATCGCTTTGCAATCCTCGGACTGCCCGCTGCCGCTCCTGACATGAGCGTGACAGTGTGATGGATTACTATGCATCTGTCACACTCAGGTCAGGAGAGCCAACTGTCAGTCCGAGGATGGCGATATGATCCTCGCACGAGAAATAAATCCGTCTGTCTGCTCCCTAACAAGTATAACAATACAGTAACCACGAGCTGCATTCTATTTAATAATTACATAATTTATTATTATAAAGTTATTAAAGGCTCGGAATAAATGTCTGCAGTCACTCTGAGACTGCAGATGGCCAAATCATGATATGAACTGGGAGAAACCGAACGAGTCATCAAAAAACCCCTGCTCACATCAGCGAAGCTGGGTCCATGTTACTGTACATAGGGGGACTCAGTTAAATATTAAGTGGGCACTTAAGAAGCATTATTATTTATAGGGGCACCAGTAGGGTAGTTACTGGGTGGCAGACGGTGCTGAGGCGGCTCAGTCTGTGCCGGGATGCTGTTACAGCCGCCACTTTCTATACACAGAGCGGTGACTGAAACTGTGCCAGCGCTGCCCCTATGACTGGAAGAGCAAGTCTGCCGGGAGGAATAGAGTTAATTTCCTCCAAGCAGAGAGGCTCTCGGTGCAGGCGCCGCACGGTGTCAGAACGCTATTAACAATTATACGGTGTATTTGAGGAGCAGTGGTGACATCATTATATATCTAGGGGAACTCTGGGGGACATCATACTGGGTATAAGGGAGCTGTGCGATCATCATACGGTGTATAGGGGAGCTGTGGGATCATCATACTGTGTATAGGGGAGTGTTGTGAATGGGTTTGAGATGAGTTCTGAGCAGAGGCTCCCTCTGGTGGTTACAAGCGGTACTAGTGAAGATTGTGAGGACTGGGAATCAGGTGTTACTGACTGGTCTTATATAAGGGAGTCATTTTCCCATCAGGGTTGCCGGTGATCAATTGTTCTGGTCTGAATCCTTCTTTCCAGTTTCCCTTGTAGCCTGCTGTGTCGTGTCTGCATCTCCTGCTACCAGATAAGAATTTTTCTTCTTTTGTGTTTTTGCTATATTTTTGCATTTTGTCCTGCACTTCTGTGGGGGCCTTCAGGGTCCCCTCCGGGGGCTTTTGCCCTCTCTGTTTAGTTCAGCCACTGAGTTTTGTACTTTTGCTTTTTCCAGTTTTTTCAGTGGCTGCTGTTTTGATTTTCTTACACCAGAGAACTAATTTAGGTGGTAGAGGTCGTGTGATCTCAGGTGATTTTGAAATTAGTAGAGTTGGTGTTTTTCAGGGTTTTCTGGGATTGCAGTAAGTACCCTTCCTATCCTTTTCTATTTAGTTAGTTTGGGCCCCAGCGTTTGCTCATACTATTTTCTTTCTGTGTCAGTATTTCCTCTTGTCTAACCGCCATTACATGTTTGGGGCTTTCTATTATCTTTGGGGTTCTGCTCCGGGGCAGATAGCTTTCCTATTTCTGTCTTTAGGTGTAGTTAGTTTCTCAGGCTGTGACGAGGCGTCTAGGACCAACGTAGGAACGCTCCACGGCTGCCTCTAGTTGTGGTGGTTAGTCAGGGTACTGCAATCTCATAGATTCCAACTGCTCTGGTGTATTTCCTTTTTTACCTGCACTCCTCAGCTACCGAAACATAACAGGGGAGCTGTGGGATCATCATATGGTGTACAGGGGAGCTGTGGGATTATCATATGGTGTACAGGGGAGCTGTGGGATCATCATATGGTGTACAGGGGAGCTGTGGGATCATCATATGGTGTATAGGGGAGCTGTGGGATCATCATATGGTGTACAGGGGAGCTGTGGGATCATCATATGGTGTATAGGGGAGCTGTGGGATCATCATATGGTGTATAGGGGAGCTGTTGGATCATCATATAATGTACAGGGAGCTGTGGGATCATCATACTGTGTATAGGGGAGCTGTGGGATCATCATATGGTGTATAGGGGAGCTGTGGGATCATCATATGGTATATAGGGGAGCTGTGGGATCATCATATGGTATATAGGGGAGCTGTGGGATCATCATACGGTGTATAGGGGAGCTGTGGGATCATCATACAGTGTATGAGGGAGCTGTGGGATCATCATACAGTGTATAGAGGAGCTGTGGGATTATCATACTGTGTATGAGGGAGCTGGAGCTGTGGGATCATCATATGGTGTAGAGGGGAGCTGTGGGCCCAGCATACTGTATATAGGGGAGTTGTGCATGGGGAATTTAGGGGACATAATTAAATGTTAAGTGGGCACTTAAACATTATTGTTATAGGGGCACTCAGTATTGTGACCATCAAAGTTGCACATGGAGTATTATTACTTTCTAGGGACAAAATGTGGAGGGCACATGTACAGGAATGTATTATTTTCATGGAGGCAATTTTACCATCTAGAGATCACAAAGGAGGCATTATTACAATGTAAGGGGCACAGTGGGGGCATTACTATGTGGGGCACTAGGAGGAGCTCTGTTTTTGTACCACACAGCAGGTGCAGTAATAGGGACACATACGGCAGCAGCGGCTCAGTATTGGGGTATCAGCAGGATGAGTTTGTGCAGGTTGGGAATACATTTGCACATGGAAACACAAGAAGCAATGGGATGAAACTGAAAAGGAGAAGATACACATTAGATATTAGAAAAAACTTTTTGACAGTGAGGATGATCAATGAGTGGAACAGGCTGCCACGAGAGGTCGTGAGTTCTCCTTCCATGGAAGTCTTCACACAGAGGCTGGACAGATATCTGAGATGGTTTAGTGAATCCTGCATTGAGCAGCGGGTTGGACATGAGGATTATGATTCTACATGTGAATGGTGCGGGAAATGTGAGAAGTCAGATGTGTCGGTGTTGTAATCTCTGCAGATGGGCCCTGGCTGGAGAAGTTGTCATGTCGGTCTGGGCCAGATGGAAAAGACGGGAAAAGTGAATGACTCCACCTGAAAGAACATCAGCTGTAAGTCACTATCTATAACTGCACTGTGATCTCTTATATGTTCTGCAGGACTGGTATCTACCACTATGTGTCACCATATGGCGGTAATATCAGTGCTGGTCTTTGTATAGAGATTTATTTTCAATAACAGTATGGTGATCTCCTGAGGTTCCCCTATACCACCATAGCTATAATCATGATTACCTAATTAGGGGCCACAAGGAGACAGACAGAAAGGGCCCCTGTGCAAGAACTATATATGGGCCCTTTGCAGCTCAAGAGCTCCTAAAAATGCAAAATTGCACCTTCTTTGGAGGTAGACATGGGCCCCCTTACCTCTTGCGCCCATGTGCGGTTGCGCAGGTTGCACCAATGATATGTACTCCTGTTAGGGGCCCACTCAGATGTTTCGCCCCCCCCTGAGTTGAACCCCTAGCTACGCCTCTGACCAGGGCCGGACTGGCCATCGGGCATTTCTGGCAAATGTCAGAACGGCCGTTCCCTCTAATAGGCCGCTCGATCACCTCCACTCCCTCTTCAGCGTGCAGGTCAGGCAGCATTAGCTTGCCGTGCACACACAATCACGCTGCACTGATGAAACCAGCAGGACTAGGGGGCGGCACTGTGCTGTTCTGTGCCGACCCTTGGCCCTGCGGATTCTGCAGTGCGATGGTGTACACAACCAGGGTGGGCTGGGCAGTTCCCCGTGCTGAAGTTTTAGGCCTCCCGGCACTGTACTGTACGTACCATAGAGTTGAGTAGACACACACTGCACGATGTGAGGGAGGATGTCACCTGCGAGCTGGCCGGGCTGAGAGGAGCTTCTGGAACTTCTGCGATGAGGTCAGGAGCAGAGCAGGGGGTCTCTGGCAAGGTCGGATCTTGCCTTGTCCTTGTGTCTGCAGTCGAGCTGAGGCAGGTGAGATGATTTATTGCCCAGCTTGAAGCTTGACACAGATCTGGTCACGATGTCAGTGGGGTCATCGGCTCCAGCATCACCCGATCTGTGTGTAATCAAGCTGCAGCAATGACTCCCAGTCCCAGAGCAGCTGCAGACAGCTGTATACGGATCATCCTGAGCCTGGCTGCAGGACATCATACATTGCATGTATATATAGAGCCACTATATAATATATCATGTATCGCCTGCAACCAGGTCCAGGAGCGATCAGTGCATATAAAGTGCACATAGTACATACAGTGTACAGGAGAATATGGCACTCATATATCCTATACTATGTACAGAGATCTGATGATATATACAGGATAATATGTGGTGATATAACATCTGATGTCTGTACACATGGTATAGGATATGGCAGGGATATAATATACTGTGTGCACAGGCATTGTATGTTACATACGAGGAGATATGTGAGTGGTGTAAAATCTGATGTCTGTAGCCACAGTGTACAGCAGCGTAGCTACTGGGGGTGTGGAGTAGACGGTTACCCTGGGCCCCAAGCTCATGGGGGCCCACCCAGTGCTACACTGTCCTTAATTACTCATCATGTATAATGCACATATACAGTTAAGCCCTGCTGTAGATCTCCCGGCACTACTGCTCTCTGCTCTGTAGACCGCAGATCGCTTTATACCTCAGGTCTACAGAACAACACACGCTGAGGACGTCAGAGTCCTGGCACATTGGCGTCATCGCGCTGCGCTGGGACTGACGTTTGGTGCTGTTACAGCACATTGCCTTGCCGCTGGACTCGTCAGGATCCTGGGTTAGAAGAGTATATAATTTTTTTTAAATTAAAACTTGTGTGATGTGTGGGAATCATAAGCAATGGGGGAACCTTATACATAGTGTGAGGGACCCCAAAACTGTGTGGGGGACCTCATACATTTTAGGGACTATTTCAGCAGCCATTATATAACTTGGGGACTAATGCAGGGGAGATTATACAGATTGGGAGCTAATGTGGGGGCATTGTATAGTTTCAGTACTAATGCTGGGACCATTATACAATTTGGGAACTAATGTGGGGGACCATTATACTGTACAGTTTGGGAGATAATTTGGGGGCCATTATTCAGTTTGGGGACTAATTCTGGGACCAGTATACAGTTTGGGGACTAATGCGGGGTCCATTATACAGTCGGAGTTCTACTGTGGGATTCATTATTCAGTATTTTAGCGGAGCAGTGGGGACATCATGTTGTGTGTAGGGAAGCTGTGGGCCCTTCATACTCTGTATAGCGGAGCTCTTGCCCCAATATACTGTGTATAGGGGAGCTGTGGGCCCACCATACTGTGTATAGCAGAGCTGTGAAACCACCGTACTGTGTATAGTGGAGCTGTGGAACCACCGTGCTGTGTATAGTGGAGCTGTGGAACCACCATGCTGTGTATAGGGGAGCTGTGGGCCCACCATACTGTGTATAGTGGAGCTGTGGAACCACAATACTGTGTATAGTGGAGCTGTGGAACCACCATACTGTGTATAGTGGAGCTGTGGAACCACCGTGCTGTGTATAGTGGAGCTGTGGAACCACCGTGCTGTGTATAGGGGAGCTGTGGAACCACCGTGCTGTGTATAGGGGAGCTGTGGAACCACCGTGCTGTGTATAGGGGAGCTGTGGGCCCACCATACTGTGTATAGTGGAGCTGTGGAACCACCGTACTGTGTATAGTGGAGCTGTGGAACCACAGTACTGTGTATAGCGGAGCTGTGGAACCAGCTTACTGTGTATAGCGGAGCTGTGGAACCACCGTACTGTGTGTAGTGGAGCTGTGGAACCACCGTTCTGTGTATAGTGGAGCTGTGGAACCACCGTTCTGTGTATAGTGGAGATGTGGGCCCATCATACTGTGTAGAGGGCAGTTGTGGGAACATCATATTATGTATAGAGGAACTATGGGTGTATTATACTGTATATAGGGGAGCAGTTTCCCCATCATAATGTATATAGAGGAGTTGTACATTGGGGACTCAGGGGACATTAATAGATGTTAAGTGGGCACTAAGGAAGCATATTTGTTATAGGGGCACTCAGAGTACAATGGCCATAATATGTGCACATGGGGCATTATTACTTTCTAGAGGAAAATGTGGATACTCTTTTCTAGTGCATTTGCACAGGGCATTAATATTTTCTAGGGGGCGATTTTAACATCTAGAGGGTACAAAGGACGCATTATTTTGTGGTGCCATAAGAGGAGCACGGGTATTTTACCACACAGCAAGTGCAATAATAGGACACGGAAGGTGCTCAGTATTGGGGTATCAGCAGGATGCAGCGCTGGGGTCCTGGGTTCAAATCAAGAGCAATAAATAGAACTGAGCAGTAATACTGGACGCAGCTGTGACTGTATGTTATATAGTCGTGTTACATGCACCTCACTTCTTATAACATACAAGTGCACAAACATATTACAAACTCACCATACTAGTTGGCGCGTGCAAAATTTTCGCACATTGGTTGTCGGAGGCGCAGGCAATTTCAGAAAAAGAAACTGGTCAAATGTAAATGTATTTCATGAGATGATGAACACAGACAGGTATTTATATATGTAGACTGGTAATACAATAAATTGGTTTGATAAGTAGAGGCCAAAAATGTCTTCGGTTGAGTTGCCACCTGCAGGTCATTGTGTCTTTCTGTAGGTTTATGAAAATGAATGTTTAAACTGTTATTTATTGATAAAATCGTGGATGTGTGGTTTGTTTGGCTCTTTTCTTGCTGAAGGGGACAAGTTTACCTTTCAAATGGTGTATTATTTGTGTGTGTGTGCGGCAAAGTAATATACAAATGTGTTTGCATATGTGCCTCACCTGCAGTGAAGTGTGCAATCCTCCAATGTGCCTGAAATAGGCAGGGCAAGCACTTGGGCAAGCTGGAAAGCCCCCAAGGCAATTGTTTGGATTTGTTTGTGATGTCTGTAAGCAGCTTTGTTGTAGTGTATTTTGGGGTAGTGTGGTGCCATCTGCAGGTCATTTTTCCTTACTGCAGGTTTATGAAAATTAATGTTTAAACTGTATTTTGTGATCAAATCGTGGATGTGTGGTTTGTTTGGCTATTTTCTTGCTGAAGGGGGCAAGTTTACCTGGGATTTCACATGCGAGCATCAGACAATTTCCTCGCATGTGTGATCCCGGCCTAACAGCCTCCATAATCCAAGCCTCCCACTTCAGTCTCCAAAAATTCTCTCATGCATCATATTTTGTGTGTGGGAATTATGCTGTGTGGGGGAACTGTAGTTGGTGTCTTCATACTATGCATTTGGATGGATTCACTGTGGTGGTACCATCCTATGTTTGGGAGTCACATTTGTTGGCATCATACTTTATGGGGGCCGTGAAAGGGGTATCTTTGTGTGAGGGTATGTTTCCACGGTCCGGAAACAGTCCGGAATAGCTGCGTGTTTGACGCAATGCGTTGACGCAGCGTCAAACACGCAGCGTCCAGATGTTACAGCATAGTGGAGGGGGATTTCAAGAAATCCCGTCTCCACTATGCTTCAAAACACGCAGGCGGCAGACCTGCGTTTCCGGACATGCGGGGCGTCTTTTTAGACCGCAGCATGTCCTATTCCCTTGCGGTGACGCTGCGTCGCCGCAAGGGAAATAACACAGGGCTATGCAGCCCTGCAGTCATTCCGGATGTGTTCCGGATGTGTTCAATGACCGCGCGTTCAAAAGGGGGCAGGGCTTTGGGCGGAGCGGAATTTCCGCTCCGTCCAAAGCGCTATGTTTCCGGACCATGGAAACACAGCCTGAAGGAAAACTAAGAGGCTTCAATAAGGGCAATTTTACTTTGAAAGGGTTGCAAATAATTATGAGATATGCTCTTCTGTTACCCTAGCAAGGTATTTTTTTTTTTGGGGGGGGAGGGGGGAGAGTCAAATAGCACTTTTCCTAAGGAAAACCTATGATTTCTATGTATGCCCCTCATTGGGGCAGGCGAGTATAATTTTTCTAAATCTAATCGTTTATTATTCAAGCCAAATAACCTGGGTGAATTCAAGTCAATCTGGTGATCTCAGATTTGGCCAAATGCGCTCATCCTTCATAATACCTTTATTAGTCAGCACAAATCCAGGTGAAAGGTTCCTTATAACCGCAGAGACACATTATAAGTAGGAAAATGTATTATTATAGCAGAGAACTGATGAATTCCAACAATATTTAAGAAAATAAAGGTTTGTAAAGGAGAGAAAGTCACAACGATACGTGTAGTGCACCATGCCAGCTTACAGTCTATTAGTGGCGCCCATAATATTAGATCAGGTGGGCGGCCCAGCACTATATAAGTGCACCCCACAGAGACAGGCCCCCCAAACCACCAACGCAACTACAGGTCACGGATGCAAAATAAAACATTAGACATTATAATGGAAAAAAGGGCAATTGTAAAGGTACTGCCACACTAAACAATCCCGCTAGCGATCACGATAACGACGCATACTAATGAGATCGCTAGCGGGATTGTTTCTATATCGCTAAGTGCGGCTTAACTTACCGATATAGTTAACGACGCTATCGCGGTTAGCGATCTTCTTAACGACTTTAGTGGTACAAAAGTACCGCTAAATCGCTAAGAAAAGGTGCCACACTTAGCGATATATACTTACCTGCGGGGCGCCGACGATCTAAATAGGGTCCGGAACGATGTCAGCGACGAGCGAGATCACAGCAGGGGCCTCGTCGCTGACAGATGCCGCACACAACAACATCGCTAACGGGATCGCTAAATAGTGACGTTTTTTAGCGATCCCGTTAGCGATGTTGTTTAGTGTGGCATACCCTTAAGAGACCTCATTACCAGTAATGCAAAAAGACGATTCATGAGGCAATTCTGGATTAGAAATGAGATTTTCCATTTCTCCAGATTTCTATGGAGAGAAAAACCCGACATTTCCATTCCCTGTAATCTCCACCGAGGGAAATTAGTATGCACCCCACCGAGAGAGAAAGTGTCCCCTGTCCCCAAACCAGAGTGACCTCCCCTGTATACATGACACAGCCAGCGCTCTATTACTGTCCATATACACATGACAGCCAGCGCTCTATTACTGTACATATATACATGACACAGCCAGCGCTCTATTACTGTCCATATATACATGACACAGCCAGCGCTCTATTACTGTCCATATACACATGACACAGCCAGCGCTCTATTACTGTACATATACACATGACACAGCCAGCGCTCTATTACTGTCCATATACACATGACACAGCCAGCGCTCTATTACTGTACATATACACATGACACAGCCAGCGCTCTATTACTGTCCATATACACATGACACAGCCAGCGCTCTATTACTGTCCATATACACATGACACAGCAGCGCTCTATTACTGTACATATACACATACACAGCCAGCGCTCTATTACTGTCTATACATGACAGCCAGCGCTCTATTACTGTACATACACATGACACAGCCAGCGCTCTATTACTGTACATATAACATGACACAGCCAGCGCTCTATTACTGTCCATATACACATGACACAGCCAGCGCTCTATTACTGTCCATATACACATGACACAGCCAGCGCTCTATTACTGTACATATACACATGACACAGCCAGCGCTCTATACTGTACATATACATGACACAGCCAGCGCTCTATTACTGTACATATACACATGAACAGCCAGCGCTCTATTACTGTACATATACACATGACAGCCAGCGCTCTATTACTGTACATATACACATGACACAGCCAGCGCTCTATACTGTACATATACACATGACACAGCCAGCGCTCTATTACTGTCCATATACACATGACACAGCCAGCGCTCTATTACTGTCCATAACACATGACACAGCCAGCGCTCTATACTGTACATATACACATGACACAGCCAGCGCTCTATTACTGTAATATACACATGAGCGGGGCCCATTAATGGTCCATACACAGACACAGACGCGCTAACGCACAAACACATGCACGCGCTATTACTTACGACCCACGTTTAGGTCCTAACATTACACAGCACAGGCTTTAATGCAACAACATGAAAAACGCTTCTTCTTACTCCGAGGATTAGTACAAAGAGACCCGCCAACGCTTAAATGAAAGACCTCTATTATGTATATACACATGCACCCCTTATTACTGTAATATAACATGCCGCCACGCATATGTCCATTATACATGACCAGCCAGCGCTCTATTACTGTCCATATACACTGACAGCCAGCGCTCTATTACGTACATTACATGACACAGCCGCGCTCTATTACTGTCATATACACATGACACAGCCAGCGCTCTATTACTGTCATATACACATGACACAGCCAGCGCTCTATTACTGTCCATATACACATGACACAGCCAGCGCTCTATTACTGTCATATACACATGACACAGCCAGCGCTCTATTACTGACATATAACATCACAGCCAGCGCTCTATTACTGCCATATACACATGACACGCCAGCGCTCTATTACTGTCCAATACACATGACACGCCAGCGCTCTATTACTGTCATTACACATACACAGCCAGCGCTCTATTACTGTCCATATACACATGACACGCCAGCGCTCTATTACTGTCTTAACATGACACAGCAGCGCTCTATTACTGTCATATACACATGACACAGCCAGCGCTCTATTATGTCCATATACATGACACAGCAGCGCTCTATTACTGTACATATAACATGACAGCCAGCGCTCTATTCTGTACATATACACATGACAGCAGCGCTCTATTACTGTCATATACATGACACAGCCAGCGCTCTTTTACTGTACATATATACATGACAGCAGCGCTCTATTACTGTCATATACACATGACAGCAGCGCTCTATTACTGTCATAACACATGACACAGCCAGCGCTTATTACTGTAATATAACATGACACAGCCAGCGCTCTATTACTGTCCATAACACATGACACAGCCAGCGCTCTATTATGTCATAACACATGACACAGCCAGCGCTCTATTACTGTACATATACACATGACACAGCAGGCCTATTACTGTCCATATACACATGACACAGCCAGCGCTCTATTACTGTCATATACACAGACACAGCCAGCGCTCTATTACTGTCCATATACACATGACACAGCCAGCGCTCTATTACTGTCCATATACACATGACACAGCCAGCGCTCTATTACTGTCCATATACACATGACACAGCCAGCGCTCTATTACTGTCATATACACTGACACACCAGCCTTATTATGTCATAACACATGAACACAGCATATACGTACATTAACATGACAAGCCAGGCTCTTTACGTACATACATGACACAGCAGCGCTCTATTATGTACATATACATGACAGCAGCGCTCTATTACTGTACATATCACATGACACAGCCAGCCTCTATATGTACTTAATAAGCAGCGCTTTTGCATCACATGACACAGCCGCGCTCTATTACTGCATAACTGACACAGCCAGCGTCATTACTGTAATCACATGACACAGCCAGCGCTCTATTACTGTCATATACACTGACACAGCAGCGCTCTATTATGTCATATACACATGAACAGCCAGCGCTCTATTATGTCCAATACACAGACACAGCCAGCGCTTATTACTGTACAATCACATGAAAGCAGCGCTCTATTACTGTACTATACACATGACACAGCCAGCGCTCTATTACTGTACATACTGTACATATACCATACACAGCACGCATTACTGTCTATACACATGACACAGCCACGCTCATAGCCATATACACATACACAGCCAGCGCCACGTCCATATCACATGACACAGCCAGCGCCATTACTGTACATATATACATGACACAGCCACGCTTATTACTGTCCATATACACATGACACAGCCGCGCTCTATTACTGTCCATATACACATGACACAGCCAGCGCTCTATTACTGTCCATAACACATGACACAGCCAGCGCTCTATACTGTCATATAACATGACACAGCCAGCGCTTATTACTGTCATTACACATGACACAGCCAGCGCTCTATTACTGTCCATATACACATGACACAGCCAGCGCTCTATTACTGTCCTATACACATGACACAGCAGCGGTCTATTATGTACATATAACATGACACAGCCAGCGCTCTATTACTGTCATATACAATGACACAGCCAGCGCTTATTACTGTACATATACATGACAGTCACGCTCTATTACTGACATATATACATGACACAGCCAGCGCTCTATTACTGTCCATTACACATGACACAGCCAGCGCTCTATATTCATATACACATGACACAGCCGCGCTTATTACTGTCATATACACATGACACAGCCACGCTCTATTACTGTACATATACACATGACACAGCCAGCGCTTATTACTGTACATATACAAGAACAGCCAGCGCTCTATTACTGACATATACACATACACAGCCACGCTCTATTACTGTAATATACACATGGCACAGCCAGCGCTCTATTACCGTCCATATAACAGACACAGCCACGCTCTATACGTCCATATACACATGACACAGCCAGCGCTCTATTACTGTACATATATACACGACACAGCCAGCGCTCTATTACTGTCCATATACACATGACACAGCCAGCGCTCTATTACTGTCCATATACACATGACACAGCCACGCTCTATTACTGTACATATACACATGACAGCCAGCGCTCTATTACTGTACATATACACATGACACAGCCAGCGCTCTATACTGTCCATATACACTGACACAGCCAGCGCTCTATTACTGTACATATACACATGACACAGCCAGCGCTCTATTACTGTACATATACACATGACACAGCCAGCGCTCTATTACTGTACATATAACATGACACGCCAGCGCTCTATTACTGTACATAAACACATACACAGCCAGCGCTCTATTACTGTAAATATACTACATGACACAGCCAGCGCTCTATTACTGTAAATATCACATGCACAGCCAGCGCTCTATTACTGTACAATATACATGACACAGCCAGCGCTCTATTACTGTCCATATACACATGACACAGCCAGCGCTCTATTACTGTACATATACACATGACAAGCCAGCGCTCTATTATACTATACACACACATGACTCAACCAGCCTCATTACTGTCCATATACACATGACACAGCCAGCGCTCTATTACTGTCCATATACAAGCACAGCCAGCGCTCTATTACAGTCCATATACACATGACACAGCCAGCGCTCTATTACTGTACATATACACATGGCACAGCCAGCGCTCTATTACGTCCATATACACATGACACAGCCAGCGCTCTATTACTGTACATATACACATGACACAGCCACGCTCTATACCAGTCATATACACATGACACACCAGCGCTCTTATGTACATATACACATGAACGCCACGTTACTGAACATATAACATGACAGCAGCGCTCTATTACTGTACATATCACATGACAAGCCAGCGCTCTATTACTGTACATATCACATGACACAGCCACGCTCTATTACTTACATATCACATGACACAGCCAGCGCTCTATTACTGTCCATATCACATGACAACAGCGCTCATTACTGCCATATACACATGACACAGCCAGCGCTCTATACTGTACATATACAATGACACAGCCAGCCTCTATTACTGTACATAATACACTGACACAGCCAGCGCTCTATTACTGTCCATCTACAATGACACAGCCAGCGCTCTATTTCTGTACATATATTACACATGACACAGCCACGCTC
>JARQOD010000003.1:44040382-44189368 GCA_033576555.1 Oophaga sylvatica
CCCCTGCCTCATTCCCCCCCTGCGTCATTCCCCTTGCGCTATTTCCCCCCGGCACTTTTTACCCCCACGCTCTTTCCTTCCCCCCTGGCCCACAGCGCTCATTCCCCCCCCCCGGCCCACAGCGACAATCCTCCCCCCCAGCCCACAGCGTCTTTCCCCCCCACCCCGGCCCCCCACGCTATTCCTCTCACCCCCGGCCCCGTGCTCATTCCTCCCCCCGGCCCCACAGCGCTAATTCCCCCCCACCCTGGCCCACAGCCCACCCCCCCGGCCCCCACAGCGCTCACCCCCCCAGCCCAGCGCTCCCCCCCCCACCCTCAGCGCTCACCCCCCACCCCAAAAGCGCTCACCCCCCCGCACCAGCGCCCCCCCCAGAACCAGCGTCCCCCCCCCAGCACACAGGCTCCCCCCCCCACCCCACAGCGCTCACCCCCCCCCCACACGCCCCAACCCCCCAGAAACCAGCGGTCCCCCAACACAGCATCCCCCCCACCCACGCCTACCCCCAGCCCACAGCGCCCCAACCCCCCCACACACGGCTCCCCCCAAACACACGCTCCCCCCCCAGCCCCCCAAATGCCCAACCCACACACCCCAACCCCCAGCACCCCCTCCCCCCAGCACACAGCGTCACCCCCCCAGCCCACAGCGCTCCAACCCCCCAGCACACAGCACTCACCCCCAGCACACAGCGCTCCCCCCAGCACACAGCGATCACCCCCCAGCCCTCAGCGCTCCAACCCCCAGCACACAGCCTCACCCCCCCAGCACACATCGGTCACCTCCCAGCCCACAGCGCTCCAACCCCCAGCACACAGCGGTCACCCCCCAGCCCACAGCTGTCACGGGTGTGTCGCTACGAAGATCGCGCGATTGCACAGCCTGACTTCTCACAGCTGAGTTTCTGGTGCTGGGTGTTTTTCGGCAGTGAGGGAGTTAATTCTCCCTCTCTCTGTGCTAGACGAGGCCAGCCTCGCCCAGCTGCAATTAATGTTGCTGTAATGGGATTCCTTCAAATACCTGCCAATCTGCTAGGGAAGTGTCGGTGAAAGCATTCTGGCAGACAAACAGAGCGGCTTGTGGTATTTTGGAGTTTGGAGTGAAGTGTACTTTGTGTGTGGTTTTTTCCCTTCCTCGCTTTATCATTTATCTCCTTACCCGTTGGTGTTCCCT
Organism: Oophaga sylvatica; assembly: GCA_033576555.1. Lineage (NCBI taxonomy): Eukaryota > Metazoa > Chordata > Amphibia > Anura > Dendrobatidae > Oophaga > Oophaga sylvatica. The sequence continues at coordinate 44,041,556 of JARQOD010000003.1, forward strand.
CTGTTGTTGTGATGTAGTTTTGTATGCAAGGTGGTTGTTGATTTTCCCTTGTACTGTCTCGTTCGTCTAGTACTGTGTGTGGGCTTATATTATCCCATTCCCTGTTGTTGTGACGGGGTCCTTCTCAGGACTAGATCACTGAGGTTCAGGGATCCTCAGGAGGTAGGGATTACGCTGGCGGCCGGGACCTCTGTACCTTTAACAGTACCTCCAGGTAGAGGGATTAGTCAGGGCCCCAGCTTAGGGTCGTTTAGGCCCCTAACCTCCGGTACGCAGAGACAACGTGACATTTTTCACCCGACCGACAAAAGATTCTCTCCAGCTACCATGGATCCAGTAGCCAGTCTTGCTCGGCATTTGCAGAGTTTGTCCATGGAGCTGGCGGACGTTAAGTCCAAGGTTTTGTACCCCTGGAGCAAGCGGCCCAGAACTAAAGTAGCTTCCCTGACAGGTTTACTGGGGGGCGGGACAAGTTTTTGTTTTTTGGGAGGCATGTAAATTGTACTTTCGGCTGCGGCCACAGTCATGGGGGAGTGATAAGCAAAGGGTGGGAATTGTCACTCTCGCTCCTACAAGGGGACCCACAATCATGGGCGTTCTCCTTCCCCGGGCTCCCCGGCTCCAGTCAGTGGATAGGTTTTTTGCAGCTCTGGGTCTTGTATATGATGACCCGGATCGGATCTCCCTTGCTGAATCTAAGTTACGTAGATCCAGCAGGGAGATCGTCCGGCGGAGGAATTCTGTTCGGAGTTCCGTAGGTGGGCCACGGACACCCCAGTGGAATGACCCCGGCTCTTAGGAGCCAGTTTTGTCAAGGTTTATCTGACAAATTAAAGGATGTATTGGCACAGTATGACCTCCCGCGTCACGGGAAGCCGCTAGGGCCCTTGCTATTCGTATTGACAGACGGCCTTCGGGAGAGGTGCGGGTAATTCCGCCCCCTGGGGATGACTCCACCTTCCTCAAGGGTCCCTTATTGGAGTTTCCCTGGTCAGTCCAGAGGAGCCTATGCAATTTGGAGGGGACATCATTTCGGGGGAGGGGGACCGGCGGGGCGCCACAAAACAGGAAGTTGTTTCTTTGTGGGAAAAAGGGAATTTTATTGGGGGGTGTCCATCCCATCCTTTGCAGAGTAAAGGGTCGTCGGAAAACTATTGATCCCAGGTTGTGTGGTGGACGGCAATCTGGGAGTAAGTATTTCGTCCCTAAGTTCGTCTCAGTTTCTCGTACCGGCGGGAGGTGGTGGTGGGTACGAGAACTGAGAGGATATCTGTTCTTCTGGATAGTGGGGCCGGGGCTAATCTGGTGGACGCTCGGTTTGCCCGGGTTCAAGGTATGCAATTGAGTGTGTTGGCTAAACCCATCCCCATATTCTCGATCGACGCCAGACTCTCGGTCAGGGAAGTTTTTTGCAAGCTGTGCATAACGTAAAACTTCAAGTGGGGGCGATACATAAAGAACTGTTGTCCTGTTTTCGTGTTGGGGGTCTTCCCTCCTATAGTGTTGGGCCTTCCTTGGTTAACTAAGCATAACCCAGTTATTGATTGGCAATCAGAGAGATAAGCCAATGGGTGAATTCTGTAATAAAAACTGCTGAATACGGTCATCGTGCGGTCACTCTAGGGTCTTACCTCCATTTCTGGCGGACTTTGAGGATGTATTCTCGGAGAAAGGGTGTCAGGAACTACCTCCTATCGCGTGTATGACGTTCTGTAAAACTGCTCCCTGAGGCCAAGTTACCTAAATCTAGTTGTATAACCTATCTGGTCCTGAGAGGCAGGCCATGAAGGATTATATTGCTGAAAGTCTGGCAAAGGGTCATATTAGACCTTCATCTTCCCCGGTGGCCGCGGGGTTCTTCTTTGGAAGAAGAAAGATGGAGGCCTACGCCCTTGCCTAGATTTCCGTGAACTTAATCGGATTACGGTCCGAGATCCGTATCCGCTCCCATTATTCCCGATCTCTTCAATCAGATCGTGGGGCCAAATGGTTCCCTAAGTTGGATCTCAGGGGGGCGTACAATCGATTAGGATGAAGGAGGGGGATGAGTGGAAGACAGCGTTTAACATCCAGAGGGGCATTATGAGAACCTTGTCATGCCATTTTGGTCTGACTAATGCCCCGGCGGTGTTCCAACACTTTGTAAATGACATTTTTTCGCCACCTGGTGGGACAGTTTGTGGTCATATATCTGGATGATATCTTAATTTACTCGCCGGATCTTGTGTCCATCAGGAGCAATGTTAGGCAGGTGTTACAGATCTTGCGGGATAATAAACTGTACGCCAAATGGGAAAAGTGTGATTCGCCGTACAGGAACTCAGTTTTTAGGCTTTTGGTTTCAGCGTCCGGTTTTCGTATGGACCCTGGGAAAGTACGGGCAGTTCTTGAGTGGGATCTGCCAGAGAATCTTAAGGCTCTAACAACGTTTCCTGGGGTTTGCTAATTATTACCGGAAATTTATTCGTAATTTCTCGTCCATGGGTTTAAACCTCTCACAGACATGACAAAAAAGGGACGGTTTTTCTAGGTGGTCTGAAAGGCTTGTCAAGCATTCTCCTCCTTGAAAAAATGCTTTGCCTCGGCACCCATACTTATTCAACCTGATGCGTCACAGCGTTCATTGTAGAGGTAGACACTTCCGAGGTAGGGGTGGGGCAGTATTGTCACAAGGTTCGTCCCTGGTAAGTGGCATCCGTGCGCATTTTTCTCTAAAAAACTGTCATCCGCTGAGAGGAATTACAATGTCGGCAATAGGGAACTCTTGGCCATTAAGTTGGCTTTTGAGGAGTGGCGCCATTTTTTGGAGGGGGCAGTCCATCCGGTCACTGTCATCACCGATCACAAGAACCTGCTATATCTGGAGTCTGCAAAACGTCTGAATCCCAGACAAGCTAGGTGGTCATTATTTTTTACCAGGTTTAATTTTGTCGTCACATATCGTCCTGGTCAAAAAATATAAAGGCGGATGCTTATCTCGTAGTTTCCCTGGGGCCGGGAATACGGAGGACCCGGTTCCTATCCTTCAGGAGGGGGTGGTGGTGTCGGCAGTATGCTCTGAGCTTGAGGAGGAGGTATTGGAGGCTCGGGGGGACGCCCCTGTAGGACCTCCAGGGAGACTGTTTGTTCCAAATCAGTTGCGACAAAAGGTGATCGAGGCACACCATAATTCAGCTTTAGCAGGACACCCAGGGAGTAAAGCAACTGAGGATCTCCTCTCGCGTCGGTTTTGGTGGCCTAACTTACATAGGGAAGTGGTAACTTTTGTCGCGTCCTGCGAGGTTTGTGCGCACTCAAAGGGACCCCACATACCCGTCCGTCTGGGGCTCTCTTATCTTTGAAGATCCCGGAGCGTCCGTGGACTTATCTGTCTATGGACTTCATTACGGACCTCCGCCATCTTCGGGTAAAACAGTCATACTCGTTGTAGTGGACAGGTTCAGCAAGATGGCACATTTTATCGCTCTTCCCGCTCTTCCTAATGCTAAAACTCTTGCACAGGTGTTCATTGGGGAGATTGTAAGGCTTCACGGGGTACCCTCAGATGTGGTGTCGGATCGGGGGTCTCAGTTTGTGTCCAAATTCTGGAAGGCATTTTGTACACGGCGGGGGATGCAGTTGTCATTTTCATTGGCTTTTCATCCGCAGACCAATGGTCAGACAGAGCGTCTGAACCAGAGCTTGGAGACATATCTCCGGTGTTTTGTGTCAGAGAACCAGGAGGACTGGGCTTCTTTCTTGCCTCTGGCAGAGGTTTTCTCTTAATAATAGGCGGAGCGAGTCCACTGGTAAGTCCCCGTTTTTTGGGGCATATGGTTTTCACCCCCAGTTTTGTACTTTCAATAGGGGGGGCTCTCCTGGGGTTCCTGAGGAGGAACGATTTTCGTCGTCACTTGCTTCAGTGTGGAGAGGAGTGCTGAATAATCTGAGTACTATGGGGAACCGATACAAACGTATGGCTGATAGGAGAGTGTCTGGTCCGGACCTAAGTGTGAACGATCTGGTATGGTTGTCTACCAAGAATATAAAACTTAAGGTTCCCTCCTGGAAACTGGGTCCCAGTTCATCGGGCCATACAAGATCAGTTCTATAATTAATCCGGTGGCATTCCGTCTTGACCTCCCTCCTACATTTAAAATTCACAATGTGTTCCACAGATCGTTGCTTAAGAGGTATGTGGCGCCGGTGATACCTTCACCTTTACCTCCTCCGCCTGTGGTGGTCAATGGTAACTTGGAGTTTCAGGTGTCGAGAATCATCGATTCACGTCTGAATCGCCGGTCCCTTCAGTACCTGGTTCATTGGAGGGGGTATGGTCCTGAGGAGAGGACGTGGGTTCCTGCGTCGGATATTAACGCAGACCGATTAATTCGGGCCTTCCACACTACTCACCCTGATAAACCCGGCCCTGAGGGTCCGGAGGCCCCTCGTAGAAGGGGGGGTACTGTCACGGGTGTGTCGCTACGAAGATCGTCGCGATTGCACAGCCTGACTTCTCACAGCTGAGTTTCTGGTGCTGGGTGTTTTTCGGCAGTGAGGGAGTTAATTCTCCCTCTCTCTGTGCTAGACGAGGCCAGCCTCGCCCAGCTGCAATTAATGTTGCTGAATGGGATTCCTTCAAATACCTGCCAGTCTGCTAGGGAAGTGTTGGTGAAAGCATTCCTGGCAGACAAACAGAGCGGCTTGTGGTATTTTGGAGTTTGGAGTGAAGTGTACTTTGTGTGTGGTTTTTTCCCTTCCTCGCTTTATCATTTATCTCCTTACCCATTGGTGTTCCCTCTGTTTTTGTGATGTAGTTTTGTATGCAAGGTGGTTGTTGATTTTCCCCTTGTACTGTCTCGTTCGTCTAGTACTGTGTGTGGGGCTTATATTATCCCATTCCCTGTTGTTGTGATCGGGGTCCTTCTCAGGACTAGATCACTGAGGTTCAGGGATCCTCAGGAGGTAGGGATTACGCTGGCGGCCTGGACCTCTGTACCTTTAACAGTACCTCCAGGTAGAGGGATTAGTCAGGGCCCCAGCTTAGGGTCAGTTTAGGCCCCTAACCTCCGGTATGCAGAGACAGCGTGACAACAGCGCTTCACCCCCCAGCCCACAGCGCTTCAATCCCCCAGCACACAGCGCTCACCCCCCCAGCACACAGCGCTCCCCCAGCACACAGCGCTCCCCCCAGCACAAAGCACTCACTCCCCAGCACACACCGCTCACCCCCCAGCACACAGCGCTCACCCCCCAGCGCTCCCCAGCACACAGCGCTCCCCCAACACACAGCGCTCACCCCCAAGCACAGAGCTCACCCCCCAGCACTCCCCCCAGCACACAGCGCTCCCCCCAGCATACAGCGCTCCCCCAGCACACAGCGCACCCCAGCACACAGCGCTCACCCCCAGCACACAGCGCTCCAACCCCCCAGCACACAGCGCTCCCCCAGCACACAGCGGTCACCCCCCAGCACACAGCACTCCCCCCAGCACACAGCGGTCACCCCTCAGCACACAGCGCTCCCCCCCACACACAGCGGTCACCCTCCAGCACACAGTGGTCACCCCCCAGCCCACAGCACTCCAACCCCCCAGCACACAGCGCTTCCCCCAGCACACAGCGGTCACCCCCAGCACACAGCGTTCCCCCCAGCACACAGCGGTCACCCCCCAGCCCACAGTGCTCCCCCCAGCACACAGCGGTCACCCCCCCATCATCATACTCACCTCCTCCTACTGCAGCTCCACCGTCCAGCGTCGACATCCTGTTCCTGTATGAACGAGTGGTCACATGTGGGTACCGCTCATTAAGCTCATGAATATGGACGCCACGCCTATGAGAGTGGAGTGGCGTCCATATTCATGAGCGGTGTCAGGACAGAGTGACCGCTCGCTCAGTACAGGAAGAAGATATCGGCGCTGGACGGTGGAGCTGCAGCAGGAGGAGGTGAGTATGATGATGGGGGGTGAGGGAAGCAAGGGGAGGGCCGACCCCCCCAGACAAAAAAAAAAAAAATCCCTTGCTCAGGTGCCGCCCCCCCAGCAGAGTCCCGCCCTAGGCACGTGCCCACGAGTTTATACAAAAGAACCAAAAAACCGGCGATAGTAAAAATTCCCAAAGAGATCAATATATTAAAACAGTAAATTTTATTTAATCAATTTAATAAACAAGATATTCAAATAGGGTAGGAAGGAGGTAAAGACCAAAATGCACATGTGATATGAGGGGTACACCGAACAGGAGAGGGAGATGCATTCAATTAGCAAAGAAAAAATTGGCAAGGAAATCTATTACAGAGTACATAAATCCACAATTGCACATATCCTTATTGGCCTTTAATGATATACAACATTAACTAATTAATATAATGGCCACATAATAAAAGCCAAGGTTTAATAAATATTCATTCACTTGAATTTAGTGCATGTGAATATGAAATGAAATAGCCAAGCCATATACCATAGTTGGTCATATTAAACATACCGTAACTGCATACTCCCATAAAGCATTTAATAATAAAAGTCTATTTATTTATTTTTATTAATTAGTTAATGTTGTAATGTATGTTGTAATGTTGTATATCATTAAAGGCCAATAGGGAATTGTGGATTTATGTACTCTGTAATAGATTTCCTTGCCAATTTTTTCTTTGCTAATTGAATGCATCTCCCTCTCCTGTTCAGTGTACCCCTCATATCTCATGTGCATTTTGGTCTTTACCTCCTTCCATGGGCGTACCCAGGATCAAAACTGGGGGGGGGGGGGCAAGTCAATGTCGCATCTTATACAGGTTACATCATATACACTGTACATTATCCTGCATATTAGGTATGGAGCATTAGAACTGTTGTATATTGTATAATACAGCAGTGTATGCGACACTACGCTGTATATACCATATATTATACATGGCACACTAACCTCTATACAAAGAATAAGAGGCATTATAACCTGTATATGAAAAGTATAATACAGAAGTGTATATACACTCTATATACCGCACACAATGTGTATGACCCTGTATACACCATATACTACACTCTATATACTGCACACAATGTGTATGACCTGTATACACCATATACTACACTCTATATACCGCACACGATGTGTATGACCCTGTATACACCATATACTACACTCTATATACCGCACACGATGTGTATGACCCTGTATACACCATATACTACACTCTATATACCGCACACGATGTGTATGACCCTGTATACACCATATACTACACTCTATATACCGCACACGATGTGTATGACCCTGTATACACCATATACTACACTCTATATACCGCACACGATGTGTATGACCCTGTATACACCATATACTACACTCTATATACCGCACACGATGTGTATGACCCTGTATACACCATATACTACACTCTATATACCGCACACGATGTGTATGACCTGTATACACCATATACTACACTCTATATACTGCACACGATGTGTATGACCCTGTATACACCTTATACTACACTCTTATACCGCACACGATGTGTATGACCCTGTATACACCTTATACTACACTCTATATACCGCACACGATGTGTATGACCCTGTATACACCATATACTACACTCTATATACCGCACACGATGTGTATGACCTGTATACACCATATACTACACTCTATATACCGCACACGATGTGTATGACCCTGTATACACCATATACTACACTCTATATACCGCACACGATGTGTATGACCTGTATACACCATATACTACACTCTATATACCGCACACGATGTGTATGACCCTGTATACACCATATACTACACTCTATATACCGCACACAATGTGTATGACCCTGTATACACCATATACTACACTCTATATACTGCACACAATGTGTATGACCTGTATACACCATATACTACACTCTATATACCTCACACAATGTGTATGACCCTGTATACATCATATACTACACTCTATATACCGCACACGATGTGTATGACCCTGTATACACCTTATACTACACTCTATATACCGCACACGATGTGTATGACCCTGTATACACCATATACTACACTCTATATACCGCACACGATGTGTATGACCTGTATACACCATATACTACACTCTATATACCGCACACGATGTGTATGACCCTGTATACACCATATACTACACTCTATATACCGCACACGATGTGTATGACCTGTATACACCATATACTACACTCTATATACCCACACGATGTGTATGACCCTGTATACACCATATACTACACTCTATATACGCACACAATGTGTATGACCCTGTATACACCATATACTACACTCTATATACTGCACACAATGTGTATGACCTGTATACACCATATACTACACTCTATATACCTCACACAATGTGTATGACCCTGTATACATCATATACTACACTCTATATACCGCACACGATGTGTATGACCCTGTATACACCATATTCTACACTCTATATACCGCACACGATGTGTATGACCCTGTATACACCATATACTACACTCTATATACCGCACACGATGTGTATGACCCTGTATACACCATATACTACACTCTATATACTGCACACAATGTGTATGACCTGTATACACCATATACTACACTCTATATACCTCACACAATGTGTATGACCCTGTATACACCATATACTACACTCTATATACTGCACACAATGTGTATGACCCTGTATACACCATATACTACACTCTATATACTGCACACAATGTGTATGACCTGTATACACCATATACTACACTCTATATACCTCACACAATGTGTATGACCCTGTATACATCATATACTACACTCTATATACCGCACACGATGTGTATGACCCTGTATACACCATATACTACACTCTATATACCGCACACGATGTGTATGACCCTGTATACACCATATACTACACTCTATATACCGCACACAATGTGTATGACCTGTATACACCATATACTACACTCTATATACCGCACACGATGTGTATGACCCTGTATACACCCAGTGGCGTAGCGACCCGGGTGCGGGGGTGCGGGCCGCACCGGGTGACACCTCTGCTTGGGGTGACACCACCAGCCGGTCTCAGCTGATCGCGCTACTCCTGCTGCGGGCTCGATCAGCTGAGCTGAGACCGGCTGGTGAGAGCAGAGCAGAAGGCATTGCTTGCTGCTGCTCTTAGAAGTTAGGAGACGGAGCGCGCCGGCTACAGACAGTGGGAGAGAAGTGAAGAGCCGGCGCGCTCCCCGTGATGTCACCTCCTCCTCAGCAGTTCCGTGTCACCCGTAGGTGTAACTGGGGATGTAGCTGGGGTATATGGTGGGGGTGATAGGGCTGGGGTAACTGGGGTATAGTGGGGATATGAGGGGGTATATGGGATGTTAGTGGGCATAGGGGGGTTATATAGGGATCAAGAGGTGGGTTATGGCTGGGATGCATAGCGGGTGATATAGGCTGGGTGCATTGAGGCTGGGTGATAGAGGCTGGGGTGCTATCAGCCCTGGGGGGTGTATAAAGCTGGGGATGTATATGACGCTGGGGGTGTATATGAGGCTGGGGGTGTATATGAGGCTGGGGGTGTATATGACGCTGGGGGTGTATATGAGGCTGGGGGGTGTATATGAGGCTGGGGGGTGTATATAGGCTGGGGATGTATATGAGTCTGGGGGATGCATATGAGGCTGGGGGTGTATATGAGGCTGGGGGATGCATATGAGGCTGGGGGATGTATATGAGGCTGGGGGATGCATATGAGGCTGGGGGGTGTATATGAGGCTGGGGGGTGTATATGAGGCTGGGGGATGCATATGAGGCTGGGGGATGCATATGAGGCTGGGGGTGCATATGAGGCTGGGGGATGCATATGAGGCTGGGGGGTGTATATGAGGCTGGGGGGTGTATATGAGGCTGGGGGGTGTATATGAGGCTGGGGGGTGTATATGAGGCTGGGGGGTGTATATGAGGCTGGGGGTGTATATGAGGCTGGGGGATGTATATGAGGCTGGGGGATGCTATATGAGGCTGGGGGTGTATATGAGGCTGGGGGATGTATATGAGGCTGGGGGATGTATATGAGGCTGGGGGATGTATATGAGGCTGGGGGATATATGAGGCTGGGGGGTGTATATGAGGCTGGGGGTGCATATGAGGCTGGGGGTGTCATATGAGGCTGGGGGGTGTATATGAGGCTGGGGGGTGTATATGAGGCTGGGGAGTGTATATGAGGCTGGGGGTGTATATGAGGCTGGGGGGTGTATATGAGGCTGGGGGTGTATATGAGGCTGGGGGTGTATATGAGGCTGGGGGGTGTATATGAAGCTGGGGGGTGTATATGAGGCTGGGGGATGTATATGAAGCTGGGGAATGCGTATGAGGCTGGGGGTGTATATGAGGCTGGGGGATGTATATGAGGCTGGGGGGTGTATATGAGGCTGGGGGGTGTATATGAGGCTGGGGGGTGTATATGAGGCTGGGGATGTATATGAGGCTGGGGGGTGTATATGAGGCTGGGGGATGTATATGAGGCTGGGGATGCATATGAGGCTGGGGGTGTATATGAGGCTGGGGGTGTATGAGGCTGGGATGTATAGAGGCTGGGGGATGTATATGAGGCTGGGGGTGTATATGAGGCTGGGGGTGTATATGAGGCTGGGGGTGTATATGAGGCTGGGGGTGTATATGAGGCTGGGGGTGTATATGAGGCTGGGGGTGTATATGAGGCTGGGGGATGTATATGAGGCTGGGGGATGTATATGAGGCTGGGGGTGTATATGAGGCTGGGGGGTGTATATGAGGCTGGGGGTGTATATGAGGCTGGGGGTGTATATGAAGGCTGGGGGGTGTATATGAGGCTGGGGGATGTATATGAGGCTGGGGGTGTATATGAGGTTGGGGGTGTATATGAGGCTGGGGGATGTATATGAGGCTGGGGGGTGTATATGAGGCTGGGGGTGTATATGAGGCTGGGGGTGTATATGAGGCTGGGGGGTGTATATGAGGCTGGGGGTGTATATGAGGCTGGGGGATGTATATGAGGCTGGGGGATGCATATGAGGCTGGGAGTGTATATGAGGCTGGGGTGTATATGAGGCTGGGGGCTATATGAGGCTGGGGGCTGTATATGAGGCTGGGGGGTGTATATGAGGCTGGGGGTGTATATGAGGCTGGGGATGTATATGAGGCTGGGGAATGCGTATGAGGCTGGGGGTGTATATGAGGCTGGGGGGTGTATTGAGGCTGGGGGCTATATGAGGCTGGGGGCTGTATATGAGGCTGGGGGTGTATATGAGGCTGGGGGTGTATATGAGGCTGGGGGTGTATATGAGGCTGGGGGTGTATATGAGGCTGGGGGGTATATGAGGCTGAGGGCTATATGAGGCTGGGGGTGTATATGAGGCTGGGGATTCATAGGAGGCTGGGGGTGTATATGAGGCTGGGGGTGTATATGAGGCTGGGGTGTATATGAGGCTGGGGGGTGTATATGAGGCTGGGGCCTATATGAGGCTGGGGGCTGTATATGAGGCTGGGGCTGTATATGAGGCTGGGGATGCATAGGAGGCTGGGGGGTGTATATGAGGCTGGGGGGTGTATATGAGGCTGGGGGTGTATATGAGGCTGGGGGGTGTATATGAGGCTGGGGGCTATATGAGGCTGGGGGATGCATATGAGGCTGGGGGATGTATATGAGGCTGGGGATGCGTATGAGGCTGGGGAGTGTATATGAGGCTGGGGATGCATATGAGGCTGGGGGGTGTATATGAGGCTGGGGGGTGTATATGAGGCTGGGGGTGTATATGAGGCTGGGGGTGTACAGGTCCTTCTCAAAAAATTAGCATATAGTGCTAAATTTCATTATTTTCCATAATGTAATGATTACAATTAAACTTTCATATATTTTAGATTCATTACACACCAACTGAAATTTGTCAGGTCTTTTATTGTTTAATACTGATGATTTTGGCATACAACTCCTGATAACCCAAAAAACCTGTCTCAAAAAATTAACATATTTCAACTATCCAATAAAATAAAAGTGTTTTTTAAAAACAAACAAAAAAACCATCAAATAATAATGTTCAGTTATGCACTCAATACTTGGTCGGGAATCCTTTTGCAGAAATGACTGCTTCAATGCGGCGTGGCATGGAGGCAATCAGCCTGTGACACTGCTGAGGTGTTATGGAGGCCCAGGATGCTTCGATAGCGGCCTTAAGCTCATCCAGAGTGTTGGGTCTTGCGTCTCTCAACTTTCTCTTCACAATATCCCACAGATTCTCTATGGGGTTCAGGTCAGGAGAGTTGGCAGGCCAATTGAGCACAGTAATACCATGGTCAGTAAACCATTTACCAGTGGTTTTGGCACTGTGAGCAGGTGCCAGGTCGTGCTGAAAAATGAAATCTTCATCTCCATAAAGCATTTCAGCCGATGGAAGCATGAAGTGCTCCAAAATCTCCTGATAGCTAGCTGCATTGACCCTGCCCTTGATGAAACACAGTGGACCAACACCAGCAGCTGACATGGCACCCCACACCATCACTGACTGTGGGTACTTGACACTGGACTTCAGGCATTTTGGCATTTCCTTCTCCCAGTCTTCCTCCAGACTCTGGCACCTTGATTTCCGAATGACATGCAAAATTTGCTTTCATCAGAAAAAAGAACTTGGGACCACTTAGCAACAGTCCAGTGCTGCTTCTCTGTAGCCCAGGTCAGGCGCTTCTGCCGCTGTTTATGGTTCAAAAGTGGCTTTACCTGGGGAATGCGGCACCTGTAGCCCATTTCCTGCACACGCCTGTGCACGGTGGCTCTGGATGTTTCTACACCAGACTCAGTCCACTGCTTCCTCAGGTCCCCCAAGGTCTGGAATCGGTCCTTCTCCACAATCTTCTTCAGGGTCCGGTCACCTCTTCTCGTTGTACAGTGTTTTCTGCCACATTGTTTCCTTCCAACAGACTTCCCATTGAGGTGCCTTGATACAGCACTCTGGGAACAGCCTATTTGTTGAGAAATTTCTTTCTGGGTCTTACCCTCTTGCTTGAGGGTGTCAATGATGGCCTTCTTGACATCAGTCAGGTCGCTAGTCTTACCCATGATGGGGGTTTTGAGTAATGAACCAGGCAGGGAGTTTTTAAAAGCCTCAGGAATCTTTTGCATGTGTTTAGAGTTAATTAGTTGATTCAGAAGATTAGGGTAATAGGTCGTTTAGAGAACCTTTTCTTGATATGCTAATTTTTTGAGACAGGTTTTTTGGGTTATCAGGAGTTGTATGCCAAAATCATCAGTATTAAAACAATAAAAGACCTGACAAATTTCAGTTGGTGTGTAATGAATATAAAATATATGAAAGTTTAATTGTAATCATTACATTATGGAAAATAATGAAATTTAGCACTATATGCTCATTTTTTGAGAAGGACCTGTATATGAGGCTGGGGGTGTATATGAGGCTGGGGGGTTCTTCTAGGCTAGAAGAAGTCACAGATTGGGCAGCTTTACAAGTTTTGACCTTCATAGCTGAATGGGATTTTATTGAATCTCTCCCGCACCTTTCACTTTGTCTGAAATTATTTCTTACAATCTGTGTATCTGTGGCGTCATGCGAGAGGAGCTTTTCAAAGCTTAAACTAATCAAAAATTATCTAAGATCTACTCGGGTTTCCGATCTTGCACTGTTGTCAGTTGAAAGTGAATTAGTGCAAACCATTGATTTTGATGAAGTAGTTAACAGTTTTGCGGCTTTGAAAGCCAGAAAAGCAAAGTTCTGAATTAATTGAGATGTTCTTTAAGTGCACTTATACTTGTTCTTGTTCAATTTTGTGTTATTTAATTATTTATATTTTTTTCCTCCTGTTGCAAAAATGCTTATGCAGTAAAGGTTGAACTTAAAAAACTTTATTTTTTTGGTTAAGAAGCAGTAACTTAGATTTCTTCCAACATATTTCTTGTTATATGGCTAAAAAATGATTGTTTGGGGGTGGGGGTGACACCATTTTATACCGCACCGGGTGACACCATCCCTAGCAACGCCACTGTATACACCATATACTACACTCTATATACCGCACAAAATGTGTATGACCCTGTATACACCATATACTACACTCTATATACCGCACACGATGTGTATGACCCTGTATACACCATATACTACACTCTATATACCGCACACGATGTGTATGACCCTGTATACACCATATACTACACTATATACCGCACACGATGTGTATGACCCTGTATACACCATATACTACACTCTATATACCGCACACGATGTGTATGACCCTGTATACACAATATACTACACTCTATATACCGCACACAATGTGTATGACCCTGTATACACCATATACTACACTATATACCGCACACGATGTGTATGACCCTGTATACACCACATACTACACTCTATATACCGCACACGATGTGTATGACCCTGTATACACCATATTCTACACTCTATATACCGCACACGAATGTGTATGACCTGTATACACCATATACTACACTCTATATACCTCACACGATGTGTATGACCCTGTATACACCATATACTACACTCTATATACCTCACACGATGTGTATGACCCTGTATACACCATATACTACACTCTATATACGCACACGATGTGTATGACCCTGTATACACCATATTCTACACTCTATATACCGCACACGATGTGTATGACCTGTATACACCATATGCTACACTCTATATACCGCACACGATGTGTATGACCCTGTATACACCATATACTACACTCTATATACCGCACACGATGTGTATGACCCTGTATACACCATATACTACACTCTATATACCGCACACGATGTGTATGACCCTGTATACACCATATACTACACTCTATATACCGCACACGATGTGTATGACCCTGTATACACCATATACTACACTCTATATACCGCACACGATGTGTATGACCCTGTATACACCATATACTACACTCTATATACCGACACGATGTGTATGACCCTGTATACACCATATACTACACTCTATATACCGCACACGATGTGTATGACCCTGTATACACCATATACTACACTCTATATACCGCACACGATGTGTATGACCCTGTATACACCATATACTACACTCTATATACCGCACACGATGTGTATGACCCTGTATACACCATTTACTACACTCTATATACCGCACACAAATGTGTATGACCCTGTATACACCATATACTACACTCTGTATACCGCACACGATGTGTATGACCCTGTATACACCATATACTACACTCTATATACCGCACACGATGTGTATGACCCTGTATACACCATATACTACACTCTATATACCGCACACGATGTGTATGACCCTGTATACACCATATACTACACTCTATATACCGCACACGATGTGTATGACTCTGTATACACCATATACTACACTCTATATACCGCACACGATGTGTATGACCCTGTATACACCATATACTACACTCTATATACCGCACACGATGTGTATGACCCTGTATACACCATATACTACACTCTATATACCGCACACGATGTGTATGACCCTGTATACACCACATACTACACTCTATATACCGCACACGATGTGTATGACCCTGTATACACCATATTCTACACTCTATATACCGCACACGATGTGTATGACCTGTATACACCATATACTACACTCTATATACCTCACACAATGTGTATGACCTGTATACACACCATATACTACACTAACTATACAATATACCTTACACACGATGTGTATGACCCTGTATACACCATATACTACACTCTATATACCGCACACGATGTGTATGACCCTGTATACACCATATTCTACACTCTATATACCGCACACGATGTGTATGACCTGTATACACCATATTCTACACTCTATATACCGCACACGATGTGTATGACCCTGTATACACCATATACTACACTCTATATACCGCACACGATGTGTATGACCCTGTATACACCATATACTACACTCTATATACCGCACACGATGTGTATGACCCTGTATACACCATATACTACACTCTATATACCGCACACGATGTGTATGACCCTGTATACACCACATACTACACTCTGTATACCGCACACGATGTGTATGACCCTGTATACACCATATACTACACTCTATATACTGCACACGATGTGTATGACCCTGTTACACCATATGCTACACTCTATATACCGCGCACGATGTGTATGACCCTGTATACACCATATACTACACTCTATATACCGCACACGATGTGTATGACACTGTATACACCATATACTACACTCTATATACCGCACACGATGTGTATGACCCTGTATACACCATATACTACACTCTATATACCACACACGATGTGTATGACCCTGTATACACCATATACTACACTCTATATACCGCACACGATGTGTATGACCCTGTATACACCATATACTACACTCTATATACCGCACACGATGTGTATGACCCTGTATACACCATATACTACACTCTATATACTGCACACGATGTGTATGACCCTGTATACACCATATACTACACTCTATATACCGCACACGATGTGTATGACCCTGTATACACCATATACTACACTCTATATACCGCACACGATGTGTATGACCCTGTATACACCATATACTACACTCTATATACTGCACACGATGTGTATGACCCTGTATACACCATATACTACACTCTATATACCGCACACGATGTGTATGACCCTGTATACACCATATACTACACTCTATATACCGCACACGATGTGTATGACCCTGTATACACCATATACTACACTCTATATACCGCACACGATGTGTATGACCTGTATACACCATACACTACACTCTTATTTTGAAGTAAAAAACAAAACAGGAACAAATACAATACTTAAAATAAAGAACAAGTAAAGTTAAAAATCAACAAACTTACTGGTATTTCAGTGGGAACTATGGGCCTGCTTTTGGCTAATGAGATGGTCAATGTTTGGTTCTATATTTGTCACAAGTGAAGCAATTTTTCTCTTTCTTGATATCATTATTTCCTAGGGATTCCAAATTGCTATTAGTAAAATACCAATATATATACAGCGCTACAAAAACAATATACCAGCAATAAAACTGCCCACACACAGACATACAGCCTGCACTGCCCATCACTGCAGCCTTGCCAATCCATATCATTTCATCCTCATCAGTGCACATATTGGCGCAACTCTGCTTTTAGCTCAGGCTCAGACTGGTGTGGTGCAAGAGTCCCTAATAGGCAGGTAAATGTCCCAATAGGCAGCATTGGTCCCCAATAGGCAGGTAAATGTCCCAATAGGCAGCATAGGTCCCAATAGGCAGCATATGTCCTCAATAGGCAACATAGGTCGCAATAGGCAGCATAGTCCCCAATAGGCAGCATAGGTCCCCAATACGCAGCATATGTCCTCAATAGGTAGGTAAATGTCCCAATAGGCAGCATAGTCCCCAATAGGTAGCATAGGTCCCCAATAGGCAGGTAAATGTCCCAATAGGCAGCATAGGTCCCCAATAGGCAGCATAGTCCCCAATAGGCAGCATAGTAGTCCCCAGTAGGCAGCATAGTAGTCCCCAGTAGGCAGCATAGTAGTCCCCCATAGGCAGCATAATCCCCCATAGGCAGCATAATCCCCTATTAGGCAGGTAAATGCCCCAATAGGCAGCATAATCCCCCAAAGGCAGCATAGTAGTCCCCAATAGGCAGCATAATCCCCCATAAGCAGCATAGTCCCCCATAGGCAGCATAATCCCCCATAGGCAGCATAGTCCCCCATAGACAGCATAGTCCCCCAATAGGCAGCATAGTCCCCCATAGGCAGCATAGTCCCCCAATAGGCAGCATAGTCCCCCATAGGCAGCATAGTCCCCAATAGGCAGCATAATCCCCCATAGGCAGCATAGTCCCCCAATAGGCAGCATAGTTCCCCATAGGCAGCATAATCCCCCATAAGCATCATAGTCCCCAATAGGCAGCATAATCCCCCAAAGGCAGCATAGTCCCCCAATAGGTAGGTAAATGCCCCAATAGGCAGCATAGTAGTCCCCAATAGGCAGCATAATCCCCAAAAGCAGCATAGTCCCCAATAGGCCGGGCCCGGCGTTAAAAAAAAAACTCCCCCGCAGCTCTGAAGAAGCGCGCTCTGGACTCCGTCTTCTCCTGGCACAGGCGGCGTGACGTCATCACGTCGTCTGTGCTGCATATGGAAGGCCGCAAGGCCTTCCTCACCACATTCCGCCCGCGCTTAAAGGGCCCGCAGGCACAGAACTGTCAGTTCAATGTCGGCGGGGCCGACGGGCCGGTTCTTTCATTGTGCGCCCCTGCTTCTAGGGGGGCAGCTGCCCCCCCTGCCCCACGGTGGGTACGCCCATGCCTCCTTCCTACCCTATTTGAATATCCTGTTTATTAAATTGATTAAATAAAATTTACTGTTTAATATATTGATCTCTTAGGGAATTTTTACTATCGCCGGTTTTTTGGTTCTTTTGTATAAGTTTGTCTTGCAATTTTTTCCCCCTCATGTCCTATATACTATGCCTATATGACTCTATAATTATTTTTTACTATGAATTAGATTTTGGGCAACTGTTTCCATGAAGTTCATTACGTGCCCACGAGTGCCTAGTGGCAAATACGGCCCTGTACATAAGTACTACACTTGGGACAACACCGTGTTTTCTCTTAATTATGTCAGATGTATTCAGTAGGCCCAGGGACATGAGCTATTGTTCATACGAGTCTGAACGTTGAATCTTGTCGATTTAATTGAAGGTTGTTGAGTGGCTGTTGTTTACCTATTGTATCCGGCCTTGCAGCTTATTGACTGTAATCATTGGAAAACAAAAGCATAGGATAATTTAACAATTGATGTTGGTTAATATGTTGGTTACCCACTGTATCAGTTCATGCAGTTTGTTGTTCTACAAATATTGAAGGACAAACTATGCAAGTTATTTGAACACTCGAACAATGAGAGATGTCTTCCTCCCACCTTTCCCCAATCCTGTGGAAAAATGCCTAAATAAGAGCTGTGAACTATAAAAGGAGGATCATCCTCTGTTTCCAGAGACTCTACAGAACGGCAGCCAGGGGACCATGGCACCAACTTGAAGAATACAGATTTGATTCACTGTCCATCACTGAAACCACAGAGACGTTTGGAGAACTCAAGCTGGGGCAATCAGGTCACCTGGCTACATACCTCAATGGACTCTGTCAGCTTCCTAAGATTGCTGCTACCTCTTCTCTGTGGGTGCCTGCCAAAAGTGGGATGCCACTTGTTGGGAGAGTAGACACTGGATGCCCCAAAGTTGCAGCTCCTAGCGAGCAATAGGAAGGGTTAGACTCTACCATCTTATGTACTTGATAGGACTGTACTATATGTTATTATCTATTTGTCGTTCAATAAAGTATTGACACACTATGTTACCCTCACCCTGTATTGTCTGAGTAGTATTCCACCCATGGGAAAGGAGTATAGGCGTTCAGTAGGATGAGCCCTAGTCCATGCGTTTTTTCTAAAGACAGCCAGGTCAGTGGATGAGAAGACCTAATGACCCTCGTGTCTCCATAGCAGTGTACTATCAAAGGATTGCAGGTCCAAGTGCCTAGTTGTACCACTATTTACTATTTTTATAAACATATAAAGAAAACGAAAAGCAGCACAGGCAGACAGCGCTCCTGGGTGCTGTGCCTCCAGGGCAATGACCAAACCTCCATATACAGACAAAAAACAAAGGTAGCACACCAGTTCAGCTTGAAAAAATGTGTCTATTTAATTGCCCAAAATAGCGATGTTTCGGCTCAGGAAAATGACGGTGCTGAGTTCACAGGAATACAGCTGTCAGCGAGCACAGACTCAGTGATGTCACCCCCAGTCACTGAGCCTATGCGCGCTGTTTCCATTCATTCCCCAGTACTTTACAGTCGGAGCAGCTGCATTAGCAGCGCTCCGGCAGTAAACTGATTAAGCCCCAAGATGGATTGTGCCGTGGGACTTGACTGCACGGCGGACAGGTATGGGTATATAGTTGCTTTTTTATTTTGTTATTTTTTCAAGGAGATCGAGGGCTTCAATATGGGATTAGCAGTATAATAAAGATTTTAAAACTGTGTAGTGTATTCTGTTATGATATGGTAGCCGAGGAGGACAGTAACAAAAATAGCCAAGGCAGCCAGACACCCAGAGTGGTTGGTAACTAATGGATTGCAGACCCCTAAACTAACTGCACAACTAGAAGCAGCCGTGGGACGTAGCTACGATGACCTAGACGCCTCGACACAGCCGGAGAGTTAGCTAAGCCTAGAGATAGGGGAAAGCTAACTGCCCCGGAGTAGAGCCTAAAAGGAATAGGTAACCCCCACACATATATTGGCGGTGAGACAAGATGAAATACAAACGCTGGCAGAAAATAGAGTAAGCAAACGCTGGGGCCCAAAACTGTCTCGATAGGACAGGACAGAAAAGAATACTTTCTGCAATCCAGCAAACCCCTAGGAAAAATTCCAACACTGCTGATTCCAAAAAATACTGAGACCACACGATCTCTCCACGCTATATCAGAACTCTGGTGTGAACAGGTAGCTACCCAGCAGCCACTGAAATAACAGGGACCGAACAAATTAATCAAGATAACTGAGAAACAGAGACAAGCGCAGACCCCAGCAGGGGGGACCCGGCTGACCTCACTCAGAAGCCGAAAAACAAAAGAAAACAAAACCACAAAAACAAGCAAGAAATAGCTTATCTGAAAGTAGCAGGAGCCTGCAGCAAGCTGACTTCCAAACTGGACCAGGAAGAGACAACTAATCACCGGCGAGGATCATGGGAAAGCTACTTCCTTAAATCTCCCCAGTCATCACTCCCAGATTGCCCATCGTCCGCACCTGAAACCTCAGCTGAAGGGCATCTGTCAGTCAAGACAGCTTCATTAATATCAACAGTCACCAGAGGGAGCCCCAACTCAGAATCCAGAGAATTCACAACAGTATTCTTTAATTAAAATCCTTGAATAACTCTAGGATTAGTAATGGATAGGTGTTATTGACGCCTCTCCATTCCCAACCCTGGCTTAATGTCTCCTTACAATAGAAAGGTGACATTAACCCCTTATTACCCCACTTGCTACAGGGCAAGTGGGAATAACCGACAAAGCTCCAGAATAGGCGCATCTAATAGATGCGTCTTTTTTGGGCAGCTGCGGGCTGCTGTTTTTAGGCTGGGGGGCTCATATTCATGGACCCTTACCAGCCTGAGAATAGCAGCCCGCACCTGTATAGTTTTGTCGGTTGGTTCAAAAACTAGGGGGATCCCACGTCGGTTTGTTTTTCATTCATTTATTCATTCACAGTAGTTATTTTGTCTTCGCTGACCAATGGTATAAAATTCTGTGACACACCCATGGTGTCCATATGATCACTGCACCCCTAGATGAATTCATTGAGAGATATAGTTCATAAAATGGGGTCACTTATGTGGGTTCCGCTGTTCTGGCACCTCATGGGCTCTCCCAGTTGGTTATGGCAACTGCAAACCATAACAGTAAAATATGGTGCTCCTTGAATACTGAGCTTTGCACTGTGGCTGAAAAATATTTCCCGATTACATGTAGGGTATTGGCGCACTCAGTAAAAAATGGACCTCGGTTTGTTGTAAAAAAAATTCCTATTAGCCCATAGAAAAATTAAAAACTTGGGACTAAAACAACATTTTAGTGGTAAAAATGTAATTTATTCTTTCTTCACCGCTCAGTGGTATAAAATTCTGTGAGGCACATGTGGTGTTAATATGATCACTGCACCCCTAGATGAATTCAATGGGGAGTGTAGTTTGTAAAATGAGTTCACATATAGGGGCTTTTTGTTGTTCTGGCATCTTAGTGGCTCTGTTAATGTGACATAGCACCCTCAACCATTCCAGCAAAATCTGAATTCCAATATGGCGCCTCTTCACTTCTGAGCTTTGCACTATGCCTCAAAAGTAGTATTCCCCCACATATGGGGTATCGGTGTACTCAAGAGAAATTACAACTTTTGGAGGTCCAATTTCTCCTGTTAGGGTTTGCGGATCGCACTAAATATAAATAACGATGAAGTGCGATCGCAACCCGGGGTCCACCGTGCAGTGATGTTAAACTGCAGTTAATAAACAATGGCGGAGCAAGACTGCGAGCAAACACTTTAAACAGAGTTAGACGTCACTCAATATGAACAAAAAGCAAAGTACCAAACTCTGTTACTCCACAAAGCGGTACTGTACAACAGAGCACTTTAGAGCTATACCATTAAACGACACAGAAGTAGAGCAATTATGACGCTAGTTGGGGGTCCCTATCACTACCCCCCAGAGAAGTCTAGGCTGGTGGTTGTGCTTGCTCTGAAACTCAGCTGTGCTAACTGCACACACGACCGGAGACAGATGCTATGCCAAAGGGAGTTCCCACCCTACACTGTCTGTCTAGACACTCAATCGCCGTTAAAGGAGCGGCACACGTGCACTCAGAATGGTAGCGTATCCACTCACACACACAACACAAATGATACTAGCGAGCCGGCGGGCGTCCCCGAGAACCTTTTATATGTTCCGTTCATATCCAATAGGACAGGACCTTGCCTGTGGACCAATTTGGAGTTGCCACATCACCAGAGCAGGTGACGGCCAACCACAAATGAGACGTCGCCACATCATGAGCATGCTCAGTAGGGTGATTTCTGGACTTAGTCTCCAGAGCGTCTGCCGCTGCCTATCACTGGTTACCATAGACTTGGCTGGAACGCCAGCAGTAACCAAGCGAACAGCACGAGCTTGAGCAAGATGCTGGGACCGACGTCTTTGCTCAGCAGCATCCGCTGAAGCTGAATGGGAGACCGCAGAAGCAGACAAGACTTGGGATCTACACTGTGCAGTGGGAGAATCCCAGCGCCTAACACCTGTTACCCTTGGTAAAATAAAAAATTGGGGGCGAAAAGATTATTTTTGTGGAAAAAAATATGATTTTTTTATTTTCACTGATGGGCGTTATAAACTTCTGTGAAGCACTCGGGGTTCATAGTGCTCACGACACATCTAGATAAGTCCTTGGTGGAGGTTTAGTTTCCAAAATGGTGTCCCTTGTGGGGGTTTCCACTGTTTAGGCAAATCAGGGGCTCTACAAATGCGACATGGCGTCCAATCTCAATTCCAGCCAATTTTGTGCTGAAACAGTCTAATGGCGCTCCTTCCCTTCCGAGCTCTGCCATGCGTCCAACAGTAGTTTACCCCCAAATATAGGGTATCAGCATACTCAGGACAAATTGCACAACAACTTTTGGGGTCCAATTTCTCCTGTTACCTTTGGTAAAATAAAAAATTGGGCACAAAAAGATCATTTTTGTGGAAAAAATATGATTTTTTATTTTCACGGCACTGCGTTATAAAACTCTGTGAAGCACTTTGGGGTTCAAAGTGCTCACCACACATCTAGATAAGTTAATTCGGGGGTCTAGTTTCCAAAATCATGTCCCTTGTGGGGGGTTTCCACTGTTTAGGCACATCAGGGGCTCTCCAAACGCAACATGGTGTCCGATCTCAATTCCAGCCAATTTTGCATTGAAAAGTCAAACTGCGCTACTTCCCTTCCGAGCTCTGCCATGCGCCCAAACAGTGGTTTACCTGCACATATGGGGTACCAGTGTACTCAGGACAAATTGCACAATAACTTTTGGGGTCCAATTTCTCCTGTTACCCTTGGTAAAATAAAAAAAATTTGGATCTGAAGTAAATTTTTTGTGAAATAAATATTCATTTTTTTTTAAAACATTCCAAACATTCCTGTGAAGCACCTGAAGGGTTAATAAACTTCTTGAATGCGGTTTTGAGTACCTTGAGGGGTGCAGTTTTTAGAATGGTATCACTTTTGGGTATTTTCTATCAAAAAGACCCCTCAAAGTGACTTCAAATGTGATGTAGTTCCTAAAAAAAATGGTGTTGTAAAAATGAGAAATCGCTGTTTAACTTTTAACTCATAACTTCCTAACAAAACAAAAATTGGGTTCCAAAATTGTGCTGATGTAAAGTAGACATGTGGGAAATGCTACTTATTAAGTATTTTGTGTGATTTATCTCTGTGATTTAGGGGCTTGAAAATTCAAATTTGGAAAATTGCAAAATTTTCCAAATTTTCGCCAAATTTCCATTTTTTTTCACAAATAAACGCAAGTCATATCAAATAAATTTTACCACTATCATAAAGTAAAATATGTCATGAGAAAACATTCTCAGAATCACTGGGATCCATGGAAGCGTTCCAGAGTTATTACCTCATAAAGGGACAGTGGTCAGAATTGTAAAAATTGGCCCGGTCATTAACATGCAAACCACCCTCGCGAGTAAAGGGGTTAAAGTGTACAATTTAATTTATATTCTACATTCAAGGCGTTAGGTTTCAGAGTTTTAAGTCTGAAAATCCATTCTAGTTCTTTAGTTTTTAGCATCTGCATCATATTTCCCCCCATCTAAGCAGTGGGACATGGTCTATGCTACGAAACTTAAGATGTTTCTCTGAGTGTCCATGTTACACAAAATGCTTAGGTACAGGTAAATCAAGTCTTTTCTTACTAATTGTTTACCTATGTTGGTTAATATTCATATTAACCAACATAGGTACACAATTTGGAAATATATTATAATACTACTGTAGTATTAACCAAAATAGGTACACAATTAGAAAGAAAAGATTTGATTTACCCGTACCTAAGCATTTTGTGTAACATGGACACTCAGAGAAACATCTTAAGTTTCGTAGCATAGACCATGTCCCACTGCTTAGATTGGGGTAATAGGACTCAGATGCTAAAAACTAAAGAACTAGAAAGGTTTTAGAATTTTAAGACTGAAAATCCAAACGGCTTGAATGTAGAATATAAATTGAATTGTACACTTTAAAGGTTGTTTGCCATTTTCCGCTCTCTATCGACTCATTATCTTTCTTTGGTGTGGTATGTATATACATTTCTGAGAATTTTATTGTTTTTTTTTTTAAGTTTAGGAACAAAGAAAAATTGAAAAATGAAATTATGACTCATCCCATACTTTTTTATTGAATTGCTGCAAAAGTTAAATTATAAGAATAATAATATATGGGAAAGTTTATTCACCGACACCTACTGCCCGAGTCCTTCTTTCCAAACTTCATGGATTTATTCTCTATTTAGGCCTCTTTCATACATCCGTTGTGCGCCTGACGGCGCCCCCGGCATTTTGCCGCAGCGCCGCATCCAGTATGAAAACCGGATGCGCCGCATCCGGTTTTTCGCCGGATCCGGTTCACGGATCCGTTCAAAAACCGGATCCGTCTCATCCGGTGTATCCGGTTTGGCATCCGTTGACGCCGGAATGCGCCGGATCCGGTTTTTAAAAACGCCCTTTTTTGGGGTTCCAAACATGGTTGGCTACTGTAATCCTATATATACACTGTTCCGACATCCCATCTTTGACAGGTTGTAGAGGAGAAAGTGCAGTTTGGAGAGAAGAGCAAGTAGCAAGTGATTGGCGAACATGGATGTCATTATCGGCAATATCTTCAGGAATCTTGTTGATTTTACTGCGGAGATGAATCGATTGAGGTTTATAGTTCTGGAGAAGGAGCGAAAGTTTGAGGAGCAGCGCATTATGCGTCAGCGAAGACGACGACGTATGTGGATCCACCCCATCACGGCACAGAGATTAACTTGTGGTGTCTATTCAACACTGAACATAGAGCTGCGACAAAATCCAGACAAGTTTTTTGCCTATCTGCGGATGAACAAAGAAAACTTTGACGATTTGCTGGAGCGTGTTGGAGACCAAATTAAAAAATCGGACACCTATTGTCGGTTCTCGATTTCTCCGGCGGAGCGTCTCATGGTCACTATAAGGTAAGCTATATGTATTGGATCTGTTTGCTTGAGCACACTTGTAATTTTATCATTTATTTAACATCACAGGACAACTAGGAAACCATATCAGTAGGCCAAAATTTAGTTATAAAACAGTGTTTCTCATTGATGTTCTTATTTTTGGTATCTCCAATACTTCTAGCTGAGTTCTGGTATGTAATGCTGTGTTTCTGAAATAATTTGTATTTTCTATTTTGTTTTCAGATTTCTGGCAACTGGCGAAACTCTGTCATCGCTCCATTTCCAATACCGCCTGGGAATATCAACGCTATCCGGCATAATAAAGTACACTTGTCGTGCTCTGTGGGACTGTTTGGTTGGAGAATTTCTTCCAGAGCCAACTACAGAGCGGTGGCTTGAAATAGCGGACCAGTTTTTATGCATCTGCCAGTTCCCCAATTGCCTGGGTGCCGTTGATGGAAAGCACATCCGCATTCAAAAGCCTTCAGGAACCGGATCAGAATTCTTTAACTATAAAAAATATTTCTCAGTCGTCCTGATGGCTATTGCAGATGCGGACTACAAGTTTATCGCGGTGGACATTGGGTCTTATGGACGGTCAAATGACTCCCAAGTCTTTAAACTATCTGCCATGGGCCGTAAACTGTATGGAAACAGTTTTCAGTTTCCCCCCCTAGGCCACTGCCTCAAACCTCAGGCCCACCGATGCCATTCGTTTGTGTAGGTGATGAGGCATTCCAGCTGTCCGAACACCTATTGAAGCTGTACGCCAGCAGAGGATTAACCCATACAAAGCGGATATTTAACTACCGCCTCACAAGAGCCAGACGGATGGTGGAGTGTGCCTTTGGCATTATGACAGCTAAATGGCGTGTACTTTTGACTGCAATTAACTTGAAGACTGAGACTGTTGATGATGTTGTTAAAGCGTGCGTGGTCCTCCATAATTTTGTCCTAACCAAGGAACCGATTTCTATGGAGGACCACAATCAAGAAACAACTTTGCATGACTACAGCAACATTAACACTCGCAGTACAGTCGCGGTTTCAAGAATGAGGGACAAGTTTGCTCAATACTTTGTGTCACCGGAAGGTAGTGTTGACTGGCAGGATGACAGAGTGTGATAAATGTATTGTTTCTTTTAAAAATTTTCTTTACCCACAATAAACCTTTAATAGTTTTACTTGTCTACCTTCTTGTGTGTTTTCTACTGTAACCTTTTTGCCATAGTTGTGTCCATGGCTGTTTTAACAAAAGTATTTCACATTTTCTCCCAAAAAAGTGTACATTGTAGGCCATGGTTCCCCAAATCCAGTCCTCAAGGCCCACCAACATGTCTTGTTTTCGGTATTTCCTTTGTATTGCTCAGGTGATAATTGCCTCACCTGTGCAATACAAAGGAAATCCTGAAAACCTGATCTGTTTTTGGTGGGCCTTGAGGACTGGAGTAGGGGAACTCTGTTGTAGGGGATAACCTAACAAAGTACACCACAATTTTGTGAAAAATATAACATACTTTGCATACTACACAACCCGGGACACAACTTTGGGAAAAAGGTTGCATTTATGAACCTTTTAGCCAAAGTTAGGTGTACCTGTATAACAAATGTAAAACTTAACATCCTATAAATAAAAGACAAACAACAATGTTCCAAAAATTAACAATTTATTGAACCAAGTTTTTTTAATATAAACTATTTTGAATAAACTTTATTATTTTTTTAAACTTTATTTCTTGTTCAACGTATTTTTTGATACTTTATTTTTAATTTTTTTTTTTTTTTGCAAACTTTAATTTTTCAAAAACATATATCTTTTTACACAAACTACAGGTCAGTGTAGTGTGGGGTGGAAATACTGCTGGAGGGGCTGCGGGACACTTCGACCGTGGGAGTGTGGAGGGACGACCGGGATGGCGGTGTGGAAGGAACAGGAAGAGGTGAAGGGGTGGAAAGAGTAAAAGAATGGGAAGACAAGGCAGAAGAGGTGGGTGGTGGAGTGGAGGGTTGGGCAGGAGGAGCAGGTGACATGGTAGGCAATTGGAAGGGGGAAGGAGATTGGTACGAGGTAGGAGTGTGGTACGGGGTAGGTGGCTGGTAGTGGGTAGGTTGCTGGTACTGGGGAGGTGACTGCAGTTGGGGAGGTGGTTGGTACTGGGGAGGTGGTTGGAATTGGGGAGGTTGATGGACCTGGGGAGGTGGGTGGTATTGAATAGGAGGGGGAGGAGGGATGGAAGGTGGAGAGGGGGGAAGATGTACGGCGGCTGGAGGTGGAGGAACGACTGGGGTGGATTGAGGATGGGAGAGAACCTGCACTAGAGCAGCGTGGCACGTGTGCATCACATACATCTGCTGGTCAGAAGATAGCGGATCTATGTGCTCCGCAACCGACCTAAAAAAAACTGTGGTTCGGTGATGCTCTTGCCTCTGACCGCACAGTTTCCAGAAGTGTCTTCACCTCACCAACTAGGGAGGCTATCTGATGAATGACCTGCGGCAACTTGTTCAGATAACACCTTAAGGCAGTTCTGGAAAGATGCATTCATATGCAAGAACTCGGGCGCATAGTTCTTTTCCTGACCCCTCTGACGCTGCCGCCCAGTACCCGCAGCTGTACTAGAGGTGGCAGGGTCAGAAGGGTGGGGTAAAGGGAAGGCTATATCCTGACCAGCAGATTCATGTAATGCAGCCGGCCACGCTGCTCCAGCGCTGGTGGAGGGAACTGCGGGATCAACTGTGTGGGAAGGTGCAGATGTGGAGGGTTGGTCGAAGTGTCCCCGGTGTCGGTCTCGTGAGGGATCGCTCTAGAAGGCGCCAACTCTGCGGGCGCCCGAGTGCTGGTCACCGTGCTGTGGAAGAAAGAAAAAACATAAAATTAATATACAGATGTGGAATGGCCCTGACTGCAAAAAAACATTGGATAGATGTTAACATTTGATGGTAATATTTACCTTCTGGTGACCATGGTCTCACGCAGGAACGCCAGAGCTCGTGCGTGCTTGTACTTGCTCTGGCGTCCTGAAGAACCACTCGGGGCCCGCATCTCCTTGTTGAATTCCTTCTTAAAGCGATCCCTCACAGACCGCCACCGCTTCACAATTCTCTCCCCTGAAACGAGAAAGCACACATTGGTTAGTATACAACATCAGGGTTTCCCAAACTTCAGTCCTCGTGTCCCCCAGAGGTCATGTTTTCATTATTTCCATAGTGTTTCACAAAAGGAAAACATGAAAACATGAAGCGTGGGTGACACGATGACAGAAGTTTTGGAAACACAGCTTTACAGTCAGCAACATGAACTATACTTACGGAATTTAGTCTGGGACCTAACATCGAGGTCCTCCCAGCGGTCCACCATTGCCGCTGCCACTTCCTCCCAGAGCCGTCGGGTCACAATTTGATCAGAATGCCGGCGGTCCAACATGTTCCACAGCGGCTCCCTTTCTCGGACAAGATCGATCATTAGTTCCACGTCCAGGCCCTCCTCCGTGTCCGAGTCGGGAGCACGCTGTGAAGCCTGTGAAATTAAATAAGAAATAACAGAAAATTACCATACACATAATTTGAACATGTAAAAGTTATACAAGTAAAACTTGAAAAATTACTGCTAAAAAAATTGGAGATAACACGTTTTGTTAAAATTTTAAATTTTAGAAAAAGCTACCAAAAATGGTAGATAGGTTAAAAAAAATTTTTAAAAAAGACTTTTTAATAAAACCGCACAAAAAAAAAAAATTAACTTTCAAAAATAAAAAATATGAAGTAAAATAAAAAAAAAATCTTACACGTTGAGAACCGCCGACAGTCTCACGACGACGACTCTGGGAGGCGCTGGGAGGAACCCTCTGTTGGCTCCCAGATCCGAGAGACTAAAATTAAAATAAAAATTAGGATATTGGCAGGTGTTGGCCGCTGTGTCAAGTATGTACTAAATGGTTTTCTATGTGTTGTGTGTAGTGTGATGTTGTGTTTCTGTGATTGATGCAGGATACTTACGAATTGTGAGCCCACTCCAGGTATCTCTCCACCCCGTCCTTCTTCCTCTGGGAGCTCCTCGTCATCTTGCGATTCCTGTTATTTAAAAAAGACAATCAAGACATATATCCCACAGATGGATTGTGGAGAGAAAAAAAAAATAAAAATTTTTACCGCCAATTGCTGACGATGGGTAGGAGGGCTCCCAGAAGAAGATGTGTCACGCTCTGGCTGAAGTGACTGGGAGGGAGGAGATGGCGATGCTGCTGCTGCCGCCGCCGCTGCTGCTGACGCCGCCGCTTCTTCGGCCAACGCCGCCATTGCGGCAGCTGCAGCAGCTGTTTGACGGTCTCTGCTGTGGAAGAAATAAACAAAAATGGACAGTGAATATATTGCTATATTCCTTGTCCCTGGCTGAAAGAGAAAAACATGTAATTTTTTCGGTAAATGGGCGATGTAATAGTTACTTTCTGCTTGGTTCCCTCCTAGCCCGCCTCTCCTCCTGTCGTCTCTCTGCCGCCGCCTGTTGTTGCCTTCTTCTGCTGTTGAGTAAAAAGGGACTGTGAATTTACTATTCCTTGTCCATGGCTGAAAGAAAAACAAACATGTAATTTAGAGCAAAATGGGGGATGTAATAGTTACTTTCTGCAGGCTATCCTCCTAGCTTGGAGGTCCTCTCCTCCCCTCTCTTCAAGTACTGCTTCAGCCGCCGCCGCCGCCTCTCGTTCACGTCTTCTGCTGTTGAGTAAGGACACAAAAAGGGACAGTGAATATATCTGGATTCCTTGGCCCTGGCTGAAAGAGAAAAACAAACATGTAATTTTTAGTGAAATGGGGGATGTCATATTTACTTTCTACTGGCTTGCCTCCTAGCATCCAGGATCTCCTGCGCCCTTTCATCAGCAGCATCAATTCTTCTGCTGTGGAATAAACAGACAAAAAGGAACTGTGTTTATATGTATTGATTGTCCCTGTTTTAAAACACATGCAAATTTCAGATTGCAGCATGAGGAGCAAAAGCATCACAGGGCCAAAAAAAAAGAATTTAAAAAAAAACAAAAAACATCATCATTATGATAACAAAAAATGCACATTTCACATTGCAGCATGAGAAAAAGCGTCACAAGCCCCAAAAAAAACAAACAAAAAAAAATAACACTAGATCAACATTAGGATAATAAACACATGCAAATTTCAGATAGCAGCATGAGGAGAAAAAGCGTCACAGGGCCAAAAAAAAAAAGTTTAAAAAAAATACTACATCATCATTATGATATCAATAAAATGCACATTTCACATTGCAGCATGAGAAAAAGCGTCACAGGCCCCAAAAAAAACAACAAACAAAAAAATTACACTAGATCAACATTATTATACTAAACACATGCACATTTCAGATATCAGCATGAGGAGCAAAAGCATCACAGGGCCAAAAAAAATAATTTAAAAAAAAAACAAAACATCATCATTATGATAACAAAAAAATGCAAATTTCAGATAGCAGCATGAGGAGATAAACCGTCACAGGCCGAAAAAAAAACATTGAAAAAAAATAAAACACTAGATCAACATTAGGATAATAAACACATGCAAATTTCAGATAGCAGCATGAGGAGAAAAAGCGTCACAGGGCCAAAAAAAAAAGTTTAAAAAAAAACACTACATCATCATTATGATAACAAAAAAATGCACATTTCACATTGCAGCATGAGGAGAAAAAGCGTCACAGGCCCCCAAAAAAACAAACAAACAAAAAATACACTATATCAACATTATTATACTAAACACATGCACATTTCAGATATCAGCATGAGGAGCAAAAGCATCACAGGGCCAAAAAAAAAGGATTTAAAAAAAAAAAAAAAATCATCATTATGATAACAAAAAAATGCAAATTTCAGATAGCAGCATGAGGAGATAAACCGTCACAGGCCGAAAAAAAAACATTGAAAAAAAATAAAACACTAGATCAACATTAGGATAATAAACACATGCAAATTTCAGATAGCAGCATGAGGAGATAAACCGTCACAGGCCGAAAAAAAACATTGAAAAAAAAATAAAACACTAGATCAACATTAGGATAATAAAACACATGCAAATTTCAGATAGCAGCATGAGGAGATAAACCGTCACAGGCCGAAAAAAAACATTGAAAAAAAATAAAACACTAGATCAACATTAGGATAATAAACACATGCAAATTTCAGATAGCAGCATGAGGAGAAAAAGCGTCACAGGGCCAAAAAAAAAAAGTTTAAAAGGAACACTACATCATCATTATGATAACAAAAAAATGCACATTTCACATTGCAGCATGAGGAGAAAAAGCGTCACAGGCCCCAAAAAAAACAAACAAAAAAAAAATACACTAGATCAACATTAGGATAATAAACACATGCAAATTTCAGATAGCAGCATGAGGAGCAAAAGCATCACAGGGCCAAAAAAAAAGTTTAAAAAAAAAAACTACATCATCATTATGATAACAAAAAAATGCACATTTCACATAGCAGCATGAGGAGAAAAACCGTCACAGGCCACAAAAAAAGAATTTAAAACAATGAAACACTAGATGAACATTATGATACTAAAAACATGCACATTTCAGATAGTAGCAGGACAAGCAACCACATCACAGGCCCAAAAAAAAAACAAAACAGTAAATCAACATTACGATACACAAATAAATCCACATTTCATATTGTCGCAGGGAGACCAAGCACATCACTGCAAAAAAACAGTACCAGTAGATCCACATTATCAATGAAACACATTCACTACAGTAGCAGGGGATACACAATATAACTTCCCAAACATGCGTATTTTAAACACTACCAGGGGGACCCACCCCATCATCGGAAATTAAATTTCGTACAGTACCAGGGGAACCAACCCCATCACAGAAAAAACATGAATTTGAAAATGTCCCAGGGTGCCAAAAAAATGCAGTAGCTCAGACAGCATTGGTGACATATGCATTGTAAAATTGGGGCTGGGGGGGTCTCATATTTACTGTCTGTTTTCCTGGCGCTCCATGCTGCGGATCCTGGCTGCGTCTCTCTGGTGGCTGCGTCTCTCTGGTTGTGGCTCTGGCTCTTGGTCACGTGCATGTGTCTGATGTCCCACTGCATGCTTTTTTTATATGTTTGCTGAGGGCTGGTATCTGTTTGCTGTGGGCTGGTATCTCAATTAAAAAACTGGATCCGGCTCTTGCCGGATGCGGCGCATTGCGGCGTCCATAGACTTTCATTGTAAAAAAAAGCCGGAAGCGCCAGATGCGGCGCTTCCGGCTTTTTTCGCCGCAGACAAAAAACGTGACATGCAACGTTTTGCCAGACGCCGGACGGCGACCAGACACCGCATCCGGCAAAAACAGGATGCGCCGCAGGGACATGCGGCGCCATCCGGCACTAATGTTAGTCAATGGAAAAAAAAAAACGCATTACGCGGATGCGGTTGGACAAAAAAATGCCGGAGGGCGCCGTCAGGCGCACAACGGATGTGTGAAAGAGGCCTTACTCCTTTATATATCTCTATGCTTAAATTGGAGATAGAGTCGATTGACCTTCTCTTATATTTTATCTATATCTTATATAATATTTGTACTAACTGCTTCAGAGAGGACAAATTATGCAAATGTATGACTTTGAAAGTAGTTTGATATATGAGATTCCGGATATTTTGCTTGACGGAGCTGAAGATCCGGCACAATATGTCTGTGCAGTTTTTTCTGCCTTTGGAAGGGATGCCATGCGCGGTAGGTGTTGGATAATGACGAGTTCAGCATGTAAGTAGCTTTTGAGATGGGGTGAGTCATTAGGATTCATAGAATGCACAGGTGTGTCTATATGCAATCAAATGTTCCTATGACTGTGTACACACTGTAAGCACTATTGAATGCGCGTTTTGCACTTTATATGCACATTGTATATTATATTTTATATATTACCACAATCGATTGAATATCATATATGCTTTATGAGATGTTCCTTAATTGTTTTATAACTCACATATCAAATTTGTAAATGTACACACCTATAAAAGGTGAACACTGCCACTTGTTTGTTGCTTGAAAAAGGGTCACAATCCTGAGCCGAAACGTCGCCATTTTGGGCAATTAAATAGCCACATATTTTTCACCCTGAACTGGTGATGCGCTTTTCGCTTTATATGCCATTGTATATTATATTATATAATTGACATTGTTGTACCCAACATCACAAAGCATCTTTATTTCCTAATGTTTATAAGAACTGACTGTATGTTCTATAGCAACAGTTTTCTCATCAGATCAAATCGAGAGAACTGGTTTTGACCATCTTAAAAGGGACATCCCCGTGGAACTGAGGGGAAATCTCTCAGTCTGTGTCTGACATCTTTAATAAATGAATGGTTACAACATGACGAAATCTTCTCAGCTCTGTTTCTGAACCTAAAGGATCCGGTATGGAAGTAGCGGAAACTCACAAGCTCGTGGTTTTGACACCAGCTTAAAGGGATCCCGGTACGGAAGTGAGGGAAATCTACTCAGCTCTGTGGTTCTGACACCTTAAAGGGATCCCGGTACGGAAGTGAGGGGAATCTACTCAGCTCTGTGGTTCTGACACCTTAAAGGGATCCCCGGTACGGAAGTGAGGGGAAATCTACTCAGCTCTGTGGTTCTGACACCTTAAAGGGATCCCGGTACGGAAGTGAGGGGAAATCTACTCAGCTCTGTGGTTCTGACACCTTAAAGGGATCCCCGGTACGGAAGTGAGGGGAAATCTACTCAGCTCTGTGGTTCTGACACCTTAAAGGGATCCCCGGTACGGAAGTGAGGGGAAATCTACTCAGCTCTGTGTTCTGACCCAGCTGGATCCCGTACGGAAGTGAGGGAATCACTCAGCTCTGTGGTTCTGACCAGGCTCTCTTAAAGGGATCCCCGGTACGGAAGTGAGGGGAAATCACTCAGGCTCTTGGTCTGACCCAGGCCTCTCTTAAAAGGATCTCCAGTATGGAAGTTAGGGCGATGTCCTCAGCGCTCTGATTCTGACCCAGGCTGAAGGGATATGGTGGATATTAGGGTATAGTATCCGGTGGCTCTGGCCTGACGGGATGATGTGGGATTATATGGTGAGTTGTCCGTGCCTGGCTGATGGGATGATGTGGATATTAGGGGTAGTAGTCCGGTGGCTCTGGCTGACGGGATGATGTGGGATATTAGGGGTAGTAGTCTGGGGCTTGGCTGACGGGATGATGTGGATATTAGTAGTCGGTGCTTGGTGACGGACGATGTGGAGTATTCAGTGGCTGATGGGACTCGATGAGGGAATTATTAGTGGTAGTTGTCGTGGCTCTGGCTGTACGGGATGATGTGAGATATTAGGGGTAGTAGTATCGGTGGCTCTGGCTGACGGGATGATGTGGATATTAGGGTAGTAGTCCGGTGGCTCTGGCTGACGGGACGATGTGGGATATTAGTGGTAGTAGTCCGGTGGCTCTGGCTGAGGGATGATGTGGATATTAGGGGTAGTAGTCCGGTGGCTCTGGCTGACGGGACGATGTGGGATATTAGGGTAGTAGTCCGGTGGCTCTGGCTGACGGGACGATGTGGGATATTAGGGTAGTAGTCCGGTGGCTCTGGCTGATGGGATGATGTGGGATATAGTGGTAGTAGTCCGGTGGCTCTGGCTGACGGGACGATGTGGGATATTAGAGGTAGTAGTCCGGTGGCTCTGGCTGACGGGATGATGTGGGATATTAGGGTAGTAGTCCGGTGGCTCTGGCTGACGGGAGATGTGGGATATTAGGGTAGTAGTCCGGTGGCTCTGGCTGACGGGACGATGTGGGATATTAGGGGTAGTAGCGTAGCTCTGGACTGACGGGATGATGTGGGATATTAGGGGTAGTAGTCAGTAGCTCTGGCTGACGGAGTATGTGGGATATTAGGGTAGTATGGTAGCTCTGGCTGACGGGATGATGTGGGATATTAGGGGTAGTAGTCAGGTAGCTCTGGCTGACGGGATGATGTGGGATATTAGGGTAGTAGTCAGGTAGCTCTGGCTGACGGGATGATGTGGGATATTAGGGGTAGTAGTCAGGTAGCTCTGGCTGACGGGATGATGTGGGATATTAGTAGGGTCTGGCTACGGATGAGTGGTATTGGTAGTACGGGCTTGGTGAGGATGATGTGGGATATTAGTAGTCAGGTAGCTTGGCTGACGGATGATGTGGGATATTAGTTGTCCAGTGGCTCTGGCTGACGGGATGATGTGGGATATTGTGGGCGTGGGATGAGTGTATAGGTAATCAGGTAGCTCTGGCTGACGGGATGATGTGGGATATTAGTAGTCTGGTGGCTCTGGCTGACGGGATGATGTGGGTTATTAGGGGTAGTAGTCCGGTGGCTCTGACTGACGGGATGATGTGGGATATTAGTAGTCCGGTGGCTCTGGCTGACGGGACGATGTGGGATATTAGGGGTAGTCCAGTAGCTCTGGCTGACGGGATGATGTGGGATATTAGGGGTAGTAGTCAGGTAGCTCTGGCTGACGGGATGATGTGGGATATTAGTAGTCTGGTGGCTCTGGCTGACGGGACGATGTGGGATATTAGGGGTAGTAGTCCGGTGGCTCTGACTGACGGGATGATGTGGGATATTAGTAGTCCGGTGGCTCTGGCTGACGGGACGATGTGGGATATTAGGGGTAGTAGTCCGGTAGCTCTGGCTGACGGGATTGTGTGGGATATTACAGTGAATGTGGCTATGCGGAGTGGGCGGGGCGGGGCTATACACTCAGCTTTATATACGTATATAATCATTATAATTTGTTATAACTAACCGTTGTTAGTTACAATGTCCGGGCAGCGCCGGGCTCTTCAGCTAGTAACATATAAATATGAAAAAAACACAACTACCAGATTTAATAAGAAAAGGGTTGATTGTAAACAAAACACAAATTAGCGTAAAATTAAAAAAGCAAGGAAACAGTGGCAGAACTGTTTTGTTTATATTCCTTCCAGAGTTAATAAAAGTTTGTTAAAGGGAACATGTCCTTTCCAAAAATGCAAATAACTTGTAGATATGGTGTTAATCTGCAGTCTAATAGCGTTCTAAAGCTGCCCATCCACCACACTGAAAGGTTGGCTTCCAGAGGGAAATAATCTTTATTTCTCCTGGCAGGCCAACACTTTCAGTCATAGCGGCGTGGCTTCAGTCAGAGCTCACTACATGGTGGATGTAACTAAGCCCTAGCAATGACTGTCAGTAAGGGTAGTGGTTACAGCAGTTGCTCACTATCTGCTGAGAGTTGACTGAAGCCGCGTCAGCGAAGCTTCATAAAATGTTAGAGTTGAAAGGGACCTCCAGGGTCATCGTGTCCAACCCCCTGCTCAATGCACTAGGCCATATGAGACAGATGTCTGTCCAGCCTGTGTTTTGAAGACTGCCATTGAAGGAGAACTCACCACCTGTGGCAGCCTATTCCACTCATTGATCACCCTGTCAAAGTTTCAGTTTTATTCCATTGTTTCTCATGTTTCCATGTGCAAATGAGAATAATGATGATCCCTCTACACTGTGACATCCCTTCAGATATTTGTAGACAGCTATTAAAGCGAATCTGTCAGCAGTTTTGGCCGATATAAGATAAGGCCATCACTTTTCAGGGCTTATATGCAGCATTCTATAATGCTGTATATAATCCCCCAACCCAACCTGGAAGAACTAAAAAATAAGATTTATTATACTCATCTGCGGGGCAGTCCGGTCCGATGGGTGTCGCTGGTTCTTGTGGAT
The DNA here is from genome assembly GCA_033576555.1 of Oophaga sylvatica. Classification (NCBI taxonomy): domain Eukaryota; kingdom Metazoa; phylum Chordata; class Amphibia; order Anura; family Dendrobatidae; genus Oophaga; species Oophaga sylvatica. The sequence continues at coordinate 44,079,200 of JARQOD010000003.1, forward strand.
GACGCGACCCTGCATCATCCACACAGGCTCTCTGACATTGCGCTCCTGTGCAGGCGTACTTCTCTGCCCTGTTGAGGGCAGAGCAAAGCACTGCAGTGTGCAGGTGCCGGAAAAGGTCAAAGAGCCCCGGCACCTGCAGTACTAAGAAGTACGCCTGCGCAGGAGCGCAAAGCTGGCGAGCCTGTGTGAATGATACAGGGTCGCGTCATCCACAAGAAGCAAGAAGGAGGGTGGCGATCATAAGAAGATGGGAGGTGCCGGACCAAGACCAACAACACCCATCGCAGATGAGTATAATAAAACTTTTTCAGTTCTTGCAGGTCGGGTTGGGGGCCTATATACAGCATTATAGAATGCAGTGTATAAGCCCTGAAAGGTGATGACTGCATCTTATATCGGCCAAAACTGCTGACAGGTTTCCATAAGTCTCCTCTTAGGCCAGTCTTACACGTCCAGATAATTCAGGTAGGGAAGAACTGGTACCGGAGATATCCGTGTCCGTGTGTGCACGTGGCACATCCGTGTGTCACGTCCGTGTGCTGTCCATGTGAAACGTATCACACCCAAAGGTTTTTATGTCCAAATGAGGGGTTAAGGCATTAATTAAAGGCTTTGAAATGGCAAAGGTGTGATCCATTAGTGATTAGGGCTTAAAACAGTGCCTAAAATGTTTCAGACAATGACATATCATCTTTGGGGGGTGTGTTAGGACTCCTTTGACGTCACAAATATGTCTATTGCCAATGAGGCCTTGTTGTGTTTGGTATGGCTTGTGTGTTTTGACACCATACTTCAGTTTTTGCGTCCTTACCTTCTCAGACAAGACACCTGCATGCGACTAAGCATTTCTCCTGAGTAGCATTTGCTAGTAACCTTGAGGTAATTTTTTGCGCAACACATTATTTTAATTATTTAATATTCTATTGTGTAATGTTAGAGTTCACTAGCTTAGGCAATGACCATAATCCTAAGTGCCATACATGTCTTTGGTTACCATTGGCCTAGAACTAAATGCCACCATACACTTTGGATATGTATTATTACAAACAAATAGTACGCCCCACAAACAAACTCATAACATGCCCACTTTATGAGCTGTACATTGTAAGTGACACCTGTGTGCTTCCTTCATGGGTGTAGTTTCTATTGGGGAAAACATATATTATGTTGATATGTGCTGTATGACCTTCACTATGTAATTATAGTTTGAATTATCATCATGTTCCGCAATTGGTGGTGATGTTTATACAACCAAACTATGGTTTTGTTAACAGATTCCTGGCTACTAGCAACTCATATTCTTCACTTCATTTTGAGTTCCTCCTTGGCACGTCAACCATATCCGGGATTGTGCGCTCAACCTGTGATCTGATTTGGGACAAGCTGAAGAACCACTTCATGCCTCAGCCAACCACATAAGACTAGTTGAGGATTGCCCAGGGGTTCATGGAAGCCACAGAGTTCTCAAATTACATTGGTGCCCTGGATGGTAAACACATTCGTGTCAAGAAGCCGCCAAACTCTGGGTCTCGTTATTTTAATTACAAAATTTTTTTTCCGTTGTGCTGCTGGCTGTAGCTGACAGCAACTACTGTTTTGTGATTGCTGACATTGGGGCATATGGGAGTGCCTCTGATGCTCGCATCTTTAGATCTTCAAGATTAGCTAGGTGACTTGCTGACACTAAATTAAATCTGCCCCAACCATGTGGGCTTCCAGGAGCCTCAGGCCCACTTGCACCATTTATTATGGTTGCTGATGAGGGTTTTCGCTCTCAAGGCATATTCTTCGCCCATTTCCACATCCATGTTTGGACACCCGTGGGCGAATTTTTAACATTCAACTGATGAAAGCCTGTCGATTGGTTGAGTGTGCTTTTGGGATCTTGACTTCAAGATGGCGTATGTTGGAGACACAAATCCAGATGCATCCAGACAATGTCTAGGCAGTCATAAAGGCTGCCGTTATTTTTCATAATTTCTGCCGACAACAAGAAGCATCGTTGGATGATGTTTATGGTGGGAAAGTGTTTAATGTGCTATTAGCAGAGGAAAGTCAGCGTGCTCCCCGAGTTGCTCACTCTGCCCTTCTAGTCAGGAATATTTTTGCTGATTATTTTTTGACACCAGAGGGTAGTGTGCCATGGCAAATGGAGGAGGCCAACTAATGTTAACATTAAATATGTATTGTGTAACAAAGTCAAACAGGTAAGGTCTCATGCACACTATTTTTAGTAGGTGCTACTGAGGAAAATGGATATCAAGTAATTAGAAAGAACACCCCGAGCACACTGAAAAAGAAAATAGTCCAGAAATACTATGTTGGTTTGCGATTTTTATTTCGGCATTCCGATGAAGCTCCAGCAAACAAAAAATCAGAAATACAAAACCCCAACGTTTCGGCCTATCCGGCTTTCATCTAGGGGGATTTTCTGCTTTTGAACAAATATAACAAGAAAACAAAGAACAAGAAACATGTCACAATTTAAGAAAAAACATAAGAAACAAATTTTGTATATTCATATCATATCAATATATTTAGTTAATTACCCCATCCCATACGTATGATTGTATGATATAGGGATACAAATATTGCGTATAGCTATACGATATATAAGGATATTTCTATGTGCAAATCCAATCATAAAGGTCAGTAACCATATAAAGGGAAATATTTCCATAGTAGTCTATGTGCATTTATCCATGTTTATAATAATCCCTTAATGCTATTGGGAGGGGTAATTACTTGAATCACAACCTGTGATATATAACCCTGTGTCGGGTATTACCTTTATACGTGGAATTATAAGTCATGAGCAGTTAGTGGAATCAATCCTTATTGGTTCTGTAGTTCCACAGGAGTGCCTATATATAATGTTAAATACTATATTTCAGACACAAACACTTAAAGAAGAAGAACAGCCGTATGAATATTCAAACAGAAACTTATATAACATATATACGTCGTGGCTACTACAAATGCGGTTCCAGGAGATCAGGTACCGAGTTACAGACTCTAAATGCCAGGGCTGTTACAATTGCGATACCAGGATATTAAGTGCAAAGTTACAAACTACAAATGCATATTACCTGTGGTAGAGTGAGCGACGTGCGTGGTGCGGTCCGGTGGAGCTCTGTACTGACTGTGCCCTGTCGGCCTCTTATGCTCGTGGTGCGGAGTGATAGCCGTAAGTGAAGTGAAATCTTGAACAGAGGTCGTGAAACGGTGTCGGCGTCACGCGCATGCGCATTGGCATCCAGTATAAGCAATGAACGCTTATGTGCAGCACAGGTAATCTAATGCACGAATGGTATAGAACGTGATTGTTCTAGTACGGGGCAATGATGATTAATGCCAGACTCTCTAAGACATCTGAAAAAGGAAAGGAAAATAAAGCAAATTACGTAAGTTGGATATTTCACAATAGCAATCCTATCAACCAAAGGAGAATCTAAGAGAAAACCTCGTATTCCCTATTTAAGCCCATAGGTTCCAATGTTTGTAATGTAAAAATCCAGAAGGCTTCCCTGGTTTTTAACTGTTTAACCCTGTCTCCTCCTCTACGCGAAACAGGTATATGGTCTATGACCTGGTATTTTAGCTGGGAAACATTATGTCCCATGGCAGCAAAATGTGCTGGTACAGGTAGCATTAGCTTTTTACACCTAATTGTGGATTTGTGCTGGGAAATGCGGTCTCGGATATGTTGGGTGGTCTCACCCACATATCCGAGACCGTATGGGCACTTAATTAAATAGATCACATATGTGGAGTCGCATGTGAAAGCATTATTAATCTGATAAATTTTTCCGGATCTGGGGTGAGTAAACGTACTACCTTTTGTTATATTGGAGCATTGCATACATCGTAAGCACGGAAAGGTGCCTTTTCTTAAGGGGGCAAGAATCCTCTGTCTACTCGATGTTTTATCAGACCCAATGTCAGCCTTCACTAGGAGACTTCTGAGGTTTGGCGGTCTCTTATAACACATAGTTTAGTTTAACAAGAAAGTCTGTGGTATCCTTCAAATATGACGTGATATGAGTCATCAGAGGGGTTAGTACACGGTCTAACGTAATAGATAGAGGGGACATTAGCTTCCTAGACACCTTGGTCACACTGAATGCCAATGGAACTGTGGATATAGATTTATACACCAAACCCACCGACAAGAACAGCCTTCTGCATTTCAGCAGCTGTCATCCTCCACATATCAAAAAGTCATTGCCCCGATCTCAACATCATCGGGTAGCACGAAGAGTATCAAATCCAGTTAGAAGGAAACAAAGACATAGTGAAATGACTGATAAATTTGTAAAACGGGGCTACCCTCTGACCTTGGCATTGCCTGCAACTACTATATCAGACACTCCTGCACAAAATAGCACACTAAGTCATGACAGAATACCGTTTGTGACCACTTACCACCCATTTATACCCGCCTTCAGAGACTGTATCAATAGACATTGGGCGTTACTTAACAAATCGTATCCAGATATCGCAGAATTTAACAATCGTCCATTTATGTGTTATAAGAGACCGCCAAACCTCAGAAGTCTCCTAGTGAAGGCTGACATTGGGTCTGATAAAACATCGAGTAGACAGAGGATTCTTGCCCCCTTAAGAAAAGGCACCTTTCCGTGCTTACGATGTATGCAATGCTCCAATATAACAAAAGGTAGTACGTTTACTCACCCCAGATCCGGAAAAATTTATCAGATTAATAATGCTTTCACATGCGACTCCACATATGTGATCTATTTAATTAAGTGCCCATGCGGTCTCGGATATGTGGGTGAGACCACCCAACATATCCAAGACCGCATTTCCCAGCACAAATCCACAATTAGGTGTAAAAAGCTAATGCTACCTGTACCAGCACATTTTGCTGCCATGGGACATAATGTTTCCCAGCTAAAATACCAGGTCATAGACCATATACCTGTTTCGCGTAGAGGAGGAGACAGGGTTAAACAGTTAAAAACCAGGGAAGCCTTCTGGATTTTTACATTACAAACATTGGAACCTATGGGCTTAAATAGGGAATACGAGGTTTTCTCTTAGATTCTCCTTTGGTTGATAGGATTGCTATTGTGAAATATCCAACTTATGTAATTTGCTTTCCTTTCCTTTCCTTTTTCAGATGTCTTAGAGAGTCTGGCATTAATCATCATTGCCCCGTACTAGAACAATCACGTTCCATACCATTCGTGCATTAGATTACCTGTGCTGCACATAAGCGTTCATTGCTTATACTGGATGCCAATGCGCATGCGCGTGACGCCGACACCGTTTCACGACCTCTGTTCGAGATTTCACTTCACTTACGGCTATCACTCCGCACCACGAGCATAAGAGGCCGACAGGGCACAGTCAATACAGAGCTCCACCGGACCGCACCACGCACGTCGCTCACTCTACCACAGGTAATATGCATCTGGAGTTTGTAACTTTGCACTTAATATCCTGGTATCGCAATTGTAACAGCCCTGGCATTTAGAGTCTGTAACTCGGTACCTGATCTCCTGGAACCGCATTTGTAGTAGCCACGACGTATATATGTTATATAAGTTTCTGTTTGAATATTCATACGGCTGTTCTTCTTCTTTAAGTGTTTGTATCTGAAATATAGTATTTAACATTATATATAGGCACTCCTGTGGAACTACAGAACCAAATAGGATTGATTCCACTAACTGCTCATGACTTATATTCCACATATAAAGGTAATACCCGACACAGGGTTATATATCACAGGTTGTGATTCAAGTAATTACCCCTCCCAATAGCATTAAGGGATTATTATAAACATGGATAAATGCACATAGACTACTATGGAAATATTTCCCTTTATATGGTTACTGACCTTTATGATTGGATTTGCACATAGAAATATCCTTATATATCGTATAGCTATACGCAATATTTGTATCCCTATATCATACAATCATACGTATGGGATGGGGTAATTAACTAAATATATTGATATGATATGAATATACAAAATTTGTTTCTTATGTTTTTTCTTAAATTGTGACATGTTTCTTGTTCTTTGTTTTCTTGTTATATTTGTTCAAAAGCAGAAAATCCCCCTAGATGAAGGCCGGATAGGCCGAAACGTTGGGGTTTTGTATTTCTGATTTTTGTTTTGCTGGAGCTTCATCGGAATGCCGAAATAAAAATCGCAAACCAACATAGTATTTCTGGACTATTTTCTTTTTCAGTGTGCTCGGGGTGTTCTTTCTAATTACTTGTGTAACAAAGTGTTATTGTTTTTGTTTAATACTATATTTTTGCCCTTTTATAACAATTTGGTTAGGGACTTGCAAGGCAATGAGGACCCTTGACGTGGGTTGCGAGCTTACATTTGATGTGGGTAACTGATACATGGCCGTCTCAAAGGCTTATTGTTTCCCATATCAACTAACTAATATCTCATTATAATGTATTTACTTTGGGTATGCTAAATATGACATGTGTTCAAGTAGGTATTTGGTATGATAATTGTGGCCTATCACCTAAGACCCTGATTCATTGTCTGTGGTCCTGAAGGAGAGTGGGTCACATGGCGATCATCTTGTTCAGACATACTGACCTTGAAGTGTCCAATTTCACTAGCATTTTACCACGGTCAATAGTTCAACGTAGTTGAGGTTGTGAGGGGGCGCAGCTTCAGGGACCTCACCACTAGTCAATGAAGCTGCGTGCGCCACCACCATCTCCTCATTTCCCATTAGTTTACAGTCGGGACGGATGAATATTATCACCATCCAGGTTGTAAAGTATCTATGGCTCAGATATGGATTACTGCATGGGACATAACGTTGGGCAGATACGGTATATTGATGATTATTTTTTGTGTTTGTTCTTTAGGACATATATAGGACATATTTAGAAAGTATTAAGTTACTTACCGGTATTGGTATTTTTCGGAAGCCCATGACAGCACCACGAGAGAGGGGATCCGCCCTTCAGGAACAGGAAACCTACAGATACAAAAAGGGCGGCTCCCTCACACGCATCAGTTGGATTACAGAGCCGAGAGGACCTCCATGGTTAATGACACATAAATTATATACAAACTCTAAACAACCTAGTCTACGTGGACTTTATAATTAAAGGAAGTGGTCGATACACGTGAAAGGGGGGGAACTAAGGGTGCTGTCATGGGCTTCCGAAAAATAACGTTGCTGGTAAGTAACTTAATACTTTATTCGGACTCCCATGACAGCACCACGAGAGAATTACAGAGATGTAATACTATTCTAGGGAGGGACTACAGCCTGCAGCACCCTTAACCCGAAGGAGAGATGCGAGGAGGCACCCATGTCTAATCTATAATGATTAAAAAAGGTGCTAGGAGAAGACCATGTGGCCGCCTCACATATCTGGTCGATGGATACTCCAGATCTCTCCGCCCAAGAGGTTGCCATGGCTCGGGTAGAATGCGCCCTCAGATTCTGTGGAGCCGGACTGCCACCTGCTGAGTAAGCTAGAGAAATAGCCTCCCTAATCCACCTAGCTAATGTGCATTTGGAAACTCTAAGGCCTTTTTTATCTCCCTGGAAACATAAACAAGGCGTTGCCCTTCATCCATGGATCAGTGACTGACAGATAATGTAACAAACACCTTCTGACATCCAGGGTATGGAGTTTCTCCTCTTTCTGGTTAGTGGGGTTAGGGAGGAAGGAGGGGAGGACTATCTCCTGTGTTCTATGGAACCGAGAGGCGACTTTAGGTAAATAGGCAGGGTCCGATCTAATTATTACCCTGTCTTCCAGAATCTGTGTGTAAGTAGGGTCTCTGGAGAGTGACTGTATATCGCCTATTCTATGAGCAGACGTGATGGCTACCAAGAAGGCTAGCTTGAGGGAGATTTTTTATTGAGGCGGACACCATGGGTTCAAACGGAGCCTCCGTCATAGCCCTTAAGGACTAGGTTTAAGTCCCATGGTGCATACCTTGCTCTATGTATGGGTCTCGTTCTGTCTGCAGCTTTGATAAACATGGATATCCAGTAATTTCTCGCAATTTCACAGTTGAACAGGGCACCGAGGGCTGACACCTGTGCTTTCAGGGTACTAGTGGCCAGACCTAGATCTAACCCTCTCTGCAGAAATTCTAAAATCTGCCCTATAGGGATTTCCCCTTCTGCTCCGAGGTTAGCGGTGGCCAGAAATTTTTCCCAGGTCTTAGCATAAATTTTTGTTGTAACTAACTTCCTACTATTTAGTAGGGTATTAATCAGATTGTCATAGAATCCTTTCTTTCAATAACGACCTTTCAAACTCCATGCTGTCAGATGGAGTCCGGCTACTTGTGGATGATTGACTGGGCCCTGGAAGAGGAGGTCCGGAAGATCTGTTAGAACCCAGGGGTCGCAGACTGACATTGTTCTCAGCCATGAAAACCAGGCCCTTCCAGGCCAGAATGGGGCAATTGGTATGACCCTTGCTTTGTCCTGCCTGATCTTCCTTATAACTAAGGGTAGCAGGGCTAGCGGGGGAAAGGCATAAGCCAGGCCGAAGTTCCATTTTGTCAGAAACGCGTCCACAATGAGAGGTCCTTCTGTCGGATTTAGTGAACAGAATTTCTCCACCTTCCTGTTTTGTCTGGTAGCAAAGAGGTCCACCTCTGGTTGACCCCACATATTGATGATCTGGGTGAAAATAGCTGCGTTCAGGCACCACTCTCCCTGTCTTAGCGTGTTGCGGCTTAGAAAGTCTCCTGTGGTGTTGTCTTTTCCCCTTATGTGTAGCGCCGTCAGGGATAGAAAATGTCTCTCTGCTGTTTGGAACATGCGTTCCACCACTCTCATCAGGGCTTCAGACCGGGTTCCACCCTGGTGTTTGATATATGCCACTGCTAACTGGTTGTCTGAGAGAATCCTGACGTGGTGACCCTGCAGGTATATAAGCAGTTCTTTAATCGACAGCTCTACAGCCGAAAGTTCCTTAAAGTTAGAGGAACTCTATCAGGGGGTCCCACTGCTCCTGGACCATGATCTCCCCCATACAGGCCCCCCAACCCGAGTGACTGGCATCTGTGGTTACAACGCGGGATATGTGATTTTCCCAGGGAACCCCAATTGATAAGTTAACTTTGCTAAGCCATCATCTTAAGGAATTTACGATAGAAGGGCGTAAAGTCATTCTCTTATCTAGTGATTCCAGGATCCTGTCATTATCCAGGGTATCCCTTTGAAGGGTTCTGGTGTGGAGCTGAGCCCATCTGACAGTTGGAATGCAAGCTGTTAAGGAGCCTAAAAGGGACATGGCATGTCTAAGAGTCACAGTTGGCCTATTTACTGCTCGGAACACCTGTTGACGAATTTGGACAATTTTGTTAGCTGTCAGACGACATTCTTGAATCTCTGAGTCTAAAATGAGCCCAAGGAATTGTTGGACCCTCAAGGGTTGTAAATGGGACTTTTCCAAATTTATTAACCAACCTAAGCGTTTTAGGATGGATATGAATTTTTCCAATTGAGAGCGGCAATGGTCAGCTGAGGTTCCAATAATCATGAAGTTGCCTAAGTATGGTACAATCAAGATGTCATACTCTCTTAGATGGGCCATTACTTCGGAAATCAACTTTGTGAATACCCGAGGGGCCATTGAGAGCCCAAAGGGTAAAGCTCTATATTGAAAGTGACGGATTACCCCACTCATGGAAACCGCTACCCTCAAAAACCGTTGGTGATCCGCACAAACAAAGTAAATGGTAGTATGCATCTTTTAAATCTAAAACCACCATAAAACAGTTTTGAAACAATAATTTTATTGCTGAGCCAACTGTCGAGGGTCGAGCTACCAGAAATTTATTCAGACACCAAAGATTAATGATGGTTCTGTAAGAATTAACGGGCTTTTTCACCAGGAATAAGGAAGAGTAAAAACCTTTACCCCCCTCTAACGTTGGTACTGGTAATAGGACCTTTTTGTGGCACAAATCTGTTATCTCTGTCTCTAGGGCCAACTGTTGAATTTCGAGAGGAGTGTATAGGAGTTATCTTAAATTTATTCCCAGGGACTGAACTGAAGTCCAGCTTCAGACCTGCTAATATAACCCCTTTCACCCAACTGCTGTTGGTGATTTGGACCCAGGATAGATATTGAGCTGACAGTCTACCCCCTACGGGGGTTGCTAGTCATTGATGGGGTTTTTTCCGTTCTCCAGAAGAACGCCCGAACATGAACCCGGTAACTTTCTTTCTCCAGTCCTCCCATTTGGGACGGTCTCTAGCCGGCTTTCTTTGACCAAACTTTCTCCTACTAAACGGCCATTGATAAAATGAGGACGCTAGGCTGTGAAATTTCTTTTTCTCATCACCTGCTTTTTTCCAACAGCTCGTCTAGGACATGCCCAAAAAGATATTCCCCTTCACAGGGTATGGCGCAGTTTGGATTTTGTTTGAATGTCGCTTGGCCAGCACTTAATCCACAGCTCCCTGCGGGCCGCGTTGGAGAGGCTCGCTGCCCCAGCTGCCATCCTGACGGATTCTACTGACGCATCAGAGAGAAAAGCTACAGCCCCCTGTATTGTTGTTAGGGCACCTAAGATTGAGTCCCGGGGAACCCCTTCTTTTAGCTGGGTCTCTAGTTGGTCTAGCCAGACCATCATAGATCTGACCATGCACGTGGATGCTACCGCTGGTCTTAAGGAAGCGGCCGCCATCTCCCAGGTTCCTTTGAGAAAGATGTCCGCTTTCCTATCCAGGGGATCCTTAAGGGCCCCCATATCCTCAAAGGGTAAGACAGATTTTTTCGATGCCTTGGCGACCGCGGCATCTAACTTGGGCGCTTTATCCCAAACGCTGGTGCCCGGCTCGTCGAAGGGATATCTTCACTTAGGGGCCGGCGGTAGAAAGCCTTTCTTCTCTGGCTTCCTCCTTTCGTGAAGGATTAGTTCCCGGATTTTTTTATTCAAAGGAAAGGCCCTTTGCGTCTTTTGATCCAACCCCTTAAAATAAATATCCTCTACGGACATTTCTGGTCTGGCTTCCACTATCCCCATCATACCCCTGACCGCTTTTACAAGTTTGTCCACATGGTCTAGGGGCAGACAAAAGCGGCTGTAGTCCTCCTCAGACAAGGAAGCCGATATGGATGGATCCGGTGATTCCTCATCTCTCCTCCAGTCTGTCGATGAGTCTGACTCTGGAAGATCTCTCTGCTGGGGACTTCCTGCCTGCGTCATTGATCTTAGGGAATCCCTTACTTCGGTCCTGATGAGGGTCTTCAGATTCAGGGTGAAGTTGGGGGTCTCCTCCACCACCTGAGGAAATACCAAACGGGGGGAATCTAGACTGTTCTCGGCTAGAGCTACTCCCCCCTCCCCACTTCCAGAGACCTCACGGTCTGCTGGATACAAGGGGGCATAATCTTTTCGGACAAGCGTCCGGAAGGGGGCATCCACAGAGGGCGCATTCCCTGTGCCTTGATTTGTCTGTGCATTTCTTCCCCTAAAATGAGAGAATAAGGGGGAGGCTTTGTCACTGAGTGAACATTCACGAAGATCACTTACCAGTGACTGGCGAAAATAGGTACCGGAATGCGAGGGAGAGATGTCCTGGATGAAGCCGTCCCCTGCCGACTGGAAGAAGCCTTCCATTCTGACTGGTTCCGGTTCGTGTCCCGGGCTTTCTGACGATTCTGGGACCTCTGGGATGCCTGGGACTTTTTTACTCAAGTCTGCTTTGGGGCTTGTCTGGCTGCACGGTTTGCATCTGCTCATTCTCAATTACAAATTTAAATAGGCCAGAAGCATGGGTCCCCCTGCTTGGCCACCTTATATCTCCCTCCATCCGGTGAACAGCAGCATGCTCCGCCTCCCCTGCCCTGTATCGCCTATACAGGGCTCCTGTCGCCCAGGATGGCGGCAGCCATCTTTTAGGAGTCCGCGCATGCGCAGTACCACCGTCTGCGCTTGCGACCCAGAAGTGACCGCCGGCTCCGCCCCGGACGTCACCCCGCGCCAAGATGGCGCTTCCCATGCATCGCAGCATCCAGAGGGGCCCACGCCGGCACCGAGACTCCGGGTGTCCCTCCCCCACCCCGCTGCCCCCGGCGCTCACCCCCGCCTGCTGCATGGTTTGCCGAGGAGCACCCTGGAGGTTTCCGAGGGGGAGCACGCACATATAGCAGCGCCGCCGCCAGGACCTGTGAGACAGCTTCAGGGAGGCTGGGGTATACTTACCCCGGCGTTGCTATCTCCGGAGCAGCGATCCTCCGGACCCTGCTCCCTGCTGTCCATCCACAGCCGTGCTGACCAGCCAGGAGCACCGTGGCGCTTCAGGATCACTGCACTGGCCGAGGTAGGAGACCCCCCGCTACCTGAGCTGACCGGCCGGGCCTGGGGCATCTTGCATCCATCTGTAGTATCTGGTCTCGAGGAACAGGAAACCAACTGATGCGTGTGAGGGAGCCGCCCTTTTTGTATCTGTAGGTTTCCTGTTCCTGAAGGGCGGATCCCCTCTCTCGTGGTGCTGTCATGGGAGTCCGAATAAAATTACATTGCCATTTTCCAATAAACAACACATATGAACACTTAACCAAGGTGTTTTATTTTGATTACAACACATGTATTCATCCGATTCTGTAGAAAACCAAACAATAAATTATTAAGCACATAATGAAGGTATCCTATTTATCTAGGTTCTTCATAAATCAACAAAGTCACCATGACTGCAGAATGGGTCGTTGGTATTTTCTGCGCTTCCACATTCGGGCTGGAGGAGTGTGTGCCCATTTGTCCTCTTGGCATTGTGGCCTGGAGTGTGGTTGTTTGAGGAGGTGGAGCTGGCAAAATTGATGCTGTAACAGATGGAGATGGGGGATAAGGTTGTGTTTTGAAAGACTCACCCAAAAAGGTTTGGGAAACACTTTGTGGCTGAGGTAAAGTAGTTTCGGAGTCCCCAATCTGGCTCAGATATGACTGAGAACTACTATAGTTCTCACGGCTGTGCGGACCAAATTGGCTCAACACAGGTGTCTGGTGACTTGATGGCAGAGTGTAGGGCTGTGGCTGAGCAAAATTACCACCACTACTATCCCCCACAGACATGCTGGAAGAGATGGTTTCATAATGTTGGCTGTAGGTGGTGCTGAGAGAAGACATTTGCCCATATTGCTGGCTGCTGGCATGGGCATGAGGCACTGAGGAAGGAGCAGACATTTGCCCATAATCATGGATGGAGCCACAGACAGGAGGAACCCAAACAGGAGCATAAATTTTGGGATAAGGATGTCTAGAGGCAGGAGGTGGAGGCATGGAAGAGGGTGCAGGCATGTGCTGTGGTTGTTGTGTGGCTGGTACAGGGTCAGCTCTTGAAGATGGTGTACCAACATTTTGGCATGTGTGATGTTGGTATCAGATTGCATCTGTATTGGATGCTGGGCAGCTTGCCATTTCTCAATGGGCCATAGCACCTGGTTTGGTTCCTGCTCTCCTTGGCTTGCAGCAATGAGGGTCAATATTGCAGTCCCGTACCCGTTCCTGCCGTTCATCAGGAACTTTGGCTAGGCAGGGAGAGATGGACCTACAAAACCGCGCTGCAGAAATTTCGGGTGTCAAGGAATTGATTATGGCTAAAGCTCGTCTATCTTGGAGAGTGTGTGCAAGATACTGAGGTAGATTGGATGTTGATGATGCCTGTGGCGCTGGGGCTGCTGATTGGCATGTTGTTTGTGCCGTTATTTGTGTGCTTCCCTGACCAGCATCAGTGGAGGTTTCAGCAGCATCAGACACCTGCTCAGGCTGTGTTGGTGGGGTCGGGTCTGCTGGGGCTTCGGTCTCAGATGCAGAGGTACATGGCACTGATCTTGCTGTTGTTGGCGATTCATCTGAGTCATCCAGGTTGTCATCAGTCCTAGGATAAAAAACACTGTCACAAACATTTTATTTTGTCTAAATTATGTCAACACAAAACTAGTTAAATGGGACTAATTTGTGATAACATATGAAGCTACGTATAGAACATGGGGCTTTTTGGTACTTTAACAAATACACGTGTGTGTGTGGGTTAAAACACAAATGTTTTTATGAAAGATAAGTATTGATCACAAATTTTCATGAAGGTTTACAAATGTTTGCGATATGGAAATGTGGTAAAATACAGTGTTGTAATGTTAATATGTTAGCAAAAACAAACTGAGTCACACTTACGGATTGAGCTCCATGATTGTCCGGAGAAAGGCTAAGTTTCTGTAGTAGACATATTGACGCTTTTTGGAAGCTCCTGACATGGAGGGGAGGGGATTAAATTCCCAACTAAACTGGTCCCTCGCTGAGCACCATTGCCGTTTAACCAAATCAACTGTTGGGAAAGTGTTAAAACAACAAAGTCAAATTTACGTAAAAACAAAAATATTAATTAAACAATAACACAATAGGTTCAGCTATGTTATATTTTTTCAAAGTAATTTTGTTATTATCATAATGCCTGGTCAAAACAAACGTATGCTAAAAAATAGTTTTGCCCTTGCCATTAAGACTAAGAAGTTGGTGACCACTTTGAGCCATGGTGTGAGCCAAAAATGTAATGATTGGCCACCATGAGTCTTTTTTCTAATCCGTTTTGACCAACATAGCCTGCAGGACTTTGGCTGTGTAGAACAACAGAAACATTCCCACAATTAACAATGACCAGTAGCTATATGTAAGGGCTGGCCTTGTGAAAAATTTTGGCTGATGTTATTAATGAAGTCTAAACATTGGATTTACCACACTTACACACAAACAGTGGTGTGGGCAGCAATAAATGTGAATAGCAAACACTCCAAGGGGCTACTATGTTTGAATATTTTGTGTATGTTGGATTAAGAATAGCAGGCAGCACATGATGATCCTTACATGTTAAAAATTGTACTATTCACAAACTTTTGTTTGAGCAATGTCTGAGTCACTTTCATTGCAAACGTTATTGCATATATTACATCAGTCAATTAACACATATAAAAATATTCAACCATAGTTAAGCCTAAGACCAACTAATGTGATACACTGTAGAGATATGGATGAATACAGTACACACTGTAAAATATGATATAACACATTTATTACGCCATGGAAGTGTGGCAAAAAATATAGTTTGTGCACATGGCAGACAAGTAGCCCTTGAGTTACCTAGGTATTAGTTTTTTTTTTGTGCAAAATAACTTCACAAAACAAAGTCTGGAAAAAACTAAAGATACAGACAGCATTAAAATGCTGCCACAGACACACACTGCATTTTTTTGGCCATTTATAACAAGCATGGTTCATGACTAATTATGATATTAAAGAGAGGGATCATACTGTAAACTACTACTAATATTGTAAAGTGTATATGATAAGGTGCTTTTAGCTACAAAGGTTAAGAACACATCAGCTTAATGTGTGTGTTGGTTAGACATGTAATATGACACATAGAAAGCACAATGTGAACTATTTTCATATGTTAACATTAATTCCAGGTAAATTTGAAAAAGGAACATCTATGGGGTAACTTACCAAACCCTGCCTGCTTTGCTGGTGAATATGTGGACCAACCAGGTCTTGGGTAGAGCAGCTCAGCTACAGCGAACCAACCACCTTCTATCGCCAGCCTGTCATGGTATCCTTTGGATCGAGTGTCCCAAAATTCAGGACGTTGCGCCACCAAACTTATTAGCCGTTCTGGGTCCACACGGGGGGCCATAATATTGTCCAAAATCACCACAGTTGAAAGATGCCAGCACTCTGATAACTTGCCAACTTCACCTCAGAGCTAAAAATGCTGTCTAGACTTGTGCAAAAGTTTGGCCAAACAATGTCTAGACACCTGCCTCGTATTGATACAATTGGTTTGAATATAAAATGCACACGAATGTGATCCGTGTGCAGTACGTGTTTACACGCACCCATTGACTTGTATGGGTCCGTGTTATCCGTGCGCTCCCACGAACACTGACATGTCTACGTTTTGCACACGGACACACTGTCCGTGAAAACACGCTGACATGTGCATAGACCCATTCATTTTAATGGGTCTACGTGTGTCAGTGTCTCCGGTACGTGAGAAAACTGTCACTACACGTACCCGAGCCATTGATGAGTAAAACCGGCCTTAGCCTACAGAATTTCAGGAGCAGATGCACCAATGTGTTTATGCGCTGCCCCCCAGTGGCCATTTTTCCAAGGTATACAGCACTGAAAACAATAGGAAGTGGACTCCACTAACATTTTCTTAACCCCTTAGTGACAGAGCCATTTTGCAGCTTAATGACCAGGCCAATTTTTACAATTCTGACCACGGTCACTTTATGAGGCTATAACTCTGGAACGCTTTAACGGATCCCGTTGATTCTAAGACTGTTTTTTCGTGACATATTGTACTTCATGCTAGTGGTAAAATTTCTTCAATATGACTTGTGTTTATTTATGAAAAAAACGGAAATATGGTGAAAATTTTTAAAATTTTGACATTTTCAAACTTTAAATTTTTATGCCTTTAAATCAGAGATATATGTCACACAAATTACTTAATAAATAACATTTCCCACATGTCTACTTTACATCAGCACAATTTTGGAAACAAAATTTTTTTTGTTAGAAAGTTATAAGGGTTAAAAGTTGACTAGCGATTTTTGATTTTTACAACAAAATTTACAAAACCATTTTTTTAAGGACCTCATCACATTTAAAGTCACTTTGAGGGGTGTACATGATAGAAAATACCCAAAAGTGACACCATTACAAAAACTGGACCCCTCAAGGTGCTCAAAACCACATTCAATAAGTTAATTAACCCTTTACGTGCTTCACAGGAACTGAAGCAATGTGGAAGGAAAAAAATTAACATTTAACTTTTTTACAAAAAAATTTGCAGAACCATTTTTTTTAATTTTGACAAGTGTTAAAAGAGAAAATCAACCACAATTTTTTTTGTGCAATTTCTTCTGAATATGCTGATACCCCATATGTGAGGGTATATATGTGTTTAGGCCCACGGCAGAGCTTGGAAGGGAAGGAGCGCCGCTTGACTTTTTCAATGCAGAATTAGCTGGTATTGAGATCGAACGCTGTGTTGTGTTTGGAGAACCCCTGATGTGCCTAAACAGTGGAAACCCCCACAAGTGACACCATTTTGGAAACTAGACCTCCTAAGGAACTTATCTAGATGTGTGGTGAGCACTTTGAACCTCCAAGTGCTTCCAGAATTTATAACGTAGAGCCGTAAAAATAAAAAATCATTTTTTTCACAAAAAAATATAGGTAGCAAGAGGAATTGGACCCCCAAAAGTTGTGTAATTGCTGATACCCCATAGGGGGGGGTAAACCTATGTTTGGGTGCATGGCAGAGCTCAGAAGGGAAGGAGCGCCGTTTGACTTTTTCAACGCAGAATTGGCTGAAATTGAGATCAGACGCCATGTTGCGTTTGGAGGCCCCCTGATTTGCCTAAACGGTGCAAACCCCCACAAGTGACACCATTTTGGAAACTAGACTCCTTAAGGAACTTATCTAGATGTGTGGTGAGCACTTTGAACCCCCAAGTGCTTCACAGAAGTTTATAACGTAGAGCCGTGAAAAAAAAAAATCCCACAAAAAAGATGTTTTCACCCCAAAATTTTTACTTTCACAAGTGTAACAGGAGAAATTGGACCACAAAAGTTGTTGGGCAATTTGTCTTGAGTACGCCGATATCCCATATATGGGGGAACCACTGTTTGGGAGCATGGCAGGGCTTGGAAGGGAAGGAGCACCGTTTTGGAATGTAGACTTTGATGGTCTGTGGGCATCATGTTGCGTTTGCAGAGCCCTGATGTGCCTAAACAGTAGAAACCCCTAAGTGACCCCATTTTGGAAACTAGACACCCCAAGGAACTTATCTAGATGTGTTGTGAGAACTTTGAACCCCCAAGTATTTCACTAAAGTTTATAACGCAAAGCTGTGAAAACAAAATATTTTTTTCCACAAAAAAGATTTTTTAGCCTGCAATTTTTTATTTTCACAAGGGTAACAGGAGAAATTGGACCCCAAGATTTGTCTTCCAATTTGTCCTGAGTACCCTGGTACCCCATATGTGGGGGGGAACCACTGTTTGGGCACACGTCGGGGCTCGAAATGGAAGTAGTGACTTTTGGAATGCAGACTTTGATGGAATGGTCTACCGGCGTCATGTTGTGATTGGAGAGCCCCTGATATGCTTAAACAGTAGAAACCACCCCCAAGTGCTTCACAGAAGCTTATAACGTAGAGCCGTGAAAATAAAAAATCATTTTTTTTCCACAAAAATGATTTTTTAGCCCCCAATTTTTTATTTTCCCAAGTGTAACAGGAGAAATTAGACCCCCAAATTTGTTGTACAATTTGCCTTGAGTACGCTGATGCCCCATATGTGGGGGAAACCACTGTTTGGGCGCACGGCAGAGCTCAGAATGGAGGGAGCACCATTTGACTTTTTGAACGCAAATTTGGCTGGAATCAATGGTGGAGCCATGTCGCGTTTGGAGATCCCTGATGTGCCTAAACAGTGGAAACCCCTCAATTCTAACTCCAACCCTAACCCCAACATATCCCTAACCCTAATCCCAACCCTAACCCTGACCACAACCCTAACTCCAATACATCCCTAACACTAATCCTAACCCCAACACACTGCTAAACCTAATTCCATCCCTAACCATAACCCTAATCTTAACCCTAACTCCAACACACACCTAACTCTAATCCCAACCCTAAGGGTATGTTTCCATGCTGCGTGCTTGCAGCACTTTGGACGCAGCGGATACACGGCTCCGCCAAAAGCGCTGCCGGCTTTTGTACACGCGGTGATTCCGGATGTGTTCATCGGCTGTACGCAGCGTTCAATATGCAGCAAATCCTTACAACATACGCTACGTGGAAACATATCCTAACCACAACCCAAATCACAACCCTAACCCCAATCCTAACCCTAATCCCAACCCTAACTTTAGCCCAACTCACTTTAGCCCAATTGTAACTGTAATGCAAAAATGGAAATAAATATTTTGGGGACACTATTTCTCTCCTCTCTGATGTGCGCTCACATCAGAGGAGAAATTAAATGCAAAATTGTGCCTTTTTTGTTGCGGTTGCCGTTATAGGGTTAATAACGGCGATCGCAACACTGGGGTCTGTAAATATCAACCCGAATCATGTTCTCTGGGGTCTCAGCTACCCCCGGCAGCCGAGACACCGGAGAAATTCCGACTCTGGGGGGCGCTATTTACTTTTTCCACATCGCCGTGAATTAACGGCGCTGTGGTTTAAGTACCCTTAACTACCGTCGTTAAAAGGCTTATCAGCGGTCGTTAAAAGGTTAAAACCCGGAGCCCCCACAGCTGAACAGCCCCTCCTCCCGGCCCGTGGCATGCAGCATAGCCTCACTCCTGCCGCCACCGCCAGCTTCCTGCAGCAGCAACCCGGCTGTGAAAGATTGCACAGGGGAAGGGGTGTGTCGACTTCACTCACTTCTGGGGAGGAAGAGAAGGATCCAGCAGGGATCAGCTCTCTGACACCACCACTTGCCCCAGGTCAGTCAGGGAACTGCACTGAGGGCACATAGTTGCCGGAAAGGAATCCCTTATAGGCACGAGTTATTGAGGTGCTCCCAGCGACGGGGGATATATATCACCAGTCCAGGCTGGGGATATATATATATATATAAACCTCCCGACCATCACTGTCAGAGTTCCTCACTAACACATTACGGAATACTGCCACCAGTTCCTCGTTTGATATAAAGCCCCATCTGACACCAGGCTTATATCGGGTCAGAAACCAACCCTGGGGGTAGCATATAATATAACCATCTGAGCAGGCAGATGTGGCGATTCGTGAATTGAGATCAAAGAGCAGCCCAAGATTAATTTTATATTTAATCGCCTAAAAAGCGCACAAGAAATATACAGGTATTAATATATATATACAGAACAATATACAAGTAAACAGTCAAGAGTGTAGTACAAGCGTAGGGTACAGATAGGTTGCAATTACCGTGTTATGTAGCATGTGACCACAGGGAGGCGCTAATGGATCACAGGTCCAAATCTTAGTTACAGGATTTCCTGGCCTCGTTAGGTAACGGTCCTGCTGCCAGTAGAAACACTGAGCTCAAAAATGAGGAGCTGCCTCTTATCTCCTAGGCTGCTCCCTCCCACACTCTGTGCCCAACCCTTGGCTGGCCCGCCTCCCTCCTCCCATATCTGAGTATGGTTTTCCAGCCCAGAACCATGAATGTCCATAACTTTCCGCCCGAAGCTGTAAGTAAGCCGGCACCAGCGCCACTGGTTTCTGCTGGATTTTATCTGTGCAGAGACTAAATACGGCTACTGTATTTAATTCCTGGTAGCTATGCTTTGTAACTCAATAACACAGAGTCCTAGGGGTGGCTGGCCATTATGGGCTCGTGGGGGAAGGAATGCAGATTTCGACAATGTGCTCGGCTAGGCTCAGAGATATTGCATTCTGTTATTATAGGTCATTTTCTAGATTCCATATCTCAGATCCTTGCACTAGTTAGCCTGGGATCTGTTGTGCCATGATGTCAACCTGAATGAGAAAAGTGAGCAAGCTGGCTATAGCAAGGGAGAAGAAAGACACATACTGAAAACCAGGGAACACCTGAATAACATAAATAGTTACATTTTTATTGAAAACTGCATAAACAACCAAAGTTAAAAACCATTAAAATAAACACACAATGCCCGACAAATAAGGAAAACTGGCCCCCACAGCCCTTAAACAATATACTAACCAATATGTAGATACAAAGAAATAACAATCAAACAAATATAACAGAAGTATATACATTAAATAGTGTCTCCCCCAAAGGCCTAGATCCAGGAAAAGCTAATGCATGGACAAATATACCTGTGATCAAATGCTGGAAAAGATGGAAAAAATATATGAGCAAGGATCAATGGAACTAGATTCCTATCTGAGCCAGAGCCGCAGGTAAGAGCCACAAGCACCCATGGAGGTAATGACCAGACCAAAAAGGGGGAGGGAAAAAGGAACAATAAATAAATCAATAGGCAGGGGGGCCAGAGCCCAACGCGTGTCGCCACCTAAGTGGCTTCGTCAGGGGCAGGCCTGATTTATTTATTGTTCCTTTTTCCCTCCCCCTTTTTGGTCTGGTCATTACCTCCATGGGTGCTTGTGGCTCTTACCTGCGGCTCTGGCTCAGATAGGAATCTAGTTCCATTGATCCTTGCTCATATATTTTTTCCATCTTTTCCAGCATTTGATCACAGGTATATTTGTATATTTGTTCATGCATTAGCTTTTCCTGGATCTAGGCCTTTGGGGGAGACACTATTTAATGTATATACTTCTGTTATATTTGTTTGATTGTTATTTCTTTGTATCTACATATTGGTTAGTATATTGTTTAAGGGCTGTGGGGCCAGTTTTCCTTATTTGTCGGGCATTGTGTGTTTATTTTAATGGTTTTTAACTTTGGTTGTTTATGCAGTTTTCAATAAAAATTTAACTATTTATGTTATTCAGGTGTTCCCTGGTTTTCAGTATGTGTCTTTCTTCTCCCTTACATATCTGTTTTTGACATACTCCAGGTTGATACCCTCTTTAGTGATTTGTTGGTGGTGCCCTCCTACATAACTTGGTTCAAGCTGGCTATAGCTGCACAAGAGTTCACACTCTTGTGATAATTGCTGGGGACACAGCTTCAAATAGCTTGTTCCTGGAGTAAATTAAATGAAAACATTGGATTGCTCTTTATGGCCTGGGGTAACACAAGGGTGGGGGCACATTTCAGGAGTGGAGGGGGCTCTCCTTCGTCCCTCACACCGGCCTCCTGGGACCCCGCTCAACTGCAGCCGCCACCTCAGGTAAGCTACATTTGTATTATAAGATGCACCCCCATTTACCCGTCAAATCTTGGGGAAAAAAAGTGCATTTTATAATCTGAAAAATATGGTAACTACTCCTGTTTCCTGGCTGGATGATCACATTTCCTTAGGAAACACCCAAAAATCACAGGATATGTTTAAAAAGACTGATTTTTTGTTAGATACCTAGACCATAAGTTCAGTGGAAAGCCGAAATGCATAAGTATGGTTACTAGTACCCTACTTACACTAATGTCGAATTGCCATTGGAGCCTCTTAATTTGCACATTAAACTTTAAGTTTCACTTACAAAATATCCAGCCTTATTCGCTAGATTGCTACTCCTATTTCTACTTTTCTTGCACTCCTCTTTTGTTCCTCACAGAATTCTCTCCAAGATTTCTACAAGGCTTCCAATATACTCTGGTTTTTGCTAACTCAACCAACGAGACTCGCATTTTTTAAACCTTTTAAAAGCAATATGAATAGCCACGTCTTCAGGAAAGCCTAAAACATTAAAGTAACCACCATACTGCCATATTATCAAATTCTCTGGAGATTGTTAACTGATTGTTATTTACTGCAAGCCCTTTTTTTGCATTTTTGGAATAAAGTGCTATAGAATAAATACAGCTCCGGCAAAAAATTAAGAGACCACATCAAAACCCTGTCATTGCCAGCCCAATCTCCAGACCTGAACCCCATTAAAAACCCCAGAGGATGATGGATAGTCACAAGCCATCAAACAAAGAAAAACTGCTTAAATGTTTGCGCCAAGAGCAGTGTGAAAGACTGGTGGCAAGCATGCCAAGACACATGAAAGCTGTGATTAAAAATCATGGTTATTCCACAAAATATTGATTTCTGAACTCTTCCTGAGTTAAAACATTAGTATTGCTGTTTCTAAATGATTATGAACTTGATTTCTTTGCATTATTTGAGGTCTTAAAGCAATGGTTCTTTATTTAACTTTGACCATTTTTCATTTGTAGAAAAAAAAAAAAAAAATGTATTGGTTGGAAATTCGGAGACATGTTGTCAGTAGTTTATAGAATAAAAGAACAATTTACATTTTACTCAAAAATATACCTATAAAAGAGAAAAATCAGCCAAATTGAAAATTTTGCAGTGGTGTCTTAATTTTTGCCAGAGCTGTATATTGCTACACAAGAACATTTCTCTAGAAAGTAAAACTATAATGATGAAATGGACAGATAATACTATCTCTAGCCTGGATTAAAGGAACAGTATGGTTAATATAATTAACGTCTATAAAAGAACCATTTTCAAGAGCACAAAGTAACCTAAAAAAACTCTTGGTAGAATCTATTGTGCATTTTTCATGTGAAGATTTATAAACAAAATTACTAATAGCCCTCAGACAACTTTTCACAATTGTAGCATGAAAAAAATTGATAAGATCAAACACAAGCACATACTGCAAACATTTATTGATTAATATCAAGTTTTGATATTTACATATATATACAAATAATTCCTTGAAAAAGCTTGACCATGAAACGTGCATCAGGGTTAGAGTGGTGTTCTGTTTTCTCTAGCACTTTTATATGTCCCAGTCTGGTACATAATATTCTTGTCTACTTTTGAGCCACTGGATTTTGCACTTTATTTTCCTAGTTTGTGCCTTTCTGCATCATGCTTTCATCCTCAGACCAATTACAATATTGCTTTTTTGTATCTCATGTGAACTGTTTTTTTTTTATTGTAATATTACATTATGAATTTTGTCATGAAGACAAGTTGTATGAGGAAAATATTTTCTGCTTTCTGAACATACAAATGACTTCCCTCCTGTGTGAATTTTCTGGTGTTCAGAAAGAGGTTATTTATGTATAAAACATTTCCCACATTATGAACATGAAAATGGCTTCTCACCAGTGTGAGTTCTCTCATGTCTAATAAGATGTGATTTCCTGTTAAAACATTTTCCACATTCAGAACATGAATATGGCTTCTCACCAGTGTGAGTTCTCTGATGTCTTATAAGATGTGATTTTCTGTAAAAACATTTTACACACTCAGAACAAGAATATGGCTTCTCCCCTGTGTGAATACTCTCATGTGTAACAAGACTTGATTTATTGTTAAAACATATTCCACATTCTGAACATGAAAATGGCCTTTCCCCTGTATGACTTCTCAGATGTACAACAAGATTTGGTTTGTATTTAAAACACTTATCACATTCTGAACAGGAATATGGCTTTTCACCTGTGTGAGTTCTCTGATGTCTAATAAGCTGTGAGTTACTGTAAAAACATTTCCCACATTCAGAACATGAACATAGCTTCTTAATTGTGTTTCTTTTCTGATGTGCAACAAAATTTGATTTCTTTGTAACCCATTTTCCACATTCTGAACTCTCCCCTGTGTGAATTCTCTCATGCTTCACAAGACTTGATTTTTGGTTAAAGCATTTTCCACACCCTGAACATGAAAATGGCTTCTCTCCTGTGTGACTTCTCAGATGTACAGTAAGATTTGATTTGTTGATAAAACTTTTCCCACATTCTGAACATGAAAATGGCTTCACCCCTGTGTGACTTCTCTGATGTACAATAAGATTTGATTTGTTGTTAACACACATCCCACATTCTGAACATGAAAATGGCTTCTCTCCTGTGTGACTTCTCAGATGTATAGTAAGATTTGATTTGTTGTTAAAACATTTCCCACATTCTAAACATGAAAATGGCTTCTCCCCTGTATGAGTTCTCTGATGTCTTATAAGATTTGATTTCCTGTTGAAACCGTTTCCACATTCATCACATGAATATGGCTTCTCACCTGTGTGACTTCTCTGTTGTTCAGCAAGATCTGATTTCTTCATAAACCCCTTTCCACATTCTGAATTTGTAAGTGGCTTTTGTTCTATGTGAATTCTCTCATGTGTGACTAGATTTGATTTCTGGTAGAAACATTTCCCACATATAAAACATGAAAATGACTTCATCCCTATGTGACTTCTCTGATGTGTAATGAGACTAGATTTCTTGGTGAAACATTTCCCACATTCGGTGCATAAATATGGCTTCACTTTGGTGTGAATTATTTGATGTGCAAGAAGACATGATTTCCGTATAAAACATTTCCCACATTCTGAACATGAAAATGGCTTCTCCCCTGTGCAAATTCTCTGATGTGTAGCAAGATGTAATGTAACAGTACAACTTTTGTCACATTTTGAATATGACAATTGCTTTTCTACTGTTTGAGATGACAGCTCCACATCCCTCCTGTGATGCTTGCTTTGCTTAACATTATGTAATAAATCAGAAGATAGAAGCTGTTCAAAAGTATCAGAGGTTAGATCATTGCTGCAAACGGCTGTCTGTAAAGCAGGAATAATGGCATCCTTTTCATATGTATTCTGTGTGATCCCATGATCATCTGCTTTAAAATTTGATGACTTCATATGACCCTCTGAGTTTCTGGTACAGTCTTCTGCCAAAAATAGAGTTTGTTTTTTTAATAATATTACTATATAGTTATATAGATTTATTATCACGTCTCAGTATAAATTTTAGCAATCAAACTGCGATATATGTAGGAAAATTCAAATGTCCTTATTAAAGTTGTCTTACACAGTAGAAGTGAAAAACTTGTCTTAGGCTACTTTCACACTTGCGTTTTTTTGCGCTGCGTTTCGAGCGCACATGAAGCGCATTAAAAAAACGCATGCAAACGCTTGTGAACGCTGCAATATTTAGTCGCATCAGCATGCGCATTTCGACAAAAAAACGCAGCGTTTGTCTGCGATTTCATGCGTTTTTGCATGCGTTTGCGTTTTTTTGGCGCATGCGTTGTCTATTTGTCACATTTCTATCATCTCTGTCTCCATCATCTCTGTCTCCATCATCTCTGCCACCATCATCTCTGCCTCCATCATTTCTGTCTCCATCATCTCTGTCTCCATCATCTCTGTCTCCATCATCTCTGTCTCCATCATCTCTGTCTCCATCATCTGTCTCCATCATCTCTGCCTCCATCATCTCTGCCTCCATCATCTCTGCCTCCATCATCTCTGCCTCCATCATCTCTGCCTCTATCATCTCTGCTCCATCATCTCTGCTCCATCATCTCTGCTCCATCATCTCTGCCTCCATCATCTCTGCCTCCATCATCTCTGCCTCCATCATCTCTGCTCCATCATCTCTGTCTCTATCATCTGTCTCTATCATCTCTGCCTCCATCATCTCTGCCTCCATCATCTCTGCCTCCATCATCTCTGCCTCCATCATCTCTGCCTCCATCATCTCTGCCTCCATCATCTCTGCCTCCATCATCTCTGCCTCCATCATCTCTGGCTCCATCATCTCTGCCTCCATCATCTCTGCCTCCATCATCTCTGCCTCCATCATCTCTGTCTCTATCATCTCTGTTTCTATCATCTCTGTCTCCATCATCTCTGCCTCTATCATCTCTGCCTCCATCATCTCTGGCTCCATCATCTGTCTCTATCATCTCTGTCTCCCATCATCTCTGTCTCCATCATCTCTGCCTCCATCATCTCTGTCTCATCATCTCTGTCTCTATCATCTCTGTCTCCATCATCTCTGTCTCCATCATCTCTGTCTCCATCATCTCTGTCTCCATCATCTCTGCCTCCATTATCTCTGGCACTATTATTTACAGAAAAATTGCGTGCGTGCAAAAGCACTGACGAGCGCAAAGCCAAGCGCACGCCAGCGCCCCCATAGACTGAAATGTTATTTTTTGGGCATAGCATGCCACACGTGCGCACGCGTTTTTTTAAAGCGGTTGGGCGGAAAAAAAAAATGCAACATGTAGCGTCTGGCGCGTATGGGTGCACACCGGGAAAATGCGCAGCACACGACAAACGCACATGAACGCGTGCAAGCGCTAGACCCTACGCCCGCCATGTTAAAGATAGGGGAACATTGAGCATGCGTCCGATAGCGCAAGATGCGCTGCGCAAAAAAACGCAAGTGTGAAAGTAGCCTTACATGTAAAGGAATTGTGGCTGACCAACACTATAGGTGCAATTTCAGACCTTAGGCCGGTGTCACACTTGCATGTGTGATGCGCGAGTCTCTCGCATCAACACCCGGCACTGCCGCTGGCACTCGGACCGGAGAGTGCGGCTGAATAGAAATACATGCAGCCGCACGCTCCGGTCCGAGTGCCGGTGGCAGTGCCGGGTGTTGATGCGAGAGATTCATGCAAGTTTCTCCCATCACAATTGCAAGTGTGACACCGGCCTTATGGAGTTTGTAGCTGGGTTATTTGCAAAACATGGGTGCTCGTCCATGGTTTTCTATAAATTCCATTAACTCAAGTTACACAAAGTATATTTCATTAAAATATTATTCCCTCAAAATATAATTATTTCTCCTGTAAAACCTTTCATTTTGCCCTCTGTCAATCAGAGACAAAAGCCACTCATTTTTTTCGCTTCTTATAAAAGCCATAACTTTTTATAGCCACATGAAGGCTAATTTTTTAACTGGACAAATTATAGTTTTGAATGACAGGATTGATTTTATTATGAATTCCACTGAAAAATGTAAAAACAAAGTTGGTTAAAATTCGAAAAAAAAAACAAAACACAATTTTGTCATATTAATTTTGAGTTTTGTAAGTGGTGAAAAAAATGTCAATACTTTTTGGGTTTCATATGAGTTCAGTAAAATAGATTAGAACAAAGGATTTTTCAATTATGACACCACCAATCTTGTACATTGTTATATGTACAGTGGGGAAAATAAGTATTTGATACACTGCCGATTTTGCAAGCTTTCCCACCTACAAAGAATGGAGAGGTCAGTAATTTTTATCATAGGTACACTTCAACTGAGAGACAGAATCTTAAAAAAATACAGAAAATCGCATTGTATGATTTTTTCTATAATTAATTTGCTTTTTATTGCATGAAATAAGTATTTGATACAATAGAGAAACAGAACTTAATATTTGGTACAGAAACTTTTGCTCGCAATTACAGAGGTCAGAGTTTTCCTGTACTACTTGACCAAGTTTGCACACACTGCAGCAGGGAATTTTGCCAACTCCTCCAGACAGATGCTTCATGGTTGGGACAGTGTTCTTGGGGTTGTATTCATCCTTCTTCTTTCTGCAAACACTGCGAGTGGAGTTGATACCAAAAAGTTCTATCTTGGTCTCATCTGACCACATGACCTTCTCCCTTGCTTCCTCTGGATCATCCAGATAGTCACTGGTGAACATCAAACGGCCTGGACATGTGCTGGCGAGAGCAGGTGGACCTTGTGTGCTCCGCAGGATTTTAATCCATGATGGCATAGTGTGGTACTAACGGTATTGTTTGAGATTGTGGTCCCAGATCTCTTCAGGTCATTAAACAGGTCTTCCTGTGTAGTAGAGGACCGATTCATAACCTTTCTCAGAATCATCCTTACCCCACAAGGAAAGGTCTTGCATGGAGCCTTACACTGAGGAAGATTTACAGTCATCTTGTGCTTCTTCCATTTTCTAATAACTGTGCCAACACAATTCTTGCCTTCTCTCCAAGATGATTGCCTGTTGTCCTGTAGCCCACCCCAGCCTTGTGCAGGTCTACACTTTTGACCCTGGTGTCCTTAGACAGCTCTTTGGTCTTAGCCATGGTGGAGAGGTTGGAGTGTAATGGAGTGTGTGGACAGGTGTCTTTTATGCAGGTTACAAGTTCAAACAGGTGCAATTAATACAGGTCTGGGAGAGCCAGAATTCTTGTTGGTCAGTAGGTGATCAAATACTTATATCATGTGATAAAATGCAATTTAATTATTTAAAAATCATACAATGTGATTTTCTGATTTTTATTTTTAGATTCTGTCTCTCACAGTTGAAGTGTAGCTACAATAAAAATTACAGACCTCTCCATTCTTTATAGGTTTCCCACCTTGCAACTTGCAAAATAGTCATTAAATCAAATACTTATTTTCCCCACTGTATAGATTTATTTTTTATGGTTTAAAATAATTGTGAACTTTGTAAAAAAAAAAAAAAAAAAAAAAAGTTAAATAAAATTTTGGTTTGTGTCAACATTTTGTGCAAGCCATAACTTTTTTATTTTTCCATCAATGGGGTATATACAATCTTTTGATCTCGGGGTGGAGTAGGGGGAACCCAAAAACATTAGTTCTATAGTTCCAATTTTTTTTTTAATCAAATTTACCATATGGGTTAATTAATATTTTGACAGATGGGATAATTACTGGCATGGCGATAGCAAATATACATATTTTTTTATATTCTCATAAACCAGGACGGTATCTGCACCGCCCCGGGCTCTTTAAACCCCTAAATGCCACGATAAATAGCAATCGCAGCATTTAGGAGGCTGGGAGGAGGGGGCTCCCAATCCAACAGGCACCCCGACATGTAATCGCGGGCACCATTGATGCCATGTCATCATGATAACCGCCGGATCTGCCAACTTAGGCGTGCCTTTTGATAATGCCATAGCTCTTCTCAAAATGTAGCAAAACAAAATAAATTATATAAATGTGGTGTTGCTATAATCGTACTGACTCGAATAATAAAGCTGTCAATTGTTCCTCACAGTGAGCGGCATGAAAAAAACAATTCCCAAGATGCGAATTTTGTTCATTCTGCCTCCCAAAAAATTGGAATAGAAAGCGATCTAAAAATGTCATGTGCCTGAAAGTTTTATCAATAAAAGCAACATGTCCGGCAAAAAACAAGCCCTCAAGTGACTTTGAAGGCAGAAATATAAAAAAATTATAGCTCTAAAAATATGCAAAAATGTTTTTGCTTTTTACAGAAAAAAGTTTTTTTATTGTGTGACAGCAGCCAAATATAAAAAAACTGATATAAATCAGGTATCGATATAATTGCTCATTCCCTTTTGAGCTTTCCACTGTATTAGCGCACGCAGGAGAAATTGCATAACAAATTACCGTATATACTCGCGTATAAGCCGAGATTTTCAGCCCATTTTTTAAGGCTGAAAGTCCTCCTCTCGGCTTATACGCGAGTCATATACCGGGGGGTCGGCGGTGTCAGATCATACTTACCCCCCCACCGACGCGTCTCTGCAGCCCCCCTGCCTCTCCCACGATCTCAGGCTCCTTCTTGCAGCTGTCACATGGTACCGCTCATTAAAGTCATGAATATGCACATATTCATGACTTTAATGAGCGGTACCACGTGACCGCTGTAGGGAAGGAAGAGCTGCGGGAGAAGAGCAGGGGCTGCAGAGACGCGCTGGCGGGGGGGTGAGTATATGCTATATTCACCTGTCCCCGTTCCACCGCTGCGTGCCAATCTGACCGCCTGGTCCTCTGGCTGTGATGTTTACTGACAAGAGGACCCCGAAGACAGCAGCGCGCAGCGGTGGACAGGGAAAAGGGGAATATCTCAGGTGCTGGGGCCCTGAGCGAGCGGTGACACTGACACCTGCCCCCATAGCGCGCCGGTGTCCCCGCCTGCTCAGGACACTGGCACCTGGCCCCCAGCGACGAGAGGTGAGTATGTCATTTTTTTTTTTAGTTGCAGCGGCAGTATAAGGGACCTATACTATAGAGCACATGGAGCATAATCTGTGGAACATATGGGGCATAATCTGTGGAGCATATGGGGCATAATCTGTGGAGCATATGGGGCATAATCTGTGGAACATATGGGGCATAATCTGTGGAGCATATGGGGAATAATCTGTGGAACATATGGGGCATAATCTGTGGAACATTTGGGGCATAATCTGTGGAACATTTGGGGCATAATCTGTGGAGCATATGGGGCATAATCTGTGGAGCATATGGGCATAATCTGTGGAGCATATGGGGCATAATCTATGGAGCATATGGGGCATAATCTATGGAGCATATGGGGCATAATCTGTGAAGCACATGAGGCATATGGGGCATAATCTATGGAGCATATGGGGCATAATCGGTGTAGCATATAGGGCATAATCTGTGGAGCATATAGGGCATAATCTGTGGAGCATATGGGGCATAATCTGTGGAGCATATGGGACCTATACTATGGACCATATGGGGCATAATCTATGGGGCATAATCTATGGAGCATCTTATGGGGCATAATCTATGGAGCACCATATGGGGGCATAATCTATGGAGCATCTTATGGGGCCATTATTAACCTTTATGGAACTTTATATGGGGAGTATTTTGTATGGATTATCTTATGGGGTCAACATTAACTGTATGGAGCATTATATGGGGCTCCTGATTCAATATGGATATTCAAAAACATTTAACCTACTGATGTCTCAATTAATTTTACTTTTATTGGTATTTTTATTTTTGTAATTTACCAGTAGCTGCTGCATTTTCCACCCTAGGCTTATACGCGAGTCAATAAGTTTTCCCAGTTTTCTGTGGCAAAATTAGGGGGTCGGCTTATACACAGGTCGGCTTATGCATGAGTATATACGGTATACAGTTTGTTTGAAAATCAAAAACTTGGGGTCTAACCAAAATTATAAAACCTACAAGAGACAAAATGAGCAAAAACACTGCTGTAACTAAATAAGTAAAAAGCAAAAGTGCATTTAAATTACACAGGGTTCTTAGTAATACTGTGTTTGATAAAAAATAGCATAAAAGCCGTCCCACCATCGACAAGTTGACTCTGATCGGGACGGTCCTACACTGTCTATTATAACCATGTTTTATGGCCAAAGTGAACATGCGTTTATGTGTTGCATGTATACCAACTCAAACCAAGCTCACTTTTATTCTGACCAAAATTATAGATTAAATTGTAATTTTTAATTCACACAGTTTAATGTTATACAATTATGTGAATCGCCTGAGATAAAAATGCTCACTACACCCCTAAATTAATTCTTCAAGAGGTGTAGTTTCCAAAATGGGGTCACTTATAAAGGTTTCTGCTGTTTTGCTGTATCAGGCCGTCTGCTATATCATCCAGCCGAAACAGCGCTTCAAAACTCAAACAGCATTCCTTCCCTTCCGCGTCCTTTCATGTGTGCAAATAGCAGTTTTCCACCACATATGGGGTACCAGTATACTCAGGATAAATTGCACAATAAATTTGGGGTCAATTTACTCGTGGTATCCTTATGAAAAAGAAAAATTTGAAGCTAAAGTAACATTTAGTGGCACAAATGTGATTATTTTTTTATTTCCACAGCTCAACGCTATAAAATTCTGTGAAGCAACTGTGAGTTCAAGGTAGACACCACACTGCTCAAATTCCTTGAGGGGTGTAGTTTCCAAAATGGTGTCACTTATAAAGGTTTCTGCTGTTTTGCTATATCGGGGCCGACCGCTATATATTCCACGGCGCTTCAAAAATCAAACAGCATTCCTTCCCTTCCGCGCCCTGTCATGTGAGCAAATAGTAGTTTTCCACCACATATGGGGTACCAGTAAACTCAGGATAAATTGCACAATAAATTTTGGGGTCAACTTACTCATGGTATCTGTTACACTCGGTCCCCATGCTGGCTCTGCACTCCCTCCTGGTCTCTTACCTTCTGCTCCTCTAGCTGTCCCTCTGCAGCAGTCTGTGCGCAGGCTGAAGTCCCCTGCTCCATCTGCTCCTCAGCGTCCTGCTCCCTCCCCCAGTTCCTGGCACGCTGCCAGCAGGCCTCCAGGAAAAATGCTTAGGACGCGAGGCCGCGCCCACCGTGTCTCTTAAAGGGGCAGCGTGCATTTTTTGAAAATGTCAATTAACCAATGGCAGCGCACTCAATACTATATCTGGTCACTCCACCATAAGGGGAGTGCCGGAGCAATGTGTTTCTATCATTGCTACATCCGGTTCTGGCGCTGATCTGTCTGCGCTGCGTTAGCAGTCTCTGTGCCTCGCTCATTCTATTTGTCTCCACAGATCATTGGTATCCTGCATCTGGCTAACTCGGTCAATCTTGGTTATTACTGGCGCAAGTGTCATCCCGTTCCGCCATCAGCCATCCGTATCCGTGGACTGTGACAAGGTCACTGGAGCCAGCCTGCTACCATCCATTCTGGACCAGGACCTTCCTCATCTCCGTCTAACCCTCCACGGTTTCTGCTATTTTACCTGTTACCCCTTTTGGTCCCTCTGGGACAGCTGCTACGTGTCCGGGTCTAACTGGAGGTAGCACCTGTGTCCTCCGGGTATTCCATTTTGGTCCTGTTCGAGGGCCTTACTACGGGTACCCGGGGCTCACTAGTCACGCCCCCTTCGGAGCCCCCCAGACCGTGGTCTCGAGGTTCCACATTAAAAAATAAAGACGAATGTGAACTTCACCATCTCTGCCTCAGCTTCCATTCAATACAGATTGCTCCGGCCATGGAACCCGCTGGATCCCAGAGACCTCCGACCACGGATCTGTGCCAGGAGGTGGCCCGTTTAGGAGTTCAACAGGACAAGATCACGACTTATCTACGCAGCTTGTCTACCCACATGGATTCCTTGGTGTCCTCGTCTGCACCTGACTTGTCTATCAATACTCAGGTACCAGTTCCCATGGCAAGTAAAGGTCCCCGCCTGGCGGCTCCTACCCGTTTCCAGGGTGATCCTACTCAATGTCGGGTTTTCTCAATCAGTGCACTCTACACTTCGAGATCTTGGGGCATATGTTTGCTTCTGACTGAGCCAAGGGGGGCTTCATCATGTCACATCTGGGAGGAGAGGCCCTCGCCTGGCTAAACCCGCTATGGGAGAGAGGGGATCCGCTGGTTAATGATCTTCAATCTTTCCTAGAGGCTTTTCGCAGGACCTTCGATGAACCTGGTCGCACCACTTCAACCGCTTCTGCCTTGCTTCGTCTGCGCCAAGGTACTCTCACGGTGGCTCAGTATGCTGTTAAATTCCGCACCCTCTCGTCTGAATTGTCGTGGAACAATGAGGCCTTGGTAGCTAACTTCTGGGAAGGCCTATCTGGAAGAATCAAGGATGAACTGGTGGGACGGGACAGACCTACCATCTTGGAAGAGCTAATATCCTTGGCAACCCGAATTGACCTGCGTTTTCAGGAGCGTTCCATGGAGATCAAGCGGGACAAAAGGTCCTATCACCTGGACTCTAGTTTGTTCAAAACTGGTACCTCGCCTTCCTCCCCCGAGGCCATGGAGGTAGACCGTGTAAGTTTGGCCACCCGCTACCGGGAGGCACGTCGCAAGGAGGGACGTTGTTACTACTGCGGTAGTTCTGAGCATCTGATCCATTTCTGTCCAAAAAAGTCGGAAAACTCCAGTGCCTAGGTTCGGTAGGAGGGGCCAACCTAGGTAGAGAACAGTCCTCTCCCTCTTTACACATCTCAGTCTCCGTGTCCTATGGAGCTATAAAATTCTCCGAACATTGTCTACTGAATTCTGGAGCTGCAGGGAACTTCATCCAGCAGGCGGTTGTGGATCATTACCGCTTACCAGTCCTGCGTCTTCCTAATCCGTTGCGGGTGACCGCCGTAGATGGCAAACCACTGACCGAGCCCGTCCAGTTTCAAACCGAGTTGGTGGAACTCCAGGTAGGTCTAATGCATGCTGAACGAATGCGATTTTATGGATATCCCGGTTTGTCTTATCCCTTGCTTTTAGGTTTACCTTGGCTCCAGATGCATGAACCAGTCCTAAATTGGAAAACTGGAGAAGTTCTGTGTTGGGGAGATACCTGCATGAATCGTTGCTTAACCCGGATTCAACCTGTTTCGCCTCCAGTCCAGCCTGATACCCTGCCAGGGTTGCCTTCCTCCTATTGGTCCTTCTCTGACGTCTTTGGGAAAAAGGAGGCTGAGAGGCTACCTCCACACAGGTCGTATGACTGTCAGATAGAGCTTCTTCCTGGAGCATCTCCTCCTCGCGGGAGAGTTTATCCTCTTTCGCAGGCAGAGACTCAGGCTATGTCGGACTACATCCAAGAGAATCTGGCAAGAGGATTTATCCGAAAGTCATCCTCACCGGCAGGAGCTGGATTCTTCTTTGTGAAGAAGAAGGATGGATCCTTGCGGCCCTGTATCGACTACCGGGTCTAAATCAGATCACGGTAAAAAACAGGTATCCATTACCTCTTATTTCAGAGCTGTTTGATCGTCTCCGAGGGGCCAAGATCTTCACCAAATTGGATCTCAGAGGGGCCTACAACCTGATCCGAGTCAGAGAAGGAGACGAATGGAAAACAGCCTTCAACACCCGTGATGGCCACTACGAATACCTGGTAATGCCATTTGGCCTAAGCAATGCACCTGCGGTCTTTCAGGAATTTGTTAACGACATTTTCAGGGACCTGCTCTATACTTGTGTCGTTGTCTACCTGGACGATATTTTGATTTCTCTGCAGACTTGGCTTCACACCGGAGGCAAGTACGCCTGGTCTTACAAAGACTGAGAGAGAACAGGCTATATGCCAAATATAAGAAATGCCTCTTTGAGCAGTCTTCCTTGCCTTTCCTTGGGTACATCGTATCTTCCACAGGATTAAAGATGGACCCGGAGAAGTTGTCTGCTGTCCTCAAGTGGCCTCATCCGTCTGGGCTAAAAGCCATACAACGGTTCCTGGGGTTCGCCAACTACTACCGGCAATTCATTCCACACTTTTCCACCTGAGTGGCTCCTCTCACAGCCTTAAACCGGAAAGGTGTAAACTCTAAGGAATGGTCCTCCGAGGCAGAAGAGGCCTTTGTTTCTCTCAAAAAAGCCTTCGCTTCCGCACCCGTTCTCCATCGTCCAAATTCTAATGAGCAATTTTTTCTTGAGGTAGAAGCTTCTTCCATAGGTGCAGGAGCAGTTCTCACCCAGAAGTCATCTACCGGGCAGATGATCTCTTGTGGGTTTTTTTCCAAGATTTTTTCTCCTGCAGAAAGGAACTACTCTGTCGGAGATCGTGAACTGTTGGCTATCAAATTGGCTCTGCAAGAATGGAGACATCTTCTTGAGGGAGCTCATCACCAGGTAGTCATATTCACCGATCATAAAAACCTTGCCTATCTCCAATCTGCTCTAAGGCTTAATCTTCGTCAGGCCCGCCGGGCATTGTTTTTTGCCCATTTCAATTTTGTACTTCATTTCCGCCTAGCTGACAAGAACATCAAGGCACACGCACTCTCCAGAGCCTTTTTGCCTCCTGAACTGGAGGAGGAACCTCAGCACATTATTGAACCTTCTAGGTTAGTCTCTGTTGCCTCCACTGATCTTGCCCGGCTTCCTCCAGCGAAGACTCTCGTGTCCGCTTCTGAACGTAATCGTGTCCTGCGGTGGGGTCATTCTTCTAAGTTGGCTGGCCATGCTGGTCAGAAAAAGACTCAGCAACTCATCTCCCGTTACTACTGGTGGCCTACCATGGCAAGGATATCCAGGAGTTCATCGCAGCATGTACTTCATGTGCCCGTAACAAGACTGATAAACATCTACCAGCCGGCAGGCTTCTGCTTCTTCCGATTCCGTCCGCTCCCTGGCAGCACATCGCGATGGATTTTATCACGGATCTTCCCATTTCTTCTGGCTGCTCAGTGGTATGGGTTGTGGTGGACCGCTTCTCTAAAATGGCTCACTTCGCTCCGCTATCTGGTCTCCCGTCTGCTCCAGAACTGGCCGCTCACTTCATTCAGCACATCTTCCGTCTACATGGATTTCCTCTCAACATCGTGTCCGACAGGGGCGTCCAGTTCACCTCTAAGTTCTGGAAAGCAGTCTGTAAAATGGTGAAAATTGAACTAGATTTTTCTTCAGCATACCATCCCCAGTCCAATGGGCAGGTGGAGAGGATCAATCAAATCCTGGCTGGATACCTGTGTCACTTCGTCAACGCTCATCATAACGACTGGGTAGAACTACTGCCCTGGGCGGAATTCTCCTACAACAACCAAGTAAGTGAATCTTCTGGAAAATCTCCCTTTCAGATTGTGTTTGGACTCCAACCCGGAATTCCTCTTCCTATCTCTGGATCATCTGATGTTCCGGCTGCCGATACCTTGTCTAAAGATTCCTCGAACATTTGGAGAGATACCAGGACTGCTTTGGAGAAAGCCTCTCAACATATGAAAAGGCATGCGGACAAAAGACGTTTGGAGGCTCCCATCTTTCGTCCCGGAGACAAGGTATGGCTCTCTTCCAAGTACATCCGTTTGAAGTTACCGTCTTACAAATTGTGTCCTCGTTTCATTGGTCCCTTTGAAGTCTTGAGACAAATCAACCCGTCTCTTACAAACTGAAATTGCCTAATTCTCTACGTGTGCCTAACTCCTTTCATGTTTCCCTCCTCAAACCAGTAGTGTTAAGCTCCTTCTTTAAGGACACGGGTACCACTCCAGATCCGGTTTCTGAGGATGATGTTTTTGAGGTAAAATATATCTTGGCCTCTAAGAAAGTAAGAGGTAGGATCTATTACCTGGTGGACTGGAAGGGTTTTGGTCCTGAGGAGAGGTCTTGGGAGCCTAAAGAGAACATCCAGGCAACTCTTCTTCTTAAAAGATTTCACGCAGGC
Source organism: Oophaga sylvatica (assembly GCA_033576555.1). Taxonomy (NCBI): domain Eukaryota; kingdom Metazoa; phylum Chordata; class Amphibia; order Anura; family Dendrobatidae; genus Oophaga; species Oophaga sylvatica. The sequence continues at coordinate 44,116,459 of JARQOD010000003.1, forward strand.
TTGAAAAAGAGGGGGGGTAAAGAGGGGGATACTGTTACACTCGGTCCCCGTGCTGGCTCTGCACTCCCTCCTGGTCTCTTACCTTCTGCTCCTCTAGCTGTCCCTCTGCAGCAGTCTGTGCGCAGGCTGAAGTCCCCTGCTCCATCTACTCCTCAGCATCTTGCTCCCTCCCCCAGTTCCTGGCACGCTGCCAGCAGGCCTCCAGGAAGAATGCTTAGGACGCGAGGCTGCGCCCACCGTCTCTCTTAAAGGGGCAGCGTGCATTTTTTGAAAATGTCAATTAACCAATGGCAGCGCACTCAATACTATATCTGGTCACTCCACCATAAGGGGAGTGCCGGAGCAATGTGTTTCTATCATTGCTACATCCGGTTCTGGCACTGATCTGTCTGCGCTGCGTTAGCAGTCTCTGTGCCTCGCTCATTCTATTTGTCTCCACAGATCATTGGTATCCTGCATCTGGCTAACTCGGTCAATCTCGGTTATTACTGGCGCAAGTGTCATCCCGTTCCGCCATCAGCCATCCGTATCCGTGGACTGTGACAAGGTCACTGGAGCCAGCCTGCTACCATCACTTCTGGATCAGGACCTTCCTCATCTCCGTCTAACCCTCCACGGTTTCTGCTATTTTACCTGTTACCCCTTTTGGTCCCTCTGGGACAGCTGCTACGTGTCCGGGGTCTAACTGGAGGTAGCACCTGTGTCCTCCGGGTATTCCATTCTGGTCCTGTTCGAGGGGCCTTACTACGGGTACCCGGGGCTCACTAGTCACGCCCCCTTCGGAGCCCCCCAGACCGCGGTCTCGAGGTTCCACATTAAAAAATAAAGATGAATGTGAACTTCACCATCTCTGCCTCCGCTTCCATTTGTTACAGTATCCTTATGAAAAAGAAAAATTTGAAGCTAAAGTAACATTTAGTGGCACAAATGTACGGTAATTATTTTTTTATTTCCACAGCTCAACGTTATAAAATTCTGTGAAGCAACTGTGAGTTCAAGGTGGACACCACACAGCTCAATAAATTCCTTGAGGGGTGTAGTTTCCAAAATGGGGTTACTGGTGGAGCGGGGGTGGGGGGAAGGTTCCACTGTTTAGGCACATTAAAGGCTCCCCAAAATCAGGGAAAAAGTAACATTTTCATTTTTTCCTGTCACATTGCTTTAATTACTGTAAAACACCTGAAGGGTTAATAAACTTCTTGAATGTGGTTTTAGCACTTTGAGGGGTGCATTTTCTAAATGGTGTCCCTTTTGGGTATTTTCTGTCACATAGACCCCTTAAAATCACTTCAAATATGAGGTGGTCCCTAAAAACATTGTTTTTATTGGAAAAATTAGATATTGCTGATAAAGTTTTAACCCTTCTAACTTCCTAAGGAAAAAAATGTCAAAAATGATTGATGACTGATGTAAAGTAGACATGCGTAAAAAGAAATTTTAACAAATAAATGCAAAAAACTGAGACCTCAATTTATCACCAACATAAAGTACAATGTGTCGTGGAAAAAAAAACAATCTCAGAATCAGAGGGCTTCGTTGAGGCGTTCCAGAGATATTACCTTATTAGGTCAGAATTGTAAAAGTTGGCCTGGTCAGAAAAGTGAAAACAGGCTTGGATGATGAAGGGGTTAAGTTGTTCATTACCCTAACTAACTTACTGGTTTTGTCATAATGCCTAAGGATAATGCCCCCCATATTTCTTTTATGTCAATTTTCATGTTTTTCTTTTTTTATACCTTTCTGCTCCGCTTCCTGTGTCTTGCTCCAGCTCTCCTCTCACAGTCATCACTTCCCTTCAGAATCACTTCCCTTCTGACTACATTTCCCATCAGCCTTCACTGGCAGCAGTGAACACAATCCCTGTAACTCCAACTAAATCCCTTACACTCCTTTATTTTTTTTAATTTATTTTACTCATTTACCGTATATACTCGCGATTTCCAGCCCATTTCAGTCCCCCTCTCGGCTTATACGCGAGTCATATACCGTGGGATCATACTCACCTCTCTGCCGGCGCGTCTCTTCAGCCCCCCTGCTTCTCCCACGATCTCCGGCTCCTTCATGCAGCGGTCACATGGTACCGCTCATTAAAGTCATGAATATGCACATATTCATGACTTTAATGAGCGGTACCACGTGATCGCTGTAGGAAGGAAGAGCTGCGGAGACAGCCTGGAGAGGAGGAGAGGCTGCAGAGAGTGACACGCCAGCGGGGGGTGAGTATATGCTATATGCACCTGTCCCTCGGTCCACCGCTGTGCTGCTCCCTCGTCCGACTCCTCTGGCTGTGAATGTTCAGGCAGAGGGCGCGATGACGTAGTTAGTGCGAGCCGCGCCCTCTGCCTGATCATTCACTGCCGAGGACCCGGAAGACGGAGCAGCGTGCAGCGGTGGACCCGTCCGGTGACAGGTAAATATCTCAGGTGCCGGGGTCCTAAGCGAGCGGTGACACCGGCACCTGTCCCCCATAGCGCGCCAGTGTCACCGCCTGCTCAGGACACCGGCACCTGGCCCCAGCGACGAGAGGTGAGTATGTCATTTTTTTTCTTTTGCAGCGGCGCGGCAGCAAAAGGGACCTATACTATGGGGCATAATCTGTGGAGCATATGGGGGCATAATCTGGAGCATATGGGGCATAATCTGTGGATCATACGGGGGCATAATCTGCAGCATATGGGGCATAATCTGTGGAACATATGGGGCATAATCTATGGAGCATATGGGGGTATAATCTGTGGAGCATATGGGGGGCATAAGCATAATCTGTGGAACATATGGGGGCATAATCTGTGGAACATATGGGGGTATAATCTGTGGAGCATATGGGGGAATAATCTGTGGATCATAAGGGGCATAATCTGTGGAGCATATGGGGCATAATCTGTGGAACACATGGGCATAATCTGTGGAGCATATGGGCATAATCTGGGACATATGGGGGCATAATCTGTGGAACATATGGGGCATAATCTGTGGAACATATGGGGGCATAATCTGTGCAGCATATGGGGGCATAATCTGTGCAGCATATGGTGGAATAATCTGTGCAGCATATGGGGCATAATCTGTGCAGCATATGGGGCATAATCTGTGCAGCATATGGGCATAATCTGTGCAGCATATGGGGGCATAATTTGTGGAGCATCATATGATGGCATAATCTATGGAGCATATTGGGGCATAATCATTTTCCACCCTAGGCTTATGTCATGGGTGCATCGCCACGAAGATTGTCGCGATTGCACATTCTGACTTCTCGCAGCTGAGTTGCTGTTTCTTTGTGTTTGGTAATGAGGGAGTTAATTTTACCTAGCTCTTTGCTAAGACTAGGTCCAGCCTCGCCCGGCTGCTTTTGATTATGTTCTAATTAGCTTCCTTTATATAGCTGCCAGTCTGCTGGTTAGATGCCGGTGAAAGCATTCATACAGACTGCAGATTGGATTGGTTCTGAGAAGACTTAAGCTAAGAGTTCCTTTGTTGTTTCTCCTCTCCTTGCTTATAGTTTATCTCCTAGACCTTTGGTGTTCCCTCTGTGTTTATATGTTGTATGAAAGACAGTATTTACTTTATCCCCTGTCTGTCTCGTTTGTCTATACTGTTTGTTAACCTTTACCTGTCCATTCCCTATGGTGGTAATCAGGGTCCTTCTAAGGACTAGATTACAGTGGTCAGGGATTTATAGGAGACAGGGTTTACGCTGGTGGCCTGGACCTCTGTACCATTAACAGTACCTCCAGGTAGAGGGACTAGTCAGGACCCCAGTTTAGGGTCAGCATAGACCCCGGTCCACCTCTAGCCAGAGACAGCGTGAAAAGGATTCAGTATTGACCCACAGGATATTATGTCAGGTAATACTATGCTATATATACATGTTAATGTTACCTATTTATATGTTATATAGAATATTGTCCCACTTGCTAGATTACTGACATTATATATTTATACATCTGCTAGACAGCGTGACAGCTTATACACGAGTCAATAAGTTTTCCCAGTTTTTTGTGGCAAAATTAGGGGGGTCGGCTTATACATGAGTATATACGGTATATAGCGCCATTAATTCCACAGCACTTTACAGCCCCGATGGGGCTCACAATCTAAGTTCCTCATCAGTATGTCTTTGGAATGTGGGAGGAAACCGGAGGAAACCCACGCAAACACGGGGAGAACATACAAACTCCTTGCAGATGTTGTCCTTGGTGGGATTTGAACCCAGGACTCCAGCGCTGCAAGGCTGCAGTGCTAACCACTGAGCCACAGTGTAGCCACTCCTTCCCAGCTTCACACTAGTGCTGAGCAGTCCGGTCTTTTTGGTGATCTAGATTTCTTTACTTTGTTCATGAAAAAAAATCTGGGTTTTTTGGAATCCAAATGGATCCCTATTAGATATTGGTGAACACATATTTAAAATAAAATCACTGCAGCTGAAACCAGCTGCAGTGATTTGGACGGTGACCAAAACTCAGTGATTTCAGCTCTGCATGCCACTATTTTGGATTTAAAATGTATCAGCTGAGATACAATTGAAGTCTCGACTTTTAGGTTTAATTAACAGGAACCTGTCAGATTCCCAGTGACCCCCGAACCACCAGCAGTTGTGTCTGCATATGTACCATATTTTTCGGACTATAAGATGCGGAGTGCGTATTATAGTCCGAAAAATAAAGCACATATGCAGACACAACTGATGGTGGTGGTTCGGGGGTTTCTGGGAACCTAACAGGTTCCTCTAGTTTTGGGGAGGAAAATAGATTTATTACAAGATGGGGGTCAGAATCAGTCTTCCCAGACTGGTGCAGGGCTACAATTTTGTTTCTGGTGTCCTTTGACAGCTCTTTGGTCTTCACCATAGTAGAGTTTGGAGTGTGACTGTTTGAGGGTGTGGACAAGTGCCTTTTAAAATGATAAGTTCAAACAGGTGCCATTACTACAGGACAGAGGAGCCTCTTAAAGAAGAAGTAACAGGTCTGGGAGAGCCAGAAATCTTGCATATTTTAGGTGACCAAATACTTATTTTCCACCATAATTTGCAAAATAAATCTTGCCAAATCAGACAAGGTGATTTTCTGGATTATACATAATCTATAGTGGAAGGTGCCACTCATAGATAAGTGAAAAAACAACAAATTAGAAATAAAATGATAATTTTATTGAAATACAATTGTTAAAATCAAAGTAAATAATGAAAAAAAGACCGGTGGAGACTCCAAAAATGAAGTAGGGAAAGATACCAGCTGGAAAGAACTGGAAAGGATGGAAATGCACAAAACGTGATATTAATGAGCCCAGTTAGAGTCACAAGGGTTAAAGAAAACAATAGTATATACCCTGAATGTGCTGCCCATAAATCCACATAAAACTGCCTAAATACTAGCCTGCAAAAGAGGTGCCAACATTTACTATGCAAGAAGACAATTACTTATCAGTATGGGTAGGGGAAGGGTATCATAAAATATGTAGACCCTACTTACATAAGCTGGCACCTGAAGCCCCCGTCTCACACAGCGATCTCGCTAGCGAGATCGCTGCTGAGTCACTAGTTTTGTGACGCAACAGCGATCTCCCCAGCGATATCGCTGATTGTGACATTCAGCGACGATCAGCCCCCCTGCTGTGCCTGGAAACCCGATGTGTACGTTGGATACCAGCGAGCTGCTGCTGGGGAGCTAGTAACCAAGGTACACATCGGGTTTACAGGCACCGCGCAGCACCTGGAAACCCGATGTGTACCTTGGTTACCAGCTCCCTGCACCAGCGGGCTGGTATCCAACGTACACTGCGGGTAACTAAGCGACGTTACCCGCAGTGTCGCTGTCCTGATCGCTGCCTGTTTGGCAGCTCAGCAGCGATCATGTAGCGACACACCAGCGATCCTAACAAGTGCACATCGTTGTCGGGATCGCTGGTGCGTCGCTATGTGAGACGGGGCCCTAAGTCTCGGCAATGAAAAAGGCTGTGCTTGGAGAGTTATCAGCTGGTATCGATCTCTTCCCCAGATGGGCACCGTTTCGCAATGTTGCTTCTTCCGGGGCGTGATCATTGCCGAGTCTTAGGTGCCAGCTTACGTAAGTAGGGTCTACATATTTTATGATACCCTTCCCTTAGACATACTGATAAGTAATTGTCTTCTTGCATAGTAAATGTTGGCACCTCTTGCAGGCTAGCATTTAGGCACTTTTATGTGGATTTATGGCCAGCACGTTCAGGGTATATACTCTTGTTTTCTTTAACCCTTGTGACTCTTACTGGGCTCATTAATATCACATGTTTTGTGCATTTCCATCCATTCCAGTTCTTTCCAGCTGGTATCTTTCCCTACCTCATTTTTGGAGTCCCCCCTACTCTTTTTTTCATTATTTATTTTGATTTTAACAATTGTATTTCAATAAAATTATCATTTTATTTCTACTTTGTTGTTTTTTCACTTCTTATCTATGGGTGGCACCTCCCACTATAGATTATGTATAATTTAGACTTTTGAAGTGTCCACCGCCTACATGATTTAGGACCATGGGAATAATTAAGGTGATTTTCTGGATTTGTTCTCATTTTGACTCTCATAGTTGTGGTCTACCTATGATGTCAATTACAGGCCTCTCTCATCTTTTTAAGTGGGAGAACTTGCACAATTGGTGACTGACTATATACTTTTTATCCCCACTGTATATATTATATTACATTATACGTCTGGTATCTTTACCATCTGTTATCTGCTCTATTCATTGTGGAACTGATGGAAATTGCTGAGTGCAGCGCCCAGCAGCCCTACAGATAATGAAGAAAGCAGAGGCCGAGCACACACAACTCTGCTCCATCCAGGACGAGACTGCAGACTCCTGCTCTCAGAATCTCTGGGGGGCCCAGTGGTTGAATCTCCAATGATCAGCAAGGTATCCACAATCCGATGGATCACACATATACGTATGATGTAAGGTACATACATACACCATACATACATATATCGTACATACACATATACCATACATAAATACACATACCATACATATATACACACATACACCGTACATACATATATCATACATACATACACATATACCATACATAAACTCACATACCATACATATATACACACATACACCGTACATACATATATCATACATACATACACATATACCATACATAAACACACATACCATACATATATACACACATACACCGTACATACATATATCATACATACATACACATATACCATACATATATACACACATACACCATACATGCATATATCATACATACATACACCACATACATAAACACACATACCATACATATATACACATACACCGTAGATACATATACTGTACATACACTTATAAACACATAGTATACATATACAGGACACACATATACAGTTTATACACACATATACATACACAGATGTACATATACTTACATGTACATATACATACACTTTGTATTATATTGGTTTCATTACCAACATACTGAAGCCCCATTTTTATCCATATACTCTTGTCCCATGTACTGCACTTATATTTATAGAGGTATTACTCTTACATCTACGTATCCTATGTTTACTTTGTACATCGCTGCATTGGTTTCAGCTGGTCTATACATATATTTTTATGTATGAGTTTTTTTCTGTTATTTATTATTCAATAAACTTTTGCATTTTATATACTTCATAATTTGGTCGTTTGCACATTTTCTCTATATGATCCACACACACACACAAACACACGTACATATACAAACACACACATACTAATGACCTCAGGTGATCAGAGGAGCCGTGGAGGAGGTCAGCCATAGTGCAGAGATCAGCTGCAGAGGGCTGCAGAAACTACTGTGGGGATGGGGACACAGAGCACAGAGGACTGATATCAACCCACTGCTGCTGCCGTGCTGTCCGGTACAATGAGCCTCCTCCCCGACCTCTTCTCTATGAGGAGATGCTGCAGCCTGCTGGGAATAGAACAGTGGAGGAGGCAGAAGACACCCTGTAAGTCTTGGTTTTCCCCACTGTTGTCCCCTGTGTGTTGTACTCCCCAGGACCCCTGACTACAGGTGAGTACTTACCATTAGAACGAGCCATGCAGGAGGAAAGAGACGGCAGCCAGTGAGCGCTCTCCTCAGTCTGGTGGGGAAAACGTTCTTTGGCCAGCGTCTCTCCCTGCATGACCCACCACCTTTTTGAACTCCTGAACTCCGCGTACCGCTCTGAGTAATAGCATGATTACAGGAGGGAGTGAGAGGGGCCCGATGCTGCATGACAGCATGCCCCTCTCACTCCTGCCTGTAATCTTGACTCAGTGGCCCCATAGCGGCTGCATACTCTGCTGCAATGGGCTGTAAGCCTCTGCCTGCAGGGGCGCCCCTCCACCTCTGGGCCCTAGTGCAGTTGCACCGGCGGCATGTCCACCCCTGATGCTGTGAGGCAAAGAATCCGTGCGCATGTGCAAGGTAAATATAGTGCTAGCGATACAAGCCTCTGCGTTAAGTTCTGTTATCACGCCCACAAGGGCGTGAGAACATCTAAGTGGGCCGACTACTCTGGGGACACCAACACCCCATCGATTAGTCAAAGCCCACATTTACATATCATAAACGGACTTTAGAATTACTTTGTCTAAAGATCTGTTTATGTATGTAAAGTAACAAAATGACTACTAGGCCGGGTATTTACATACGCAGATACAACTGTGGTGGTTCTGGGGGTATAGGGGACCTGACAGGTTCCCTTTAAAAGGGTTAAAAAAAAATATCCTGTGAAACGTTTAGGAAATGCAACCACTTTTCTACAAAGCCACCTTATTTCTGGGGTTCAAAAGTATTTGCACTAACTAACTTTCTCATAAATAAAATGTTCATGTTTAATGCTCATAGAAAATCCTTTGCCGGCAATGATGACCTGAAGTCTGGAAGCCATGGACATCACTAGAGATGAGTGGACGCCTAGAAATTCGGGTTCTGGTACCTGACCCGAACTTGAACCAGTACCCCATTGAAAACAATGGGGACCCTAACTTTGGAGCTACAATATCTATCTCTCTCAACACTAACTGTCTGGTACGAACCCCAAACTTTTACGCTAGGGTTCAATCATCTCTAGACATCACTGAATGCTGGGTTTACGCCTTTGTGATGCTTTGACAGACCTTTGCTGACATCAGTTGTTCTTTGTTTGTAGGTCTTTCTACCTTAAGCTTTGTCTTAAACATGTGAAATGCTGCTCAATAGGGTTGAGATCTGATGATTGACTCGGCCTTTGACTCCACTTCTTAGCCTTATAAAATTCCTGGGTTGCTGTCGCAGTATGTTTTGGGTCATTGTCCATCTATACTGTGAAGCACCGTCCAATCAACCTTGCTGTACTTGGTTGCATCTGAGCAGAATATATCGCCCTGTACAGCTCAGAATTTATCTGGCTGCTTCGGTCTTCAGTCACATCATCAATAATCACAAGTGTCCTTATGCCTTTGGAAGCCATGCATGCCCATGCCATCACACTGCCTCCACCATGTGTTACAGAGGATGTGGTGACCTTTTGATCATGAGTTGTTCTAAGCCTTCTCCATACTTTCTTTTTCCCATCATTTTGGTACAGATTGATCTTAGTTTCATCTGTCTTAAGAATGCTTTCTCAGAACTGGGCTGGCTTCTTTAGATGTTTTTTGGCAAAGTCTAATCTAGCCTTTCTATTTTTAAGGCTGATTAATGGTTTGCAACTTGTGGTGAACCCTCTGTATCTGCGCTCATGAAGTTTTTTCTTTATGGTAGACTTAGATACTGAAGCACCTACTTCCTGGACAGTGTTCTCCACTTGTAGGATGTTTTCAAGCGGTTTTTCTTCACCATGAAAAGGATTCTGCGATCATCCACCAATGTTTTCTTTTATGGATGTATAGGCATTTTTAAGTTCCCAAGCTCACCAGTGTGGTTTTTTTTTTGCAAAATGTAAAAATTGTTGATTTGACCACTCCTAACATAACTGCTCTCTAATGAATTTCTTTTTTTTTCAGCCTAATCATTGTCTGTTTCTCTTTCATTGAGAGCTCCTTTGACTGTATGTTGTGGGTTCACAGCAACAGGTTTCAAGTGCAAAAGCAGCACCTGGAATCAGCTCCTGATCTTTTACCTGCTTAACTGATGATGGATTAATGAGGGAAAAGCCCAAACAGCCCATTAAATAGCTTTTGCAATAATTGTCCAATTACTTTTGGTCCCTTGAAAAAGAGGCAGCTACATATTAAAGAACTGTAATTCCGAAACCCTTACTCCAATTAGGATATGAATACCCTCAAATTAAAGCCGATAGTCTGTACTTTAAGTCCAGATTGATTATGCAACTATAACTTGAATGTTTTGACAAACAGATAAAAAAAAAACAGAACATTCTGTTTCTATCTTGGATTTTGCCTGTTAAATGGTCAAAAGTGTGAACATTCTTCTATGCGTTTAATTTATAACAATTTATACTCATTTCTTTGTTTTTACTTTTTATTAGTTGAATACGTGATTTCTCTATATTTAGTGGTTACTACTCACCTGGGTAGTCATCTGTAGGAATCTCCTCTTTACACTGCTCATCATCCCTCACATATTTCTCAGTCTTAATATGGGTCAGATCTTTACTCTGAAACAAATATTGTAAAAGTCACAGACAGATGGAGAAGTCACATCTACAGTCATGGCCAAAAGTTTTGAGAATGACACAAATATTAATTTTTACAAAGTCTACTGCTTCACTTTTTCTAATGGCGATTTGCATATACTCCAGAATGTTATAAAGAGTGATCAGCTTAACAGCAATTACTTGCAAAGTCAATATTTGGCTAGAAAATGAACTTTATCCCCCAAAACACATTTCAACATCATTGCAGCCCTGCCTTAAAAGGACCAGGTAACCTCTTTTCAGTGATTGCTCCATTAATACAGGTGTGGGTGTTGATGAGGACATGGCTGGAGATCAATCTGTCATGATTAAGTAAGAATGACAACACTGGACACTTTAAAAGGAGGCTGGTGCTTGGCATCATTGTTTCTCTTCTGTTAACCATGGTTATCTTTAAAGAAACATGTGCAGTCATCATTGCAATGCACAAAAATGGCCTAACAGGGAAGAGTATTGCAGCTAGAAAGATTGCACCTCAGTCAACAATCTATCGCATCATCAAGAACTTCAAGGAGAGAGGTTCCATTGTTGCCAAAAAGGCTTCAGGGCGCCCAAGAAAGACCAGCAAGCGCACAGTCCGTCTCTTAAAAGTGTTTCAGCTGCGGGATCGGGCTACCAGAAGTGCAGAGCTTGCTCAGGAATGGCAGCAGGCAGGTGTGAGTGCATCTGCACGCACTGTGAGGCTGAGACTCTTGGAGCAAGGCCTGGTCTCAAGGAGGGCAGCAAAGAAGCTACTTCTCTCCAGAAAAAACATCATGGACAGACTGATATTCTGCAAAAGGTACAGGCAGTGGACTGCTGAGGACTGGGGTAAAGTTATTTTCTCTGATGAATCCCCTTTTCGATTGTTTGGGACATCAGGAAAACGCCTCATTTGGAGAAGACAAGGTGAGCGCTACCACCAGTCTTGTTTCATGCCAACTGTTAAGCATCCTGAAACCATTCATGTGTGGGGTTGCTTCTCAGCCAAGGGAATTGGCTCTCTCACAGTCTTGCCTAAAAACACAGCCATGAATAAAGAATGGTACCAGAATGTCCTCCAAGAGCAACTTCTCCCAACCCACCAAGAGCAGTTTGGCGATCAACAATGCCTTTTCCAGCATGATGGAGCACCTTGCCATAAAGCAAAGGTGATAACTAAATGGCTCAGGGAACAAAACATAGAGATTTTGGGTCCATGGCCTGGAAACTCCCCAGATCTTAATCCCATTGAGAACTTGTGGTCAATCATCAAGAGACGGGTGGACAAACAAAAACCTAAAAATTCTGACAAAATGAAAGCATTGATTGTGCAAGAATGGACTGCTATCAGTCAGGATTTTGGTCCAGAAGTTGATTGAGAGCATGCCAGGGAGAATTGCAGAGGTCCTGAAGAAGAAGGGTCAACACTGCAAATATTGACTTGCTGCATTAACTCATTCTAAAGGGTATGCCACACTAAACAATATCGCTAACGGGATCGCTAAAAAACGTCACTATTTAGCGATCCCGTTAGCGATATTGTTCAGTGCGGCAGCTTCCAGCGACGAGCTTCCTGCTGTGATCTCGCTCGTCGCTGGAATCGTTCCGGACCCTATTTCATCGCTGGCGCTCCCGCTGGGTAAGTATCTAATCGCTGTGTGGCACCTTTTCTTAGCGATATAGCGGTACTTTTGTACCGCTAAAGTCGTTAAGAAGATCGCTAACGGCGATAGCGTCGTTAACTATATCGCTAAATGCGGCAGCATTTAGCGATATAGAAACAATCCCGCTAGCGATCTCATTAGTATGCAACGCTAACGAGATCGCTAGCGGGATTGCTTAGTGTGGCAGTACCTTAACTGTCAATATAAGCTTTTGTTACTCATATGTTTGCAATTATATTTCTGTCTGTGATAAAAAAACATCTGTCAAACACACATAAAAACCAGAGGGCAGCAGATCATGTGAAAATATAATATTTGTGTCATTCTCAAAACTTTTGGCCATGACTGTATGATCAGCTCTAATCCTGCCATCTCCACCGTTCTCATTACACAAGTATAAAACATATAATACTGGTGGATAAAACAAGACTGAGCACAAGACCGTCACAGCCATCTACACATCATAGGGGAGATCTCATGACACCTTCTCTCCATCTACCTGATAATCCTGAGGAACATCAGGAGCTTCTTGTTTACAGTCCTGTGGAAGGAGTGGACGGGGACATCTCTCTGGTGTTGTCCTCTTACTGGATAGAACTGGAGAAAACACATACAGGGACTGAATTCATTCTTTACATACAGATAATTATAGGCCGTATGTATTTAGCCCTGTCTATTACCTGGTGATGTGAGGGGCTGTGGAACCTCCATCATGACGTCCTTGTACACATCTTTGTGTCCTTCTAAATACTCCCACTCCTCCATGGAGAAATAGACGGTGACATCCTGACACCTTATAGAAACCTGACACAAACAATGATACCGTCATTCCCTCGTTCCCTTCATAGCATTACTGTATAATGTCCCATCATTCCAGCAGTGTCACCTCTCCAGTCAGCAGCTCAATCATCTTGTAGACGAGTTCTAGGATCTTCTGGCCATTGATGTCCTCATGTTTCAGGGGGTGAGGTGGAGGCCCTGTGATTGGGCTCAGGGGTCTTCCCCATCCCTCAGACACAGGGTCCTGACAGCACTCACTAGAGGTCTTCTTCACTACTGTGTAATCCTGGTTATGGAGAGACACATTAATAAATCTCACTACAGACATTTCCAGAGTCCTCACCTCTCCAGTTCTGTCCATCTGTTATTCCTATAGATAAGAATGATGTAATGTGACGTCATCAGAATCTCTCACCTCTCCAGTAAGCTGGAAGAGGATCTCTAGGGTAAGGTATAATATCTTCTCCGCCATCTTGTCCCTGTCCTTATCCATCCTTCAGCGGTCAATCAGAAAAATTCTCTTATGTAGAAGATCTCCACTGAGAAGATCCAATATTGTAGGGAGCTGAATGGCGAGAAGATAACGATGTAACATCATAGAGAATCCCGTGTAAAAATATGAAATACAAAGTGATGTCAGACCTGCCCTTGAACTGTACAGCCACTGATCACAGAGGTAAGGTCATCATGTACGGTATATAATTAATGTAGGTCAGCAATTTTCAAACTGTGAACTTTGGCTCTTGAGTCAATGAGGGCATGACACAAGTACACTCCACGGAAAAAATATTCAATTGCATGACCACAAACCTGCGCACCCTCCCAGTCTGACCGGAGATGAATTCTGTCACTGATGCTCCGCTCACTCACAGGCCGACCCGCTGTGAACTTTGCAGCGTGGGAAAATGCCTGTTGATTTGTGGTCATTTGATCATGATGTCATTAAATGTTCTTAAACCCTTCTGAGTCTAGAGGAGAACTGTGAGGGAAGAAGACTAAGGATCTCTGCTGACCCTTTCCCTCCACATCTGCTACTCTTGAAGTTGTGCAAATAGGAAAAGTATGGCTGCCTGTGGGAAATGCTTTTCTGAAGGAGAATTCCTGAATGCTGAGGTATTTTGAGGGATCTTTTTTTGTTGGACTTCATGAAGAAAGATTCTCCAGTCTGCTCCCCCTCTGCACTTGACCAGGCTACAAAATATCATGTCTGAGACGCAATCATCACCCGAGGCGCCGAAACGTGAAACTTTAGATAGAAGAGAAGACATGAGGTAGTGAACCAATGGAGGACTGGGCAAGAGCTGCTGCACCAGGAAAGGTGAGAGATGAGGAGAGAATAATTATTAATATTTATTTAACTCCCGGAGAAACGTACATGTCTTTTCTATCTGTTCAATTTGCATCAAATAAATTAATTGTAAATCAATTATCCCAAATGAATTAGAGCAAATCTGGCCGATTCCCTCGTCCTCAGTAATTACAGGATCAGTCAACAGAACTACATCCACTTTAGAGGAGACACGAAACACGGGGACGTTTACACTGCAGGATCCAGATGGCCGGTTCCCCATAAGCTTCAGCCGCATTATTAGGAGAAACAACATTTATAATGGAGAAGAAACGAGGAATTCCTCCAATGTGGAACAATTAGACATTAACTTATTAGGGTATGTTTCTACGGTCCGTACCGGCAGCACTTTGGACATGTGCTGCGTCCAAAGCGCTGCCGGCTTCTGTAAGTGCGATGATTCCGCATGTGTTCATTGAACCAGGCGGAATCACCGCATCCTATATATAGGACTGTGAGTTTCCGCAAGATAAACATGCTGCGGTGTAGAAAGACGCGAAACATCTGCATAAATGCAGGAAAGGCGCCTTGCACACATAGTGGAGATGGGATCTCATGACATCCCATCCACTATGCTGTAACATCTGGATGTACACAGTGTCCAACCACAGCATTTACTGAACGTAAATTACATGGAGCCGCACACTCCAGTCCGAGTGCTGCCGGGTGTTCATGTGAGAGACTCGCACGAGAATCCCGGCCTTAGTGTTCTCATCAGCAGGAGTAATGGGAACACAACTCATAGGAAAGGACGTCACTGTACAGCGGAAGGGAGGAAAACCCGACATTTCCATTCCCTGTAATCTCCACCCCAGAGAGAAAGTGTCACCTGTCCCCAAACCAGAGTGACCTCCCCTGTATACATGACACAGCCAGTGCTCTATTACTGTCCATATACATGACACAGCCAGCGCTCTATTACTGTACATATACACATGACACAGCCAGCGCTCTATTACTGTCCATATACACATGACACAGCCAGCGCTCTATTACTGTACATATACACATGACACAGCCAGCGCTCTATTACTGTCCATATTCACATGACACAGCCAGCGCTCTATTACTGTACATATTACACATGACACAGCCAGCGTTCTATTACTGTACATATACACATGGCACAGCCGCGCTCTATTACTGTCCAATACACATGACACAGCCAGCGCTCTATTACTGTCCATATACACATGACACAGCCAGGCTCCATTACTGTACATATACACATGACACAGCCAGCGTTCTATTTACTGTACTATATACATGGAAGCCGCGCTCTATTATGTACATTTACATGACCACAGCCAGCGTCATTACTGTCTATACACATGGCACAGCACAGCGTTCTATTACTGTACATATACACATGGCACAGCCAGCGCTCTATTACTGTACATATACACTGACAAGCCAGCGTCTATTACTGTCATATACACATGGCACAGCCAGCGCTCTATTACTGTCATATACACATGACACAGCCAGCGCTCTATTACTGTACTATACACATGACACAGCCAGCGCTCTATTACTGTCCATATACACATGACACAGCCAGCGTCTATTACTGTCCATTACACAGGGACACAGCCAGCGCTCTATTACTGTACATATACACATGACACACCCAAAAAAAAAAAAAAAAAAAAAAAAAAAAAAAAGGGGGGGGGGGGGGGGGGCTCTATTACTGTACATATACACATGACACAGCCAGCGCTTATTACTGTCATATACACATGGCAGAGCCAGCGCTCTATTACTGTCATATACACATGACACAGCCAGCGCTCTATTACTGTCCATATACACATGCACAGCCAGCGCTCTTTTACTGTCATACACAGGGAAAGCCAGCGCTCTATTACTGTCCATATAACATGGCAAGCCAGCGCTCTATTACTGTCCATATACACATGACACAGCCAGCGCTCTATTACTGTCCATATACACATGACACAGCCAGCGCTCTATTACTGTACATATACACATGACACAGCCAGCGCTCTATTACTGTACATATACACATGACACAGCCAGCGCTCTATACTGTCCATATACACATGACACAGCCAGCGCTCTATTACTGTACATATACACATGACACAGCCAGCGTTCTATTACTGTACATATACACATGACACAGCCAGCGCTCTATTACTGTACATATACACATGACACAGCCAGCGCTCTATTACTGTCCATATACACATGACACAGCCAGCGCTCTATTACTGTACATATACACATGACACAGCCAGCGCTCTATTACTGTACATATACACTGACACAGCCAGCGCTCTATTACTGTACATATACACATGCACAGCCAGCGCTCTATTACTGTCCTATACACATGACACAGCCAGCGCTCTATTACTGTCCATATACACATGACACAGCCAGCGCTCTATTACTGTCATATACACATGCACAGCCAGCGTCTATTACTGTACATATACACATGCACAGCCAGCGCTCTATTACTGTACATATACACATGACACAGCAGCGCTCCATTACTTCCATATACACATGACACAGCCAGCGTCTATTACTGTACATATACACATGACACAGCCAGCGCTCTTTACTGTACATATACAATGAACAGCCAGGTCTATTACTGTCATTACACATGACACAGCGCGCTCTATACTGTCATTACACATGCAGAGCCAGCGTCTATTACTGTCATATACCATGACACAGCCAGCGCTCTATTATGTACCATTAACATGACACAGCAGCGTCTATTACTGTCCATATACACATGACACAGCAGCGTTATTACTGTCATTAAATGACACAGCCAGCGTCTATTACTGTACATATACACATGGACACAGCCAGCGTCTATTACTGTCCAAGTACAACAGCACACCAAAGCGCTTATTACTGTCCATATACACATGACACAGCCAGCGTCTATTACTGTCATAACACATGACACAGCCAGCGCTCTATTACTGTACATATACACATGACACGCCAGCGTTCTATTACTGTCCATATACACATGACAAGCCAGCGCTCATTACTGTCATATACACATGACACAGCCAGCGCTCTATTACTGTCATATACACATGCACAGCCAGCGCTCTATTACTGTACATATAACATGACAAGCCAGCGCTTATTATGTACATTAACATGACTCAGCCAGGTTCTATTACTGTACATATACACAGGCACAGCCGCGCTCTATTACTGTCATATACAATGAAAGCCAGCGCTCTATTATGTCATATCACATGGCACAGCCAGCGTCTTTACTGTCCTATACACATGCACAGCCAGGCTCTATACTGTCATATACATGACACACCACGCTCTATTACTGTCCATATACACATGCACAGCAGCGCTCTATTACTGTCAATACAATGACACAGCCAGCGCTCTATTACTGTCATATACACATGAACAGCCAGCGTTATTACTGTCCATATACACATGCACAGCAGCGTTTATTACTGTCCATATACACATGACAGCAGGCTCTATTACTGTACATATACACATGACACAGCCAGGTCTATTACTGTACATATACACTGACCAGCCAGCGCTCTATTACTGTACATATACACATGACACAGCCAGCGTCATCTGTAATATAACATGGCAACCCAGGTCTATAGTCATATCACATGACACAGCCAGCGCTCTATTACTGTCCATATACACATGCACAGCCAGCGCTCTATTACTGTCCATATACACATGACACAGCCAGCGCTCTATTACTGTACTATACACATGACACAGCCAGCGCTCTATTACTGTCATATACACATGCACAGCCAGCGCTCTATTACTGTCATATACACATGACACAGCCAGCGTCTATTACTGTCATATACACATGCACAGCCAGCGCTCTATTACTGTACATATCACATGACACAGCCAGCGCTCTATTACTGTACATATACACATGACACAGCCAGCGCTCTATTACTGTCATATACACATGCACAGCCAGCGCTCTATTACTGTCCATATACACATGACACAGCCAGCGTCTATTACTGTACATATACACATGACACAGCCAGCGCTCTTTACTGTCATATACACATGACACAGCCAGCGCTTATTACTGTATATACACATGACACAGCCAGCGTCTATTACTGTACATATACACATGCACAGCAGCGTCTATTACTGTACATATACACATGACACAGCCAGCGCTCTATACTGTCATATACACATGACACAGCCAGCGCTCTATTACTGTCATATACACATGACACAGCCAGCGCTCTATTACTGTACATATACATGCAAGCCAGCGCTCTATTACTGTCCATATACACATGACACAGCAGCGCTTATTACTGTCCATATACACATGACACAGCCAGCGCTCTATTACTGTCATATACACATGACACAGCCAGCGTCTATTACTGTCATATACACATGACACAGCCAGCGCTCTATTACTGTCATATACACATGCACAGCAGCCATTACTGTCTATACAATGACAAGCCAGCGTCTTTATGTCATATACACAGACCAGCAGGTTATTCTGCTATACCTGACCAGCAGGCTTTACTGTCATATACAATGACAAGCAGCGCTTATTATGTCCTTACACGACCAGCCAGCGCTCTATTATGTCATTACACATGACAAGCCAGCGTCTATAGTCTTACCATGACAGCAGCGCTCTATTATGTCATTACTGACACAGCAGCGCTATTATGTCTTACAATGCGCCAGCGTCTATTATGTCATATACACATGCACAGCAGCGTCTATTAGTCATATAACAGACAAGCAGGCTTTTACTGTCATATACACATGACACAGCCAGCGTTATTACTGTCATATACACATGCAAGCCAGCGTCTATTCTGAATAACATGACACAGCAGCGCTTATTATGTCATATACACAGACAGCAGCGCTCTATTATGTCATATACATGCAAGCCGCGTTATTATGTCATATACACATGCAGCCAGGCTCTATTATGTCATATACCATGACAAGCCGCGTCTATTTGTCATATAACAGAAAGCCAGGTTATTACTGTCATTAACATGAACAGCCAGCGCTCTATTACTGTATATACAATGACACAGCCAGCGTCTATTACGTACTATACCATGCAAGCAGGTTATTACGTCATATACATGAAAGCCGCGCTTATTACTGTCATATACACTGACACGCAGCGTCTATTATGTCATATCACATGCACAGCGCGTTATTACTGTAATTACACATGCAAGCCAGCGCTCTATTACTGTACATACATGACACAGCCAGGTTCTATTACTGTCATATACACATGACACAGCAGCGTCTATTACTGTACATATACACATGCACAGCCAGCGCTCTATTACTGTACATATACACATGACACAGCCAGCGCTCTATTATGTCATATACACATGACACAGCCAGCGTCTATTACTGTCATAACACATGCACAGCCAGCGCTCTATTATGTACATATACACATGACACAGCCAGCGCTCTATTACTGTCATATACACATGCACAGCCAGCGCTCTTTATGTCCATATACACATGCACAGCCAGCGCTCTATTACTGTACATATACACATGACACCAGCGCCTCCAGCGTTCTATTACTGTACATATACACATGGCACAGCCAGCGCTCTATTACTGTCATATACACATGACACAGCCAGCGCTCTATTACTGTCCATATTACACATGACACAGCCAGCGTCTTACTGTCCATATACACATGACACAGCCAGCGTTCTATTACTGTACATATACACATGCACAGCCAGCGCTCTATTACTGTACATATACACATGACACAGCCAGCGTTATTACTGTCATATACATGACACAGCCAGGTTCTATTACTGTACATATACACATGGCACAGCCAGGCTCTATTACTGTCATATACACATGACACAGCCAGCGCTCTATTACTGTCCATATACACATGCACAGCCAGCGCTCTATTACTGTCATATACACATGACACAGCAGCGCTCTATTACTGTACATATACACATGACACAGCCAGCGTCTATTACTGTCATATACACATGCACAGCCAGCGCTCTATTACTGTCCATATACACATGACACAGCCAGCGCTCTATTACTGTACATATACACATGACACAGCCAGCGCTCTATTACTGTCCATATACACATGACACAGCCAGCGCTCTATTACTGTCCATATACACATGACACAGCCAGCGCTCTATTACTGTACATATACACATGACACAGCCAGCGCTCTATTACTGTCCATATACACATGACACAGCCAGCGCTCTATTACTGTCCATATACATGACAGAGCTGGGGCAGGGGCTCTATCTCCGGAATGGAGGTTACTGCCCCCGCCCAGTAATGGGGAATCTCCAGCACCTACCCCACCTGCAGAGCCGCACACCACTATTATGGCTGTTCTGTGCCCAGTAATGGAATCATCCAGCACCTACTCCACTGCTGACCGCACTCCACATATATGGCTGTTCTGTGCCCATTAATGGGAATCTCCGCACTACCTCCCCCTGCAAGCCGCACTCCACATATATGCTGTCTGTGCCATAATGGGGATCTCACAGCATCTACCTCACCTGCAGAGCCGCACTCACATAATGGCTGTTCTGCCCACAATGGGAACTCCAGCACCTACTCACTGCAGAGCCGCACACCACATATATGGCTGTTCTGTGCCTAATGGAATCTCCAGCCCCTACCTCCACCTGCAGAGCCGCACACCCAATATGGCTGTTCTGTGCCAGTATGGGAATCTCCAGCACCTACCTCCACCTGCAGAGCCGCACACCAATATATGGCTGTTCTGTGCCAGTAATGGGGAATCTCAGCACCTACCACACTGCAGAGCGCACACCACAATTGCTGTCTGTGCCCAGTAATGGGGAATCTCCAGCACCTACCTCCACCTGCAGAGCCGCACACCACATGTATGGCTGTTCTGTGCCCAGTAATGGGGAATCTCCAGCACCTACCTCCACCTGCAGAGCCGCACACCACATATATGGCTGTTCTGTGCCCAGTAATGGGGATCTCCAGCACCTACCTCCACCTGCAGAGCCGCACACCACATATATGGCTGTTCTGTGCCCAGTAATGGGGAATCTCCAGCACCTACCTCCACCTGCAGAGCCGCACACCACATATATGGCTGTTCTGTGCCCAGAATGGGGATCTCCAGCACCTACCTCCACCTGCAGAGCCGCAACCACATATATGGCTGTTCTGTGCCCAGTAATGGGGGATCTCCAGCACCTACCTCCACCTGCAGAGCCGCACACCACATATATGGCTGTTCTGTGCCCAGTAATGGGGAATCTCCAGCACCTACCTCCACCTGCAGAGCCGCACACCACATGTATGGCTGTTCTGTGCCCAGTAATGGGGAATCTCCAGCACCTACCTCCACCTGCAGAGCCGCACACCACATATATGGCTGTTCTGTGCCCAGTAATGGGGATCTCCAGCACCTACCTCCACCTGCAGAGCCGCACACCACATATATGGCTGTTCTGTGCCCAGTAATGGGGAATCTCCAGCACCTACCTCCACTGCAGAGCCGCACACCACATATATGGCTGTTTGTGCCCAGTAATGGGGATCTCCAGCACCTACCTCCACCTGCAGAGCCGCACACCACATATATGGCTGTTCTGTGCCCAGTAATGGGGAATCTCCAGCACCTACCTCCACCTGCAGAGCCGCACACCACATATATGGCTGTTCTGTGCCCAGTAATGGGAATCTCCAGCACCTACCTCCACCTGCAGAGCCGCACTCCACATATATGGCTGTTCTGTGCCCAGTAATGGGGAATCTCCAGCACCTACCTCCACCTGCAGAGCCGCACACCACATATATGGCTGTTCTGTGCACACAGGACCTGTGATGAGGTCACAGGAGGGGAGGAGTCAGGGGTCACATGATCAGGGGCCTCAGTGGATGCAACTCTTTATTATAAAAATATAAACAATACATACTGTAATAAATAACAAACTACAGAAATAAAACATAGATAAAATAAGTAACAGAAACAAAAGAAACCAGCATCAAATAAACTAAAAAGTCCACAGTCCTTCGTCCTTCCAAAGCTATTGCAGCTTCCAGAGGAACATTTCCCCTAACCAAAATTATATATAACCATAAAGAAAAGACACACACTGACACACACACACTGACACACACTCACCCCCCAAAAGAAAGGAAAAAGGCCTCACCTGGCCACACATACAACACAACCTATATATACACTACTATATACACAATAAGACATGCACAACAAAAAAATTTATTTTTTTTCCTTTTCTTTTTCTTTTTTCCCCACCACACCACAGGTCCATGAGTTCATGCCCTTTTCACCACAAGCTTGACGGGTCCATGAAAGTTTATGTCCTTAGAAATTTACAACCCTCGGGTCCATGGCAAGTTCCATGCCCTCCCCCCCACACAAAACCCCCACCCAACCTAAACTACACCCCCCAAACATATAACTATTTACACTTATATACAAAACATAACATTAACAGACCTACCACACAAGAACACTACATTACATTACATTACTTAAACACAACATTATAAACACTATAAACATTTACACTATACACTGACCACATAACCTGCAAGGCCCAAGATCAGCGCCTGCAAGCCCAATATCCATTATTTCCTGAATTTACAAAACAAAAAGCTAAATGTGCCACACACTAGCCCATACCTCCCAACTTCTGAAGATGGGAAAGAGGGACGACACCCATTTCACAACTAATCACACCCATGTCCACACCCATTTAGCACTGGTGATCACACTGACTGGTACTGAGGGCACAGTGGTACTGAGTAAAAGAAAGAACAGAGAGAGAAAAAAGAAAACAGAGAGAAAGGGGAGAGAGAAAGAAATAAAGAAAGGGGAAAGAAAGAACAGAGAGAGAAAAAAAACAAAGGGGAAAGAAAGAACAAAGATGGAGAAAGAAAGAAAGAAAGAAAGAAAGAAAGAAAGAAAGAAAGAAAGAAAGAAAGAAAGAAGAGGGAAAGAAAGAACAGAGAGAGAAAGAAAGAAAGATGGAAGAAAGAAGAAGAAAGAAAGAAAGAACAGAGAGAAAGAAAGAAAGAACAGAGAAAGAAAGAGGGGACAGAAAAAAAGAACAGAGAGAAAAAAAAGAAAGAGGGGAAAGAAAGAACAGAGAGGGAGAGAAAGTAAGAGGGGAAATAAAGAACAGAGAGAGAAAGAAAGACAGAGGGGAAAGAAAGAACAGAGAAAGAAAGCAAGAAAGAAAGAGAGGAAAGAAAGAACAGAGAGAGAAAGAAAGAAGGAAAGAAAGAAAGAAAGAAAGAAGAAAAGAAAGAAAGAAAGAAAGAAAGGAAAGAAAGAAAGAAAGAGGAAAGAAAGAGAAAGAAAGACAGAAGGGAAAAGAAAGAACAGAGAGAAAAAGAAAGAACAGAAAGAAAGAAAGAGGGGAAAGAATAGATAGAGAAAAAGAAAGAAAGAGGGGAAAGAAAGAACAGAGAGAGAGAAAGAAAGAACAGAGAGAGAGAGAAAAAGAAAGAAAGAGGGGAAAGAAAGAACAGAGAGAAAAGAAAGAAAGAATAGAGAGAGAAAGAAAGAGGGGAAAGAAAGAACAGAGAGAATGAAAGAAAGAGGGAAAGAAAGAAAGAACAGAGAGAGAAAGAAAGAAAGAAAGAAAGAAAGAGAGAAAGAAGAAAGAAAGAAAGAATAGAGAGAAAGGAAAGAAAGACTAGAGAGAAGAAGAAAGAACAAGAAGAGAAGAAACAGAGAGATAAAGAAATAAAGATTCTATAAAGATACTATAGCAGCCCGGCTCCCATTGTAGTGCCCACCTGAGCCTCCCGGTGCAGGACATATCATGATCCGCTCACATGGCTGACATCCCAGATTCCAAGGCGAGGACACGGTGATGGATCTGAAGCATTCCCTGAAGTGCCTCTATGATTCCGTCACAATCTCCTCCCGAAATTACCTCATTTCCGGTCATCTTCCAGCACGTCACTTCTGGTGGAACATCACGTGCGAGTTTTAAAGTGCTACTCGGGGCTCCGGCATGTACTCCTGTGTCCACGGGAAAAACTCCCGGCCGGGACAGCGGAGCAGACTCTCAAAATCGGGAGTGTCCCGCTGAATTCAGGACGGTTGGGAGGTATGAATGCTCCCCACCATACACCTTGTACACGCATGGCTCTGCACACCTCATACACACACGGTTCCGCTTTGTATGCCTCGTACACACACAAGGCTCCACTCAGTATACACAAAGCTCCACTCCTACACCTTGTACACATGCAGCCACGCTTTGTACACACACGACTCCACTCCGTAAACCTTGTACACATGCGGCTTTGCAGCATACACCTCGTACACACGCGGTTCTGCTCCGTACACCTCGTACACACGCGGCTCCGCTACATACACACAAGGCTCCACTCCATACATACACGGCTCTGCTCCGCTCTGTACACACATGGCTCAAGCACGGAGCCCTGTGTGTACGGAGCTGAGCGGCTCTGCTCCGTACACTTCACGCACAGGGCTCCGTTTCGTACACACACAGCACTGCTACATCCACCTCGTACACACGGCTCCGCTCCGTAAACCTCGTACACGAGCGGCTCTGTAAACCTCGTACACGCGCGGCTCCGCTCCGTGCACCTCGTATAGACACACGGCTCCGCTCCGTGCACCTCGTATAGACACACGGCTCCGCTCCGTGCACCTCGTTTAGACACACGGCTCCGCTCCGTGCACCTCGTATAGACACACGGCTCCGCTCCGTGCACCTCGTACAGACACACGGCTCCGCTTCATCCAACTCGTACAGACACGGTTCTGCTACATTCAACTCATACACATAAGGCTCCACTCTGTACACCTCGTACACACTTACAGCACTGCTACATCCACCTCATTCACGGGCGGCTCCGCTCCGTGCGCCTCGTACACGCGCGGCTCCGCTCCGTGCGCCTCGTACACGAACGGCTCCGCTCCGTGCGCCTCGTACACGTGCGGCTCCGCTCCGTGCGCCTCGTACACGCGCGGCTCCGCTCCGTGCACCTCGTACACGCGCGGCTCCGCTTATCCAACTT
The DNA here is from genome assembly GCA_033576555.1 of Oophaga sylvatica. Classification (NCBI taxonomy): domain Eukaryota; kingdom Metazoa; phylum Chordata; class Amphibia; order Anura; family Dendrobatidae; genus Oophaga; species Oophaga sylvatica. Next base: position 44,141,999 of record JARQOD010000003.1, read on the forward strand.
CTACACGCACGGCTCCGCTACATCCAACTAGTACACACACGCTCTGCTCCGTACACACTACAGCACTGCTACATCCAACTCGTACACACATGGCTCTGCTCCGTACACCTCGTACACAATATATCACTGCTACATCCACCTCGTACACACACGGCTCCGCTCCGTACACCTCGTACACACACGGCTCCTCTCCATACACCTCGTACACACACGACTCTGCTACATCCAACTTGTACACACTACAGCACTGCTACATCCACACTGTAAACCCGAGTCCCGACCCCCACACTCAAACTTACCCTCATCCAGCACCATGACAACCATCACAGCAGAGTCCTGCACACAACGAGGACACTGATCATGTGACCCCTGACTCCTCCCCTCCAGTGACCTCATCACAGGTCCTGTGGCACAGAAGAGTATAGCATAGCAGCATCATTGCTACCTGTGAGAGGCTGAGCTGTAGAGACAGGGAGGGCAAGGAACGGGTGCATGGGGGGCGTGGCGGCTCATCTCAGTACGGGACACATAGTGTCCTGAGCAGGACAGCGGAACGGGGGTCAGAATCGGGACTGTTCCGCTCAATCCGGGATGATTGGGAGGTATGCCAGCCCACCACCGGGAAAATGGAGTCCTAAGAGGCCCCATCCCTAACCACCAACACATGCACCCTGTCCCTCACCAACTAAATCTGTCCCTGAAAGAAAAGAAACTGACCCTAACTATCCCTACCTGTCCCTACCTATCCCTACTCTACCTAGCTTTTCAAAACTAACTATCTAGCCATCCCTAAACTGGCCCTCCCTGTCCCTAATTTTCTCTCACTCAACACCCACACCACCTTATCTTACCCTACCAACAATCTCACACAGACCAGCTCTCCCTAGGGCACGTTAAAGGAGAAACCCCTCCAAAGTCAAGAGGCCCTTCTCGCACCCAGCCTCTCGAACTCCAAAGAGCGCACCTTCCCCAGGTCACCCAAGATGTTTCTAACCACCAAGTGTGGAACCGCATTCCAAGTGTGGAACCTAATGACTACACTAACTAGGAATAAAGTGCTCCGTTCTCGGCCACCCAGGGATCTGAATGCCCCATAAGCCCACTCCGGATAAGAAAGGGACGCCAGCCTAGGCCAGCCTATGGAAGCACCCACCCTGTTGTAGACCCCTGTATTAAAGGGACACTGAAGGAGGAAGTGCTCCATGCTTTCCAACATGTCGCCACACTCCTCACGGGGACAACCCCGATCATCGGAGCTCCTGCACTTCAGGCTGTCCCTTACATACAGCCTCCCATGGGAGCAGCACCAGGCCAAGTCCCAAAACTTCAAGGGGATCCACTTGGAATTTAATAACCCAAGCCCAACCTCCAGATCCCGGCCTGGGCAATCCTTGAGCAACAGGGGCTTCTGGAAATGGGTCAACAGAACCCTGCTGTCAAGGAATTTCCTCAACATGGTCCTGATTTCCCACATTCCCAGACCCCACAGGCAGATCACCTTCAGAACTGGGGTAGCATAGGCCGGGAGATGTCCGTGTGGTGTGCGCAGGTCCTTCACCTGCCCTCCTGTCTCCCATTCCTGGAAGAAAGGCCGAAACCAACCCCTGCAGGAGAATGCCCACGGAGGAGCCCTCTCTGAATAGAGGTTGGCAACATTGATCTTAACAAAGGTGTTTATCAGAAACACCACCGGGTTGACCATACCCAACCCACCTAGTCTCCTCGTGCGGTACATGACCTCTCTCTTAATTAGGTTAAGCCTGTTCCCCCATAACAGCTGGAAGAACAGGCTATAGACCCGTGTCCAGAGAGGTTCTGGCAAGACGCAGACACTGCCCAGGTATATTAACAAGAGAAGCAGAAAGCCTTTGGCGAAGTTGACCCTTTCCCTCAGGGTTAAAGACCAACCCTTACACTGGTCCACCTTTTGGGCGGCGATCTTAAGTCTGCCCTCCCAATTTTGCAGGGGTAGTCCCCGGGGCCAAATTCGATGCATAGGTGTCATGTGTGCATTGCCACGAAGATCGTCGCGGTTGCACATTTTGACTTCTCACAGCTGAGTTGCTGTTTCTTTGTGTTTGGCAGCTAGGGAGTTAATTCTGTCTGTGCTCGGTGCTGGGACTGGGTGCAGTTTCTCCCGGCTGCAATTGATTATTTGTTGATTGGTTTCCTTTAAATTCCTGGTTGTCTGCTTTGGGAGTTGCCAGTGAAATCCTTCATGCAGACCACAGATAGGAATGAATCTGTATAGACTTAAGTTGAGAGCTCCTTAGCTGTTTTAAGCTCAACTTGTTTAGAGTTTATTTCCCAGACCATTTATGTTCCTTCGGTGTTTGAGTGTGTATGCAAGTGAGTGCTATCCTGTCTGTCTTATATGTCTAATCTGTGTATTTAGTGGAGATCAGCCCATATCCCTTTGGTGGTAATCAGGATCCTTCTTAGGACTGATTACAGGGTTCAGGGTCTGACAGGAGACAGGGTTAGGCTGGAGACTTGGACCTCTGAACCATTATCAGTATCTCCAAGGTAAGGGATTAGTTAGGACCCCAGTGTAGGGTCAGGTTAGACCCTGGTCCTCCTCTTTCCTGTTACAGCTCATCAAGTCCTCAAGATTAACCCTGAGTTCAACTATATCGTTTCTGCACATCTAGTCCTCAAGATTAACCCTAAGTTCTGCAGATATTGTGTCAGGTAAATCTATTTTATACTTACATTCTGATGTTGCTAAACTATATGTTGTATAGAGTGTGGTTCCTGTATAAATAGTTTACTGACATTGTATTCATATCATTAGACAGCGTGACAATAGGATTTTGGCGGAGTTCTGAGGCCCTGGAAGGGTGTCCGGGAGATCAAAACTAGGATCTCCCCCTCCTAGCCAGAGACTTTCGCACTTTTCCCAGTTGATCATGGACCCGGACGCCTCTGAGTAGCACTCGACCTCAGACATGACCCAATCCGCCTCCTCTCTTGAGGACACAAAGAGGGAGACATCGTCAGCATACGCTACCACCCTCAGAGTGGCCCACGGCTCCGCCCGGTCCATCCCGACTCCCACCAACAGTCCACGATCTACCCTCCTCAAGAAGGGATCGATCGCGAACACGTATAAAAGTGGGCTCAGAGGACAACCCTGGCGGACTCCGGAACTCACCTCAAAAGGGTGACCAACCCAACCGTTCATGAGTGGAAAAGTCTCAGCCCCCTGGTATAAGGTCTCTAACCAAATTACAAACCTTCCAGGCAGACAGTACCTCAAAAGGACAGACCAGAGGTACTCGTGATTCACCCGGTCAAAGGCCTTCGCTTGATCTAAGGACAGCAAGTACCCCTTCCAGTGACCCGCCCTGCCCTGCTCCACTGCCTCTCAGACACCGAGCACAGCACTAAAAGTACTGCGGCCTGGAACAGAGCAGTGCTGAGCCCCCGAAAGGAGCCGGGGTGCAAACTTCATCAGCCGATTAAACAGCACCTTTGCCAGAACCTTCCGGTCCACATTGAAAAGCGCTATGGGACGCCAATTCTCAATACGGGACGAGTCCTTACCCTTTGATAGGATAATCAGGGCTGACCTCCTCATTGAGCTGGGAAGAGCGCCCGAGGAAAGGCACTCATTAAACACCTCAGTCAAGAGAGGGACCAAGGAGTCCCTAAAGGTCTTGTAAAACTCGGATGTTAAGCCATCCGGACCTGGCGATTTTTTGGGCCGAAGACCATCAATGGCCAGTCTCACTTCCTCTTCCCTGATTGCCACTACCAAAACATCAAGAGAGGGGTCATCTCCTGGCTCAGGAATGGTCTCAGCCAGGAAAGCCGACATCCCGTCTCGATCCAGATCCCTCTTTCCCAAGAGGCATGAGTAAAAGGATCTGACCACCTCCAGGATCCCTGATTTGGATCGGTTCAGGGAACCCGTACTGTCGATCAGTCCTGTCACCATCTTACAATTCACTGACATCTTACAGTTTCTGTAAGGGTCGGGCGAGCGGTATCTCCCGAAATCCCCCTCAAAAACCAAAGATGTGTGCCTAGCTGTGAGGAAGGAACAGCCACCATCTTGGATATTGGCCTGCTCCAGCCTCCATTTTGTCTGTTCACAGAGCCACAGGCTGCTAACTGCACCTGGCCTCATGGCCTGTGGGCATATTCAATACAATAGGGGTTGGCCTCCACTGTGAATGAAAAGATCTATTAGTATGCTAAGTAGATTTGACTCAAGACAGGATTTACTGCTCAATATGAATAGCCAGGCCTGTTAATATGCTAAGTAGGCCAGGCCAGAACAGTACTTCAAAGCTAGAGGCTTCAATTAGATTATACCTGCCAGCTAGACACTGAAAACACATCCATTGTATGTTTCCAGACACGAAGGCTCCGTTCTAGGATTATGAATTATGAGCACATCTTTGTAGGTACATTCTCATAAAAATATCTGTGTGACCCGGCGGACCTCGGGCATTTGACGGTGCAACTCCCGAGTCGGTGATGGCTCGGGGGTCTGAGATATAGAGATTGGCCCTCCAACGAGACCCAATCGGGCCAGGTTTGATATCCATGCGACAGGCAAAACATACTGCATCCACTGGTACCTCTCGTGTCCTGATCTGATCGTCCTGGAGAAAGCTAACCCCTTTTTAGATATTGGGAATAAATTCTGCAGGGAGCTAAGGGTGGAGATTATCATCCCACCCTCGGACACCGAGGGGAGGGACCTAGCAGGTTTAAGAACTGTGAGCTATGGGCAGACTAGATCCATTCTCACAGAAGCCAAGAAGGGACAGATCTGCCAAGGGAGCAGCGGCACACGTTTTGGGGGACTGTCCAGTAACTAAGACTTTCACCTGTGGATCGCAGAGCTCCCTGCCTCCACATGTCCCTACAACCTGGTAATATTGACCTCTAGCTAATACCTCTAAGCCCTGTACATTATTGTTGTATTTTACTCTGACTGCAAATCCATTGTAATTCTGTTGTATAGCTTACTGTATATTTCTGTAATTATCTAGTGCGCCCTCAAGGCAATTAAACCATAAAATTAATCTTGGGCTGATGCTTTTACTCTGATCACGAATCTTAGAATACCCAGTGGGTAACAGGACACCCTCCCCGGCGGCCATTTGTTCTAGGTGCAGTTCCCTTGCTGACCTGAGAGACAAAGGGGGCGCCGGAGAGCTGTGCCAGTGGAGTTATGTCACATTGGTGACGTGGAAGGACGGGGGTTGTCCTTCACATTATTATACTGACACCTCTTGAGCAAAGACTTCACCCTGGAGATCTCCTCACGGTCACTCCCAGTCGAGACGAGCTGCTCGAGTTTCCTCCTCAAGGCCTGATACAAGCGGTGCCTGTTCAGACTCCTGAGGCTCGAGAGCTGATGGAAGAACCCCGCCACCCTCTCTTTGAAGATCTCCCACCACTCAGACTTACTGCTACAGAGATCCAAAAGCGGTACCTGGCTCTGAAGAAATTCCTCAAAGGACTGTCTCACTTCCGCTTCTTCCAAGAGGGATGAATTCAGCTTCCACAGCCCTCTTCCCATCCAGGGTGTCTCTAACATTCAGAGAGAAGAAAATTAAACAGTGATCGGAGTATTCCACCTCAACGGCGGACACTGCAGAAAAGATGGCATCCTCCTTCAAAAAAAACCTATCTATCCTAGACCTACAGCTACCTCTGTGAAAGGTGAAACCCCCGTGACCTGGGGTGTGCCGGATGTGGGCATCCACCAGGCGAGCTTCGCTAGCTATACTATTTAATGCTGTACTATCATAAGCCAGGTGGCCTCCGGGACCCCCCCTATCACGGGATCTCGTAATGGTGTTAAAATCCCCACCGAAGACCACCTGCCAGCTTGTAAAAAGAAAGGGCTTGATCTTCATGAAGAGACATTTACGGTCCCACCTGGATTGTGGACCATAGTTGTTTATGAGCCGAAGCTCCTGTCCCCTCATGAAGACGTCTAAGACCAGGCACCTCCCCATTTCTATCTCAATAACCCGTCGGCATTCCACCTCCTCGGTCTTAAAAAGGACCGCCACCTGCTATACGGTCGGCCGCAAGAGACCAGTATGAGGGCCCACACCTCCACTCCCTCCTGGCTTTATGGATGGCCCCCATGACTCCGCCATCCCCTGAAGGCCCCTCCGTCTCAGCAGGGTCGTCGAGGGCTTGGTACCGGTTGGAGAGGGCGATCAGAGGGGAGCCGGTGAGCCCTTCCGTTGGCATACTTACGGTCGGGGGAGGAGGTTTGGAAGGCTTAACCATCTTCTTCTTCCTCCTTCCGGTACGCTTTTTATCACCCCTCTCTACTGTAGGCTGATCCGTGACTTCCTCATCCACACTTTCATGTTGGGAGGAGTTGTCGGAGTCAGTCAGGTTTTCCTCCCTCTCCATCCTCCTGATCTCCTTGCATACCTCTTCCTCCCCCGGGGGCTCAGAGACACAGGCCACCGGCTTAGAGGAGGGGGCAGGCATCACCCCAGTTGCCTGAGGCTCTCCCCGCCCTCACCCCCGTGGCACTTTTCCTGTCTTCTCTGGTAAGAGGGACCTCTATTGGCCTTGTCCTTCCTCACTGGCCCCTTAGCCCCTCTCCCGCCACCACCACCTGCCACAGCAGAGGTCGCGCCACCAGGGGTGGCCCCCTCACGGTCTCCCCCCACCGGGCCTGAAGCGACATTGGTAAAGGAGCGAGGGCAGCGGCTATACGGGTGACCTAGGTCACCACACAGGTGCACCGAATGTCCTTGCAAGATGCGGCAAGATGACCTACCCCACCACACAAGACACATTTCTGCACCTTGCAGATTGCACTTAAGTGGCGGGGATCACCGCACTTGTGGCAGACCTTCGACTGCCCCTGGTAGAAGACCAGGATCCTGTCCCTCCCTAGGAACGCCAAGGAAGGGATGTGGGTGACGGTACCCCGTGAGACCTTCAACTTCATCATGAAGGTCCAGCCCCCTGACCAGATACCGAACTTATCCTGATTTTTTTGGGGACGTCCGTGACTTCCCCATAACGGGAAAGCCACATCATGATGTCAACGCCGGAGATTGACTCATTACAAGTCACCACGGTCACTCTCTTAATGGCATTTTGGCGAGACACCGCCTGTATGGCGAAGTCTCGCCATTCGGGCTCCCCCTTCACTAGCTCGTAATTCTACCAGAAGAGCTCTGGCCCCACCGGCCGGACGAAACTGATATCGAAGAATAGGGTGGCCGAGGGATGGAACAGGGCAAAGATGTCCGTCGCCCTGAAGCCCATCTTCAGAAGGAGCTCCACCACCCTACTCCTGGGTGGGCAAGCTTCACCGCCCCTCCAAGGAAGACGGACCACATTCCTCCTGGCTGGCCCTTGCCCGGCTGTCAGGAGGGACCAAATGGTTTCCCCCTCCCTTCTATCTTGGAAGGCGGCCAGGCCATGTCTCTCCAACCAGAAAGACAGTTCCACCTCTCTTCCCTCTACCTTGACCGACAGCTCTCTTTTTGAAGGGCCTCCAGAAAACGGCGGTGCAAAACGCCGTCCCCAGAGTCCGGAGGCAAGGAGACCCCCCGAGAACTCCCCGGAGCCCCAGCCGTGACCCCCGCAAAAGTACGGGGTCTCACGGCTGGGGGGCCACATGGGCCAGCCCCTCCTCACCGCCTGTGCTCCCACTTACACCAACACTCACTCCCTCTGCATTCACTCCCACATCCACTCCCATATCCTTGTCACTCATGTCACTCACCTCACTCATACCATTTACCTGAGCCAATTCTTCAAAAATATCAATGTTATTTTCTTTGCAGATTCTTTTACCTGCTGGGGGCCCTGGCTGATCGGTGCTCTGCCCCGTATTGTTTTTGCCCAGGAGTGCTGCCGCACCTTTAAGAGCCGGAGAGCAGAGCCCACTCTGGGCTCAGGAGCAGCAGCATTTCCTGGGCTCTCTGGCTCCATTTTTTTTTTTGCTGTCATACTTGGGGCAGGGCCGGGTTCTGTCTCCGCACCCTGCCCCCCACTGGAGACCTGAGCTGGCCTCTCTTGGAGCACCAGAGCCCCCGCACCACCAGATGGAGGTAAGTGGGCTGGGGACCCTGGCAAACCCTTGCCAGTTTTTTCGGACATTATTTTTGTGAGCGGGACAGAAGGCAGCGGGCACGCCGAGGCCACGCCGCTGGTCACGGCCATGGCGGGTAGAGCGAAGGCCCGAAAAACCACGCCCCCCCCGCCAGTCACGAGCACAGCAAGCAGAGGCGGCCGCCGAGGCCACGCCCCCCCGCCAGTCGCAGTCATAGCAGGTGGAGCAGTAGCCCGCAAGGCTACGCCCCCCCGCCAGACGCGACAGTAGTGGATGAGACAGCGGCCGAGGAGGACATACCCCCCTTGCAGGCCACCACCGCCCTCTTGTACCCACCACTCGCTTTTTGGCAAGGTCGGCCACTCCCCCTCGGCATCCAGCGGCGCCGGGGCCCCCGGCGCGGACCCCTTATTGGATCTACGCGCAGAGGACCCCGACCCTGCCGCGGACACCACCAGGGGAGCGACCAACAACTTGCATTTTTTTACTTGCTGCCTTATGGCAGACTCTGCCACCTTTCTAGGTCTCTGGACCCCCAAAAGTGATCCAGTCTTAGCGGATCCGCGTGTGGGGGGCCCAGAGACCCCAGCTCTCGCCGCTGGAGATGCGTCCCCGGTTGTATAGACTACAGGTGCCGGGCCAGCCCCCCTGCCACAGAGGACTGGGCCCGAGCGCCACCACCATCAATAATACCGGCACCGACATTCTCCATATCGCTGCCCAAGTCCGAGCTGCCACCACTAGGCATAGCACCCAGACTCGGGCAGACTCTCCTCTCCCCGCTCCCTTGCTGCGGACCCACCACAGGGCCCGAGCCGGGGTGGGTAGCGGGTTCCACACAATGGGACAGGGGCCCCAGGAAGGGGGGCATAGACGAATTTATCTATGGTGGTGACCTTGGCTTTTTTTTCCTTTTCTTCCCCTTCCCGGTTGCCCCATCCTCGCAGATCTCATCCCCAAATAACAGCTCGCCAAACCGTGCTGGGGACTCGATCTGCCACACTTGTTGCAGGATGAGGCAGCTCCCCTCACTGTTGCTACCACTCCCTCCATCCTTCTCCTCGCTTTCACTTTCCTCAGAATTACTGGAGTCTGGTGGGAGGGTCACTTGCTCGGGGGCTATCCTGCTGTATGATACCTGGGCGTTTACACTCACCAGGTCTTCAGGTGGGACTGGCGCAGATGCCTCACAGCCGCCATCTTCCTCCTTCTCCTCCTCCACCTGGCTGGGGCCTCCTGACCCCCCAGGAGACCCACTGGTCAGGGCCCTGAACCGGTCGTTGTTTTTTAGTTTCTCCTCAAAGGGGCCACTTCCCGCCAGGATCTCTGCCCTCCGCTATTCCAGAGCTTTAATGGACCCCTTCAGCCTCTCCACCGTGGCGGAGACCTCTGCTCTCCTTGAGGCAGGGAGCTTGTTCTTTGCGATCACGCGTGCTCCCTTCAACTCCTCCCGGAGTCTCCTTAGCTATTTGGCGGCCTCCTCGTATTCGCAGAGGTGCGCTGGATGCAGGAGCCATAGGTGGTGACAGGCTTCCCCGCCGCCTTGGAGCCCCAGATGTTGGGGGGCTCCACCGCCGCACCTCCGCTGGCTGTCTCTCCTTGTCATGTATAGTGTACAGTTCCTATAGCGTCTTGTGCTTGGGTGCGAGGAAAACACAGGAGACATAGGTTGAAATGAAATGACTTGTATTACTTCATACAAGCATGCTGAAAAGTTCACACAGTTTGCAGGAACAGCGACAGGAGACACAGCAGGCCAGAGTAACTTCAAGCACTACAATAACTCTCCAAAGCAGGTTCAGGATCTCTTCTCTGTACCGTAATTCCTCTGCAAACATGGATTCACCAAACAGCAGGTTTCCAGAGTCCAAAAGTGTTCCAAGGTTCCTCAGTAGGGAATAGCTGGAGTACAAGTCCAAGGCTTCCAGGAGTCAGGTCACAGACTGACTGAGGCTTGATTCAGGAGCACTGATTGTTCAGCTGAGGCTGCTTAAGAAGCAAGAGGAAGAATCAGGGCGGGAACATGAAAACTGGAAACTCCATATTAACTGAGGGCAAGAGCTGCAGAAAGACAGAAAGCAAAATGGCCGACGGAAAACTGAGTTTCAAGGAACATGTCAACAGAGACAAAGAACCTTACATTACTCCCCCCTTAGGGACAACCTCCGGATGACCTCAGACCAGGCTTGTCAGGGTACCTCTGATGAAACTGGCGGAGCAGGCGAGGAGCATTTACATTATTGACTGGTTCCCATGAGTTGTCCTCCACTGGGTAGCCCTGCCATTTAATCAAATATTGCAACTGATTTCTGTACAACCTGGAATCTAGAATCCTTTCCACCATAAATTCTTCCTGACCATCGACCAGCACTGGGTCAGGGCAAAGAGAAGAACGTCCAGGAAACGTATTGGGTGTTGCAGCCTTTAGTAGGGATACATGAAAGACAGGGTGGATTCTCATAGTTCTGGGCAGTTGAAGACGACAAGCAACAGCACTTATAATCTTATTGATCTTATAAGGTCCAATGTACTTATGTCCCAATTTAGACGATGGAATCTTTAAGATTTCTGGTTGACAGCCAGACCAAATCTCCTACCTTGAAAGCTGGTGCAGGTTTACGAAATTTATCTGCTGCTTTCTTGTACCTTTCCTGAGCCAATTCTAGATTTTCCTTTAGAAGATCCATATTCTTTTGTAAAGAAGTGATTCTTTCAGCCACTGCCGGCAAGGGCGTATCTATGGGAAATCGAGGAAGAATGTTAGGATGATAACCTAGATTGGAGTAAAAGGAGACTGCTTAGTGGAGGCGCTCTGAGAGTTGTTATAAGAGAACTCAGCCAGTGGAAGTAGATCCACCCAATCATCCTGTAGGTGGCAGATAAAACAGCGGAGATACTGCTCCAGGGTCTGATTGGTTCTTTCTGTCTGTCCATTAGTCTGGGGATGAAAAGCAGAAGAAAGGTTTACTTTAATGTCCAATGCTGCACAGAAATTTTGCCAAAACCTTGAAGTGAATTGCACCCCTCGATCCGAAATGACCTCATCCGGTACTCCGTGTAAGCGAAACACATTCTTAATCATCAAGTCTGATGTCTGTTTTGCAGTGGGTAAGCCGACACAAGGGATAAAATGAGCTGCCTTTGTTAGACTATCAACCACCACTAGAATGGTGTTCTTCCCTTGAGAGGTTGGTAACTCCACAATGAAGTCCATAGAAATGGATCCCCACGGGCGGGACGGGGTGAGAAGAGGTGGCAACAGACCAGTTGGTGAGGAGCGAGGTGTTTTGCATCTTGCACAGACTTCACATGAAGTGACATAGTTTAAGACATCTTTCCTGTAAGTGGGCCACCAAAAGAAACGAGAAAGAAATTCTTGTGTCTTTAGAATTCCCCTATGCCCGGCTATCTTGGAATCGTGGATGAGTTGCAATACTCTCAATCTGACTGTTTCAGGTATATACAGACGTTGTCCCTGAATCCACACACCATTCTTAAAGACAAGACTTACGTCCCTTGGGGGTTGAGCCAACAAAGAATCCGCATGGTATGCTTCCTTGATGTCCTTAAGTAGGTCTTGATTATGAATCACTCCCAGGAATCTAGAGTCAGGAAGAATAGTCTTAGGAGGAGTAAGTGGACGTGTCTCCGCTGAATGAATCCTAGAGAGTGCATCAGCCTTTCCATTGCGCGATCCTGGTCTATAAGAAATGACAAAATTAAATTGGTTTAGGAAAAGATTCCAGCGAGCCTGGCGAGGAGTCAGGCACTTAGCCGACCTGATAAATTCAAGGTTACGATGGTCTGTCAGGACGACTATTTGCTGTGCAGCTCCCTGAAGAAGGTGTCTCCATTCCTTGAAGGCGGCAATAATGGCCAACAATTCTCTATTGCCCACATCGTAGTTCCTCTCAGCCGAAGACAACTGCTGGGAAAAGAAGGCACAGGGATGCAAGACATTCTTCTCACCTGTTCTCTGAGAGAGTATAGCTCCAACGGCACAGTCTGAAGCATCCACCTCTATTATGAAGGCAAGCTCGGGGTTGGGATGTACTAAGATAGGTGCGGTGGTAAATTTATCCTTTAAACAGGAAAATGCTTCCTGAGCTTGCGGGGTCCAGGAGAACCTAGACTGTTTCCGGGTAAGTTGGGTGATAGGTGACACTACCTCAGAAAAATTCTTAATGAAACGTCTATAGAAGTTGGCAAACCCGATGAAACGCTGCACCTCCTTCACATTTCTAGGAATTGGCCAATCCTTGATGGCTTGGGTCTTGCTTCCATCCATACTAATCCCTTGCGTAGATAGTACATACCCCAGAAATTGAATTTCGGTCCTATGGAATTCACATTTTTCAAGCTTGATGTAGAGATGGTTTTGTCTTAGGCGTTCTAAGACCATTCTCACATGTCCATGATGTTCCTCTGTGGAGTTAGAAAAAATTAGAATATCATCCAGATAAATCACCACAAATGTATCTAGGAGATCCCTGAAGATATCATTCACGAAGTGTTGGAAAGTGGCTGGGGAGGTACTCAGACCAAAAGGCATAACTAGATATTTAAAGTGTCCATAGCGTGACCTGAAAGCAGTCTTCCATTCATCCCCAGGTCTAATACGGACCAAGTTATAGGCTCCACGGAGATCCAGTTTAGAGAAAATTTTGGCATGCCGCACTCTCTCCAACAACTCAGGGATTAAAGGCAATGGATAACGGTTTCTAATAGTAACCTTATTGAGTTCCCTATAGTCTATGCAGGGTCTCAGAGATCCATCTTTCTTCTTCACAAAGAAGATGGGTGCACCTGCGGGAGATGAAGAGGGGCGTATGAAGCCCTTGGCTAAATTTTCGTCTATATAATCCTTCAAAGCTTTTAGCTCGGGCCCCGCTAGGGGGTAGATCTTACCAAAAGGTATCTCGGCTCCGGGCAATAATTCAATTGGACAATCATATGGACGGTGAGGAGGAAGCTGATCAGCGTTCTTCTTGTCACATAAATCCACATAGTCCTGGTATACAGCTGGTAGTTCAGGGACTGACATGGTTCCTTTAGGAACAGAGCAAGCTGAAACTCCTTGACTCATCTGTTTCTCCGGAAAGTGTAATTCCTTGGTCTCTCAGTTAATCGTAGGATTCTGCGCCTGCAGCCATGGTAGCCCTAGAATGATGGGAAAGTGGGGAGAAGAGATAAGCAAAAAAGACATTTTCTCCTGATGATCTTTACCCATAAGGACCCTCAAAGGCTCTGTTTCTTGATCCACTGGTCCAGAAGTCAGTAGAGAGCCATCCACAGTCTCCATCTGTACTGGAGTAGCCTTCTTCACTGAACGTATCCCCTGTTTCAGAGCAAAGGAGATATCCATAAAATTTCCACTTGCTCCTGAGTCGATCATAGCAGAGCTAGACACCCAGACTGAGTCAACCCAGAGTTTGATGGAAAGGAAGCAATGAGAATTGTTTCTTTTACAACTCAGCTGGGACACCGCTGAGGAAACTTGAAAAATTGCAGCGTTTATACCGTCATCGTCCCCAGAACTAACAGAGTTTAAGTCCGAGAAATCAAGATCTCTTGCAGCAGATCTCTCTGGAGCCTGAGGCTCGGACATGACAGAGCTCCTCTCGCAACACTCACAGTGAATGACTGCTGCAGTAGTCTTACGAGAACGGCTGGGGCAGTTTATAATGAAGTGCCCTGACTTACCACAGTAGAAACATAGATTTTCCTTTATACGATGTTCTTTGCGTGCATCACTAACCCGTCTTTGTAAAGAGTCCACCTGCATGGGTTCAGGTTCTGGTTCCCTTGTGATCCTACTCAAAGGTTCCTTAGCTGAGGAGGGAGGTAGTAAAAGGTTAGTGCAATTATTTTCGAACCATCTCTCTTGTCTGCGTTCAGTCAGACGAGCATCAATACGGATACAATAGTTAATAAAGTCACCTAACGCAGTGGGAGGGTCGGCACAAGCAAGTTCATCCTTAATCAGTGGAGACAACCCTTTCCGAAAAATAGATTTTTTAGCGGAAGTGTCCCAAGTGGTATCAAGAGCCCATCTCCTGAAATCCAGGGCATATTCGGCTACTGAACGCTTACCTTGGCGCAAAGTTAACATGGCTGCTTCAGCTGTTGCACCTCGATTGGGGTCATCAAACACCTGCCCCATGGCTGAAATAAAAGCATCAAGGTGATTCAAACAATCATCCTCAGTCTCAATCAGAGGGTTTGCCCACATCAAAGCCTTATTGGTAAGCAACATGATTATAGTAAGCACTTTGGATCGTTCAGTGGGAAATTGTGAAGCATGTGCAGAGAAAAATAAATTGCATTGATTAATAAATCCCCTGAATTTCTCACGTTCACCGCCAAAATGAAAAGGAGGTAATTTGGGGATCCCAGAACTTGGGGTTATGGCAGGAGCCTGGGCTCGTTCCTCTAGAGCCTCAATCCTGGCTCGCAATTCCTGGGTAGTCTGTCCAAACACTTGCAAATTATGATTAGTGAGGTCCTGTAGGCTTGCAAAACGGGTTTTTAAAGTCTGTACATCTGAAAGGATTGTATCAGTCACTCCGCAAAGTTCCTTTATGCGGGCCTCCATCTTCCAGATCTTTTAAGGCAGAGGTGCTGGAAGGAGAAGAGGAAAGGAAAAAAAAAAAAAACAATAGTGTTTACCTGTGGTAACACTCCAGAGTAAAATTTTAAGGGAATGCGCTCACCTGGAATGGTTGTGAGAAGTCACAACCACTGTCATCACATAAGGTATTAAACGGACATCTGATATCCACAGTCACAGCAGACACGGCTTTCCCAGACCCAGCAGACACTAAACATTGGCTCCTGAATCTTGTCATGTATAGTGTACAGTTCCTATAGCGTCTTGTGCTTGGGTGCGAGGAAAACACAGGAGACATAGGTTGAAATGAAATGACTTGTATTACTTCATACAAGCATGCTGAAAAGTTCACACAGTTTGCAGGAACAGCGACAGGAGATACAGCAGGCCAGAGTAACTTCAAGCACTACAATAACTCTCCAAAGCAGGTTCAGGATCTCTTCTCTGTACCGTAATTCCTCTACAAACATGGATTCACCAAACAGCAGGTTTCCAGAGTCCAAAAGTGTTCCAAGGTTCCTCAGTAGGGAATAGCTGGAGTACAAGTCCAAGGCTTCCAGGAGTCAGGTCACAGACTGACTGAGGCTTGATTCAGGAGCACTGATTGTTCAGCTGAGGCTGCTTAAGAAGCAAGAGGGAAGAATCAGGGCGGGAACATGAAAACTGGAAACTCCATATTAACTGAGGGCAAGAGCTGCAGAAAGACAGAAAGCAAAATGGCCGACGGAAAACTGAGTTTCAAGGAACATGTCAACAGAGACAAAGAACCTTACACTCCTCCTCCTCCGGGAGGAGGAACCGCTATGGTCCCGGCCTCAGGGGTCTTGGTCCCTGGGGTCTTGCGGCCCCCCGAGGGCTTTTTACACGCCATCCTGGCTAGATGGTATGGCCTCCTGATGGTAGGTGAGGCTTGCCGGGGGGTGGGAGCCAGGGGCACAGCCCGGAGCTCAGTCCCAGGGATAAGTCTCTCTCTGGGAAGGGGCAGGCAGGTAGTCCAGGGAAAAGAAAATCCTCCCTTTGCAATGAGCTCTCTCCAGGCAGCTGCAGACACCGAGCACATGGCTAACTCCGCCTCTTCCTGTGTGCAGGACTCTGCTGTGCTGGTTATCATGGTGCTGGATGACAGGAAGTTTCTGTGTGGGGTCAGGAGGGGTTTACAGGGTGGATGTAGCAGAGCCGTGTGTGTACGAGGCGTACGGAGCAGAGCCGTGTGTGTACGAGGCGTATGGAGCAGAGCCGTGTGTGTACGAGGTGTACAGAGCGGAGCCGTGTGTGTACGAGGAGTACGGAGCAAAGCCGTGTGTGTATGAGGTATACGGAGCAGAGCCGTGTGTGTACGGAGCAGAGCCATGTGTGTACAAGGTGTACGGAGCGGGGCCGAGTGTGTATGGAGCGGAGCCGCGTGTGTGCGAGGTGTACTGAGCGGAGCTGCGTGTGTATGGAGCAGAGCCGTGTGTGTACAGAGCGGTGCCGCGTGTGTACGAGGTGTGCGGAGCGCAGCCATGTGTGTACAAGGTGTACGGAGCGGAGCCATGTGTGTACAAGGTGTACGGAGCACGGCCGAGTGTGTACGGAGCGGAGCCGCGTGTGTACGAGGTGTACGGAGCGGAGCCGCGTGTGTGCGAGGTTTATGGAGTGGAGCCATGTGTGTACGAAGTGTATGAAGCAGAGCCGTGTGAGTATGAGGTGTACGGAGCAGAGCTGTGTGTGTACGAAGTGTATGGAACAGAGCTGTGTGTGTACAGAGATGAGCTACAGAGTTCACAGCGGGTCAGCCTATGAGTGAGCGATAGTCAGTGATGCTGCGCAGCAGCCCCGCCTGACCCACGGTGAACTCGGCACCGTGGGAAAATGTTCAGAAACTTTCCCACGCTAATCTGTTCATATCCAGTCAGGCGGGGAGGCAGCGCAGCCAGCTTCTCAGTCATTCGACAGTGGTTTACAGCAGGGCCGGTCGCGTTAGCACCGCTCCCAGTTGTAAACTATTTAACCCCTTGATATGGATTACAGCATGGGACTTGACTGTATGGAGGACAGGTATAGGTATATTGTTGCTTTTTTATTTTGTATTTTTTCCAGGAGAACGAGGGCTTCACTTGGATTGGGAGTTTAATAAAGATGGAGAAAATGTGTGTTTTATTATTTCATTAAAAGACTTTATTCTTTATGTGTGTGTGTGTGTTTTTTAACCCTTTCAGACTAGTGGATTAATAATGGAGTGGTGTCTTATTAACACCACTCCATTATTAACCTGACTTAATGTCACCTTACAATAGCAAGATGACATTACATTAACCCCTTATTACCCCATATGCCACCGCTACAGGGCAATGGGAAAAGAGGAAGAGAAAGGCTAAGTGCCGGAATTGGCGCATCTTATAGATGTGCCTTTTCTGGTGAGGCTGGGGGCAGATTTTTTTAGAAGGTGGGAGGGGGGCAATAACCATGGTCCCTCTGTAGGCTTTTAATATCTGCCCTCAGTCATTGGGTTTCCCTCCCTGGCGAAGAAAATTGCGCGGGAGCCCACGCAATTTTTTCCCATGAATAAATACTTTAACACCTCCAAATTTTTACACACATATACTACTAACATTAGTAGTCAGGGACATATATAAATCGAAATGATATGCAATGGTTTACTTTATGTAAACCATGTGTCATATCCTGTCGGGTTCTGCAATGATTTTACAGAAGCCGACAATTTAATTATCGCCTATTCTGCTATCTATATCTCTATGAAATATAAATATATGTGTGTAAATGACATTAAATATACAGTACAGACCAAAAGTTTGGACACACCTTCTCATTTAAAGATTTTTCTGTATTTTTATGACTATGAAAATTGTACATTCACACTGAAGGCATCAAAACTATGAATTAACACATGTGGAATTATGTACTTAAAAAAGTGTGAAACAACTGAAAATATGTCTTATATTGTAGGTTCTTCAAAATAGCCACCTTTTGCTTTGATGACTGCTTTGCACACTCTTGGCATTCTCTTGATGAGCCTCAAGAGGTAGTCACTGGAAATGGTCTTCCAACAATCTTGAAGGAGTTCCCAGAGATGCTTAGCACTTGTTGGCCCTTTTGCCTTCACTCTGCGGTCCAGCTCACCCCAAACCATCTCGATTGGGTTCAGGTCTGGTGACTGTGGAGGCCAGGTCATCTGGCGGAGCACCCCATCACTCTCCTTCTTGATCAAATAGCCCTTACACATTTTGGAGGTGTGTTTGGGGTCATTGTCCTGTTGAAAAATAAATGATGGTCCAACTAAACGCAAACCGGATGGAATAGCATGCCGCTGCAAGATGCTGTGGTAGCCATGCTGCTTCAGTATGCCTAGAATTTTGAATAAATCCCCAACAGTTTCACCAGCAAAGCACCCCCACACCATCACACCTCTTCCTCCATGCTTCACGGTGGGAACCAGGCATGTAGAGTCCATCCGTTCACCTTTTCTGCGTCGCACAAAGACACGGTGGTTGGAACCAAAGATCTCAAATTTGGACTCATCAGACCAAAGCACAGATTTACACTGGTATAATGTCCATTCCTTGTGTTCTTTAGCCCAAACAAGTCTCTTCTGCTTGATGCCTGTCCTTAGCAGTTGTTTCCTAGCAGCTATTTTACCATGAAGGCCTGCTGCACAAAGTCTCCTCTTAACAGTTGTTGTAGAGAGGTGTCTGCTGCTAAAACTCTGTGTGGCATTGACCTGGTCTCTAATCTGAGCTGCTGTTAACCTGCGATTTCTGAGGCTGGTGACTCAGATAAAATATTTTCAGAGGCAGAGGTGACTCTTGGTCTTCCTTTCCTGGGGCGGTCCTCATGTGAGCCAGTTTCTTTGTAGCGCTTGATGGTTTTTGCAACTGCACTTGGGGACACTTTCAAAGTTTTCCCAATTTTTCGGACTGACTGACCTTCATTTCTTAAAGTAATGATGGCCACTCAGTTTTTCTTTGCTTAGCTGCTTTTTTTCTTGCCATAATACAAATTCTAACAGTCTATTCAGTAGGACTATCAGCTGTGTATCCACCAGACTTCTGCACAACACAACTGATGGTCCCAACCCCATTTATAAGGCCAGAAATCCCACTTATTAAACCTGACAGGGCACACCAATGAAGTGAAAACCATTTCCGGTGACTACCTCTTGAAGCTCATCAAGAGAATGCCAAGAGTGTGCAAAGCAGTCATCAAAGCAAAAGGTGGCTACTTTGAAGAACCTAGAATATAAGACATAATTTCAGTTGTTTCACACTTTTTTGTTAAGTATATAAATCCACATGTGTTAATTCATAGTTTTGATGCCTTCAGTGTGAATGTACAATTTTCATAGTCATGAAAATACAAAAAAAATATTTAAATGAGAAGGTGTGTCCAAACTTTTGGTCTGTACTGTATATATGCGTATAAATCGGACAGCACTCGCATGGTGCGAGTGCTGTGCGTTTTTTTTTTCTCGCACCCATTGACTTACATTGGCGAGTCTCGTCCGAGATACGCAGCAATATGCAGCATGCAGTGATTTTTTTCTCAGTCCGATTTCAGCTGAGAAAAAACATCGCAGATGAGATGTCACCTATTGAATAACATTGGTCCGAGTGCAATCCGATTTTTTTATTGGATTGCACTCGTCCATATTTCTCTCAAGTGGGTATGAGCCCTTAGGCAGGTTACCAGCAACCGAAGGTCGCCTTGTCGTGTGCTAAATATCTCCATTTTCTCTTATTAGCTAGAGCAGTAATGCAATTCAAATTTCATATATTTCTTGTTTACATGCCTTATCACTACAGAGTGCAACTTTGTTATGTATAGACATGGCTACTTTTGGTTTGCACCTGTACACACCAGCTTTCTGTTTGGAAGTTACTGTCAGTCTTTTGCTACTTGAGGATGTGGCCTGGCTACTAGAAAGACAAGCATGAGGAAAAGTTGTAGAAGGACAGCTCATAATAATAATTTTATTTATATAGCGCCAACATAGTCCCCAGCACTTTACAATTAAGCAGTGGCATACAGACTAATTCAATATGGGGTAGGACAGTTAAACAGTTACAGGAGGAGTGAGGGTCCTGCTCGCACGCTTACAATCTGGAAGGAAATAGGTGGACACAATAGGTAGAATGTGCTTGTTGTGTATGGTCCAGCCATCATTACAATAAATAAGGGTTTTCATACAAAGCTGCATGATCCGGTCATCAAACAGTATCTGTCCAAGTACAGTTACCAAGTGCTAATGGGTGCATGGAGGATGTGAAGACTGATGAATTCGAAAGAGCAGATTATGGTTATCATTGAGGGAGGGAGAGTTAGGTTAGTGAGCTGCTGTTTCAGTAAGGGACCCCGGGCTGAGAATTGTGAAGGTGGTCACCAGCTTATACAGCCCCGTTCCAAGGAAGAATCCGAAGCTAGCTGCTGGGATTAGGAGGCAGCTGAATCGGCGAGCCAGTCACCCTATAACTCACAGCCAGACCAGAGAAACGGCAGGAAGCTGGTGGGCCTGGAGCACGAGTGGGACAGAGATTGTCCAAGGAAACAAGTTGGACACGGATTGTCCAGGGATATAGTTGAACTTCCCGGGAAAGGGAAGCTGATGCATACGATAGAGTCTGTCCGGAAGACAGGGAAAGATAAGATGTCTCTGTTTTAACTTGTGCTGCCTGTGTGAAGAATTCAGATAAGAAGAAGTCTCTGTGCTTGACTTGTGCCGCTCATGTGATGAATACGCTGCTGTCTAGTAAAATTCAACTGTTCGAAAAAGACCTCGTCTCTGAAGTGATTTGCGGAGCCTACATGGCAGCAGCTGAGGAGAATCTGACAGAGCCTGTGAGTGTACTGTGGAGCGTGCTGCACATGCAGTACAAGGGACTTTATTTATCTTTTAATGTACATGGTGCCGGAGTGCTCAGTGACTGTTGCTTAGTGATGTACTTGCCCACGACTACCACCCCTTGCCGCCTTGTTGCATTTGGCGTAGTCAGAAGGATCGAATCCAGCAGCCCTGCAGTTACAAGACTGATTGAGAAGACTCCCGGGCTGCCTTGTTACACATACATCACCTGAAACAGATCTACCCCAGAAGGTTGGTTACACGTTGGCTCTGCTCCTACCACCGATGCAATCGCCCTCATACTGTGATGACATCCCAGAGTATAGTGGGAACTAAGCGTTAGGTCTCATTCACGTCAATACTTTTTATCAGTTTTTCAGCAGTATTTGTATGTCAAAACCAGGAATGTCTCCGAAACATATGGTGTCAATCTTTCAATTATAACTTTTCTCTGTAAGATCAACTCCTGGCTTTGGCATTCAAACATTGATACAAAATACTGAGCAAATACTGATGTGTGAAGGAGGCCTTATAAAACACAGATGTGTCACTGTCCTAAATTCCTTGCCTTTCCTCCTGATTTCCACCCTTGACTTACCACTATCCACCTTGGATATAACTGCCAGTGCCCTACCACAATGACTGACAGAGCCGCCAATACAGTTTTGTAATTATATCCTGTTTTCATTCTGTTCTGGCCCATCTCAACCAAGCACAAATTCTGACTGGTCATTTTCTTAGTCCCCTAAGCCACAGCACTCTTGGGATTAAAGTGAACCTATCGGGTTTGGCCGATAAGAGATACGGCCATCACCTTTCAGGACTGATATACAGCATTCTATAATGCTGTATATCTGCCCCCAACCCAACCTGTAACAGAAGAAAAATAAGTTTTCAGAGAATCATAGAATGGTAGAGGTGGAAGGGACCTCCTGGGTCATCTGGTCCAACCTCCTGCTCAATGCAGGAGTCACTAAATCATCTCAGACAGATGTCTGTCCAGCCTCTGTTTAAAAACTTCCATTGAAGGAGAACTCACCACCTCTTGTGGCAGCCTGTTCCACTCATTGATCACCCTAACTGTCAGAAAGTTTTTTCTAAAATCTAATCTGTGTCTCCTCCCATTCAGTTTCATCCCATTGCTTCTAGCCTTTCCTTGTGCAAATGAGAATAAAGATGATCCTTCTACAATGTGACAGCCCTTGAGATATTTCTATACAGCTATTAAGTCTCCTCTCAGTCTTCTTTTTTGCAAGCTAAACATTCCCAAATCCTGTAACCTTTCCTCATAGGACATGGTTTGCAGACCGGTCACCATTCTGGTCACTCTTCTCTGAACTTGCTCCAGTTTGTTGATGTCTTTTTTTAAATGTGGTGCCCAAAACTGGACACAGTATTCCAGATGAGGTCTGACCAAAGAGGAGTAGTGGGCAATAATGACTTCACGTGATCTAGACTGTATGCTTCTGTTAATACATCCCAGAATTGCATTTGCCTTTTTTTCTGCTGCATCACACTGTTGACTCATGTTGTTTGTGATCTATTAGTATACCCAAGTCTTTTTCACATGTGCTGTTGCTTAGCTCTATTCCTCCCATTCTGTATATGCTTTTCATTTTTATTTCCCAGATATAGTACTTTGCATTTTTCCCTGTTAAAAACCATTCTGTTAGTTGCTGCCCACTGCTCCAGTCTATTTATATCTTTTTGAATCCTCTCTCTTCCTTAGTATTAGCTATCCCCCTCCTAGCTTTGTGTCATCAGAAAATTTAATCAGTTTACCCTCAATTCCTTCATCTAAATCATTGATAAAGATGTTGAACCATACAGGGCCCTGTAAAGATCCTAAACGAATGTAGTAATCTTACGAACTTTAAAGTGAACATGTCTAAATCTGAAGCTTTAGACCTAAATATACCACAACATAATCTTATCAAATTAAAGAGTATATACCCGTTCTCTTGGTCCAAGCGTTATATTACCTATCTCTCAGTCAAAATTAGCAGGAATGATAGAGAATTACTTGCACTTAACTACTACCCGCTGCTAGACCATGCTACTGCTACCATTCAGTCTTGGAGAGACCCATTCCTGTCTTGGACGGGTAGGAAAAATCTTTTAAAAAGCCTGATTTTGCCTAAATTTACTTATATGTTTCAAATGTTACCCATTCATATCCCCGACACTTATCTGGTAAAGGTGAATTCCCTTTTTTCCAAATATATATGGAAAAATGCAAAGCCCCGTATAGCTTTCCGCACTATGACACTACCTAAATCGAGGGGTGGAATGGGTGCCCCTGATATCAGGAAATATTATTATGCTGCGGTATTGGCAAGAACAGTAAATTTAATTTGAGGCACGCAGGACAAACAATGTATTAAAATAGAGGAAGAATTTTCACCTACACCTCTTAGATCACTTTTAATGACCTACTCTAGGAGTCGCCCAATCCCCCCTCTTTCAATCCCCCTCACGCGAGTATTATTTAAAGTGTGGGCGAAAACATACAATATTCTGATCCCTCCCTTATCACCAATATTAACTCTTTCTGATATTTTGGCTCAGCCAACTAAAACTTTAGCCAAAAGTGAGAACAACAGTCAAAAAGTATCCATAGACCATCTAATTGTGGATGGAGTACTATTCTCGTTGTCGGAAATTCGTGAGCTCCCTGGTTTCACCAACTTTAATTTCCTACAATATTCCTCCCTCAAAGAAACGCTGAAAAGAATATGCTACAACTTAGATATAATAACACGTAAGCCCACGCCATATGAAGTCCTTTGTTCAAAGAAATCTAGACCCTCAAAAAAATGTATCTACAATCTATCAAGCGCTCTTATCAGAAAGTCTTTGCCTCAGGAGGGCTTATATGGCTAATTGGGAAAAGGACTTAGGATATACGCTTTCACAGGCACAAATACTCCACATTTATAAATACTCACACGGCTTGACGAAGTGCGTTAAAACTCAAGAAAACTCCTATAAAGTAGTGTCCAGCTGGTATATGTCTCAGACACAATTTCAAGCATGGCGGGTAAATTCACACTCTAGATGTTGGAGATGTGGAATTGAAGATGGTCACTATCTGCACTTATGGTGGTCATGCCCAATCATAAATCGCTTGTGGACACTAACCGAAAATATAATTAAGGACATAACAGGGAAAAAGGCAAAACTAACTCCTGAGTCTGCGTTGCTTAATTTCCCGGTGTGGCCTAGTCAAAAACTGGCTTCAACTCTTGCCCATAATATAACAGCGGCAGCCAAACTCTTAATTCCCACATACTGGAAATCAACGTATATACCCACAATACAAAAAATGTTACAAAAGATAGATCAACTATATAATATGGCGGAATTGGTGGCCATAGTGAATCATACACAAATAAACTTTAAAGAGATCTGGCTCCCTTGGACTCAATTCAGATCGAGCGACCGCTTTGTCACATTAAAAGACTCTAATAAGAAAATGCTAACCAATGATGCCCCCTACCCATACTCCCCCCTTACTTCTTCTCTTCTTATCCCTATCACTCTTTACTGTTGTATTTAGAATGTTAATAAGATATATACATGTTGTAATAGGTTAGATGCAAAGTCTATTTGTACAATGACAATGATTTGAAACTGACCTTTTATACGCTAAAATACTTATTGTACTTTGCCTGTGTAACTTTTTTCTTGATTGTTATTAACTTACTTTAAAATTTAATAAAAAGATCATTGAAAAGAAAAGAACAATACAGGGCCCAGGACAGAGCCCTGTGGTACCCCACTTGAGACATTCTTCCAAATGGATATGCAGCCATTTACGACCACTCTTTGGGTCCGATCACTATGCCAGCTATGAATCCACCTAACAGTTGCCTTGTCCATTCCATACTTAGTCTATCTACAGCATTTCCCTGATCCACCCAGTCAGTGATTCTGTCATAGAAGGAAATTAAGTTAGTCTGACATGACTTGTTAGTTACAAACCCATGCTGACTCTGGTTAATCACTTCATTTTTATCTAGGTAATTAGATAAATGTTGTTTAATAATTTGTTCAAAGATCTTTCCTGGTATAGAACTCACCGGTCTATAGTTCCCTGGGTTCCACTTTTTGAAGATAGGAACATTTGCTCTTCTCCAGTCTTCTGGGACTTCTCCTGTTCTCCAAGAATTTTCAAAGATTATGGAGAGTGATTCAAAAATTTCTTCGCTATCTCCTTCAGTACTCTGGGGTGTAATTCATCTGGACCTGGAGACTTCAATTCATTTATGTTAGCTAAGTGTTTCCTCACTATCTTTCTGTTTATAGATATCCTGGATTCTATTCCTATTTCTTTAATAGGACAGTGAAGATCAGTTGATGTTACATTTCCTTTCTGAGAGAAAACAGATGCAAAATAGGAATTTAAAAGTTCAGCCTTCTCAACATGCTTTTATTATACTCACCTGCTGGGCCTTTCGGTCCGATGGGTGACGCTGGTCTTGGTCTGGTGCCTCCCATCTTCTTACAATCCCCGTCCTCCTGCTTGCTTTATGTGGATGACGTGTCCCTTCGTCATCCACAGTGTCTATTTGGCACAGCGCTCCTGCAAAGGCATTTTTCTCTGCCCTGTTGAGGGCAAAGTACTGCAGTGTGCATGCACCGTTACTCCTTGACCTTTCCCGACACCTGTGCACAGCAGTACTTTGCTCTTCCCTCAACAGGGCAGAGAAATACACCTGTGCAGGAGCGTGGCGCAGAGTAGATGCGTCATCCAAATGAAGTAAGCAGGATGGCTGGATCGCAAGAAGTTGGGAGGTGTCAGACCAAGAAGAGTGACACCCATCGGACTGGATCGCCCTGCAGGTTGAGTATAATAAAATTTATTTTTCTTCTCTAGCAGGTTGGGTTGGGGGCATGTATACAAAATTGTAGAATGCTGTATATAAGCCCTGAAACGTGATGGCCGTATCTCATATCCCAGAGCCATAACATTTTTATTTTTCCGTCAATATGGTCATGTGAGAGCTTGTTTTTTGCGGGACAAGTTGTACTTTTGAACAACACCATTGGTTTTACCATGTTGTGTACTAGAAAACAGGAAAAAAATTCCAAGTGCAGTGAAATTGCAAAAAAGTGCAATCCCACACTTATTTTTTGTTTGGCTTTTTTACTAGGTTCACAGAATGCTAAAACTGACCTGAAGTTATGAGCTGACATTTTTAATTATACCATTTTAGTGCAGATACAATCTTTTGATCGCCCGTTATTGCATTTTAATGCAATGTCGATTTGACCAAGAAAACGTAATTCTGGCGTTTATTTTTTTTCTCGCCACGCTGTTTAGCGATCAGGTTAATCCTTTTTTTTTATTGATAGGATGGGTGATTCTGAACGCAGCGATACCAAATATGTGTATGTTTGATTTTTTTTATGGTTATATTTTGAATAGGGTGAAAGGGGAGTGACTTGAAGTTCTGTTTTTTTAATATTTTTAAAAACATTTTTTTTACATTTGGCATGCTTCAATAGTCTCCATGGGAGACTAGAAGCTGCCATAACACGATTGGCTCTGCTACATACAGTCGATGATCAGTTCGCCTGTATGTAGTAGAATTACTCACTTGCTATGAATTACTCACTTGCTGTGTGGCGCTCACAGCAAGCCGGCAGTGACAACTATAGAGGTCTCCAGGAGACCTTTGGCTGTCATGCCTATGAATCGGTGACCCGCGATCACGTGACGGGGATACCGGTGCGTGGATTTCCGGCCCGATGGCTGGAAGCGCGAGTTAAATGCTGCTGTCAGCGTTTGACAGCGGAATTTAACAAGTTAATAGCTGTGGGTGGATTGCGATTCCACCCGCAGCTGTTACGGGCACTTTTCAGCTGTTCAAAACAGCTGACAGGTGCCGAGAAAGATGTGGGCTCCGACGCTGAGGCAAAGGGAGGGAGTCCGACATTGGAGTCTGATAATACGTACTATTACGCCCGATGTTGGAAAGGGATTAAAAATTCCCTAATTACACTATCTGCTAGTCTGTTTTTTGTCCTTATTTCCTGTGTGATGACGCTTCATTTAAGAATCCCAGTGAATGTACATTTTGAGCTGTTTGGTTCTTATTTTGGCTGTGTGACAGGGTCACTGGCACGGTATATGAGGGGAGATATGTGTCACAAAGATTGCTTTCTTCCATGATCTAGAAACCCATAAGTTTCTCTTCATCATGCTAGGTGCTGAAGGAATTAATTGGCCATGTTATGGTACAGGTAAGTAAGTAAGTAAGAGATGGGCTGGACGCCTACTCACCATATCTCCACCTCAAGGGTGTGTTTTGGATGTTAAATGTCCAGTTAGTTTTTTTGTCTGTCCCTGTTGTTTGGAGGGAAGAAGCCTCCAGACTGAAGCTACTGCAAGAGCTGCCACATGTGTTTGTCCCAGAAGGCGGGAGCCATACTGGAAAGATCTTTATATGGAATTTTTGCTTTCATTTGAGCCAGAAAGGCTGTTTTCTGTTACTGTTTTGGGCATATTGGTTTATGCAGCAATAAACCACCCAGAGACTTTAACCAAATGTGTTCCTGTGTCTACATTTGAGAGCAGCTAAGTGAGCCAACCTTCCACAAGTGTAACAGATAAAAATATGAGATGTAACTTTTATGTTTTACATGTAGTTACATAATTCTGCACACATAGATATTCTCCTAAGACAAAACCTCACTTTTACTTTCTTTAATATTGAAGTTTCAGGTTTATCAACCTTTTGGATTGATCAACATTATTGGAGATGTGCAATAATAAAATTATCAAAAATAAAAATCTACTATATAATCATCTAATTCTGTCTGCCTGTAACGGAAATCCCATGTCGCTGATTAGTCACGCCTTGGAGTGGTGCGGGCACGCCCCTTGGATACCTTAGCAACGTCACAGGGACTGTCACAGAACCTGTGTTAGAGAGCAAATGGAGGGAAAATGAGCAAATGGAGGGGAAAATAATTATTGGGGCGTGATGGCACGATGTGTATGGCTGGCGGTGGCTGCTGACGCCGGCCCTGCGTAGTTCACTCATGTTTACTAAACAAGTTCTGTCAGTCACAGTGTGATGTAGTTCAGTCACATTTACTGGACAAGTTCTCTCAGTCAGAGTGCGACATAGTTCACTCACGTTTACTGAACACGTTCTGTCAGTCACAGTGTGACGTACTTCTGTCACGTTTACTGAATACTTTCTGTCAGTCACATTGCGACATAGTTCAGTCACGTTCACTGAACACGTTCTGTCAGTCACAGCGCGCTGAACAGATACTTCTTTACTGTACGCAATCACGATTTACGCTTCCTGTCTTCCAATGGGTCGTAAGCAAAAATACGCCACTGAGGATGACAGAAAAGCAGCCGCAGCAAGGCAACGACAACGTCGAAAGCAAGAGACACTTCAACAAACTGCGGCCAGACAAGCCCAGGATGCTGAATCTCACAGACAACGTTGGAAACTTGAGACACCACAACAAACTGCTGCTAGGCAGGAACACGATGCGGAATCCCACAGACAATGTCGGGTGAATGAATCTCCACAATCCAGGGCAAACAGACAACACGATCGGCAAATTCATAAAAAATTAATGCTCTACCAACTAAGGCAAGCCCAGCTGAATATTCAACAACTTGCACGTTACCTAACAGACAACGAAACTACAATTATTGAACACTACTGTGGGAATATGAATGCAGTTTGCTCTAAATGCGACTCTCTGAATTTCATTGATGAAAAACCATCTGACAATCTGTTTACTCAATGCTGCCAAAAAAGAAAAGTTATGCTACCAAGACCTCACTACTCAGATCTGTTTGAGCAATTGATGAAAGGAACGCATCAACACAGTAGAAATTTTATGGAAAATATCAGAAGCATCAATAGTTCTCATGCGTTTGCTGTGTATTCATTGCATTATTCTTAAATCTTCATAAATAAACTACATACATATTCTAGAATACCCGATGGGTTAGAATCGGGCCACCATCTAGTTGCCCAATAATTGTGTACACAGTGTAGTCTAAATGTTACGCTCTCAGGATCTTCTAGCAGAATCAGGAGGACTTAAGAGGCAAAGCAGTTACACTGGCCAAATCTGGAAATCTTGCAAGTTCCAAAAGTTTCAAAGCAGTGCTTCCAAGCTATAATCCCTCGATTTATGAAGATGAAGAGGATTTTTAATATGTGGAAACCAATTTAACAGATTTAAAAGACATGCAAATACTTTTTATAATATTTTTATATTTTGGCCCTGTTTTATGTAAATTAGTTAATACTCACTTGCAAGTAGAAGATAGATTGAGAACTTTTTTATCCTGTTTCTTAGTGAAAAATGAAATAAATCACTTGATTGCCATTTACATTGTCACAATCATTTCAACAAACTTTGCGTAAATTGGAAGTGCAACATAATGTCAGAAATTTTGTAACATATCACATCAGATAAACATGCTTCTTCATCCTCTTATGAGCCACTTTGTTTCCCCAGCTGCCTTACGAACTCTTAAATCGCTCTGAAAACGACTCAAATCCACCTTGGACATGACAAGACACTGCAATCTCACCGAGACATCAGATAACACATGCCTAATGAAGTCTATGGAGCAGTGGAAGAGCAGAGAGAGGCACAGACAAAAAATAGACTGCTAACTTTCTAGTAAGTGCTTTAACTGATGCTGATGTTGGATACCCAGCATCACTGCTGAATAGTACTGTATAATGTAATCAATATAGCTAATGCTTCTGAAGAGAGAGTAGAGCAGGAATCTCTCATGTTTCTGTGTTGTGTGCATGGAAGACATCATTAGCAGTTAATCTCCACTCACTAGCTTTTCACAAAAAAGAAAATTAAAAATGGAGCCTCAGCCAGTGAAAACATGTGAAAATACAGTATATAATGGTCATAAATAGTGTTATTCCAATGTATGTACACTTCAACGGATTATGAAAGAGTTTCCTAAATGACAGTTACACCTTCAGGGTTAACCTCATTTTATTATTTTTTGTCAATTGTTCAAATGAACATGAGAAATTTTGTAATATAACCTATTTAACAATGATGCATCACAAACTTCTCGTCTGCTCCTCAACTCATTCTTCACTGTAAAACCGCTGCTCAAATTTGTCTTATCGGGATCTGTCACCACATTTTCCAATACAAATTGCAAACTGTTCCTTATTAGACATCTGTCCACGGGCGTGGCCTAACCAGTGATGTGAGCGGTTGCAGCTCGGAGCTCTCCCGCCTGTAACTTTGCTGGTGAGCTGAGACCGCTGCGCTACAGGGCCCATTAATCACCAGGGCCAGTGAGTGGAATACCCCTAGAACCCAAGAGTGTACCCGGAGCAGAGCGGGACGACAACATGACCAGCAGACGGCAGCAAGATGCCGGCAACCCCGAAAGCTGCATGTCCAAGATGGGGCTGAGGTGCTGGAGGACGCGGCGAAGGAGAACGCAGCTTGTGCCAGGAGGATGTCGGCGGCTGCACGCCTGGAAAGGTTTGCGAGAGTGGAGGTGGAGGAGCGGTCAGTAGAGGAGAGGGGGTAGTTGGCGGCAGGGGTTGAAGAGGACGAGGAAGATCAGGAGCAGGGCAGGGTTTAGCCCATGGTGGGGATGGAAGCATGTCTGGAAGCCCACGTGTGAATGGAGGAGTTGGTGGTTCAGGTGATTGGCAGCCACTACTATTACTGAATTCACTTTAAAAGATGTTTTTGCTGTTGTGAACTTTTGTAAGGAGACCCTTACCACGCTGACTCAGCAGGTTTATGGCATTCAGGCTGAGATGCTGAAAATGAGGGCGGCTATACTAAAAGCAGATGCCAGGACTGGAAAAGTGGAGGAAAGAGTTGGTACTGCAGAGGATCAGATAGTTACATTGCAAGAGGCGCATAAACAATGTGCCAAACAATTGGCTGAAGTGATTGCTAAAAATGATGATCTGGAGAACCGCTCGAGGCAAAATAATATCCGGATAGTGGGAGTCCCAGAAAAAGCTTAAGGCTCAAATCCCACTGAATTTATACAGAAACAGTTATTGCAAAAAATTGGTGCTGACATACTCTCCAAAGTGCTTGTGGTTGAAAGAGCTCATAGAGTACCGCTAAGACCCCTGCCTCTGGCGCAGTTCCCCGCACTATTCTGGCGAAGATCTTGCATTATAGGGATAGAGACTGTATTCTGAGGAAAGCCAGGAATGTTAAAGATATGATGATTGATGGTCAGAACGTCTCAATCTATTCTGATTATTCAGCAGCCGTACAGAAATTAAGAATGAGGTTTGGAGAAGTAAAAAGAGACAGAGGTTTTGGCATCGCATATTCTATGTTGTATCCTGCAAAGCTGAGAGTGGTGGCGTTTGAAAAGGTTAATTTTTTTCAGTCCCCGGAGGAAGTCATGGAATGGATCGAACGCATTGACAAACGGCAGAGAGACTTGGGAGCTGGCTGAGCGGTGTCAGTTTTGAATGTTTTTTTATGCTGTCGCGGGTCCGAGCACTTCAAGAGAAAACGTTCTTTTTGGACAGGCATTATGGACTGTCACCTGTTAAGCTGGAATACTGTGGCGAGTTATTATAGCTTACAATGAATATGGTTATTATTTGAACTGTTTACTAAAGGCGGGCGGGGGATGACGGGTATATTGATTGTGATTTTATAGTTTATAAAAGAGAACGGTTTGTGGTTCTGTTTAATCGGAGTGGAGAGCAGAGAGGCTGGATTTAGGCGCTTTTACCGACTCTCAGATAGCGAGAAGATAATCTTTGGAGGCTAAGGGAGGTTGGGTGTTGGTAGTGGAGATTTGATGGGGGTTTGTTTGGCGGAGAGGGTGGGGGGCTGGAGATTGGAGGGGGGTAGGCTGCAAAAATTGGAGCTCTTTTGGGTAATAATGGTTGGTATAACAGTTGTTAATGTAAGATGGCTAGACAAGTAAGGGTAACTGGCTGGAATATTCGGGGCCTGGCTGACAGGAGTAAGAGAGCGGCTGTTTACGACATGTTCTTTCTTTAAACCGTCTATTATTTGTCTGATGGAAACACACTTGGTCAAGGAGAAGACTGGGGTTTTGGCCAGGAGGTGGATTCGACATGCATATCATGCTACATACTCTAACTAGGCAAGAGGGGTCTCGGTCTTGGTGCATATTTTGGTGCCGTATGAGGAAGCGGAAGTGCGATTGGACAAGGATGGACAGTTTGCGTGTTTGGTGTGTTGTGTGTATGGGTATTTGTTGTGTCTGGCTGCAGTGTATTTTCTGCCACCATATATGGGAACGAAATTACAAGAGATTCTGGAACTCACGAGGCACAGAGCGGGGATACCGTTTTGTTAGTTGGGGACATGAACAATATTCTGCACTGGGAGTTGGATAGGCAGTGAGGTGGCATGAGAGGCACGGATGGGTAATTTGAAACACCCTTTGCAAAACATATAAAAGAAGTTAGATTGGTGGAGAGTTAGGAATTTTAATGTGAGGTGTTACGTGTGTTTTTCAGCCTCTCATAATAGTATGTCCCAAATTGATTTGGCGCTTGGAAATAGACTTATGGATGTGTGGGTTAGGAAGGTGGATTATTTACCTAGAGTGGCCTCGGGTGGTAATTCAGATAGGGTTGGGTAGTATGGGAGAAAGAGGGGAGTGGAAAGTTCATCCAGCCTGGCTAAAATCTATTGATTTAGAGGTAACTAAGGGGAGGTGG
Source organism: Oophaga sylvatica (assembly GCA_033576555.1). Lineage (NCBI taxonomy): Eukaryota > Metazoa > Chordata > Amphibia > Anura > Dendrobatidae > Oophaga > Oophaga sylvatica. The sequence continues at coordinate 44,174,218 of JARQOD010000003.1, forward strand.
AACTGTTCTTCCAGGATAATGAAGGGAGCGCACCTGAGGGATTTGTTTGGGACACCATGAAGGACTTTGTTAGAGGTCTGTTCATTAGGCCGGTTTCACACGTCCCTGTCTCCAGTACGTGTGGTGACTAGGGTTGAGCATTCCGATACTTCCGATACCTGAAATCCAATGTAAGTCTATGGGAACAAAATATCGGAAGTAAGTATCGGAAGTACTTCCGATATTTTGTTCCCATAGACTTACATTGGATTTCAGGTATCGGAAGTATCGGAATGCTCAACCCTAGACTGGTGACAGTTTTCACACGTACTGGAAACACGTAGACATAGACACATTACAATCTATGTGTCTATGCACATGTGCTTGTTTTCACACGGACCGTGTGTCCGTGTGCCAAACACGTAGACATGTCCATTTTGACACGGACAGGAAAACGTCCCGCACACGTGCACACAGAGAACTGTTCACACAGTCCTCCGTGTGCGTGGACGGCCGCCGGGGAAGTCACGGCTACTGTAAGCCGCTGTCCCCCTGCGGCTGGTGCTGAAGCCGGCTGTAATTCCCCCTGCTCTGCCTGCGAGCAGAGGAGAACGAAGAACGGTGTATTAATATACTGCTCATCGTTCTCCTCTGCTCGCAGGCAGAGCAGGGGGAATTACAGCCGGCTTCAGCACCAGCCGCAGGGGGACAGCGGCTTACTGTAGCTGCTACTTCCCCGGCAGCCGTCCGTGTGGTACTGATGCAGCACACGGGTGGCACACGGTTGCCACACGTGTGCCGCACAAAGTACACACACGGACACTGATATCTCCGTTTCTGATTTTTCCGGTACCGGAAATATCAGGATGTGTGAAAGCAGCCTTAGGGATATTTCCAGATGTAAAAATGAATCTAGACGGGAGGAAACAGGCGTTGGTGGATTTGAGGACTGCAGAGAGTGAAGCAGTGAGTCGGCCCACCCCAGAGATGCAGGGGTGCCTAAGGGGGGCCCAGGAAGCGCTGGACAAAATCCATTTTAAAACCACTAAAAAGGTGAAAAAGTGGGTCATCTACTGTCGTTGATAGAGGCTGCACAGAGGAGGTCGTCCTATGTGTATAGTCTATATGATGAGGGTGGTGGGGTGGCGGTGGAGACAGGGGACATTTTAGCTATATTCAAGAGGTTTTATGGTGAGTTGTACAGTTCTAAACTTTTGGCTTCTAGGGAAGAGATTTTAAGCTTTCTGGAGGGTGTGGGTTTGTTGCAGCTTAGCAAGGAGGAGAGGGAAAGTTTGTTAAAACCCTTAACAGTAGATGAGCTGGAGGAAGCATTGGCTTCCATGGTGAACGATAAGGTTCCTGGGGCAGACGGTCTGCCAGTTGAAATATATAAACAGCTCAGGATGTGTTGCTACCTAGATTATGTGATGTATTTAAGGGGGCCTTTGTGGAGAGGCGGCTGCCGGATTCTATGAGGGATTCAACGATTTTGGTTTTGCCTAAGAAAGAGAAAGATGCCCGGAGACCGGATTCATACCGGCCAATCTCTCTTTTGTCGGTAGATGTCAAATTATTGGCTAAAGTCTTTGCAGGTAGGCTGGCGAAGGTGGTTACTAGTGTGATTCACCCGGACCAGTCAGTCTGGGTTTATGCCTAATAAATCAACAGCAATTAATCTGAGGAGGCTAATCTTGAATATTCAACAGCTGGCGGATAATGCGGAATGCAGAGCGGTGGTTTCTTTAGATGCGCATAAGGCGTTCGATTGTGTAGAATGGGAGTGTTTGTGGATGGTGATTGGGCAGATGGGATTTTGGGCCGATTTTAATTTCTTGGGTAGGCTGCTCTATTCCTCCCCGATGGCTAGAATAAGGGTGAAAGGAGAGAGATTGGACAAATTTGATCTTACCAGAGGGACAAGGTATGAGTGTCCCCGCTTTCCATTACTGTTCGCCATCGCGATAAAGCCAATTGCTGCTCATATCCGAAGAGCTACTGAAGTTAAAGGCTTTAAGTATGGCCGAGTGGAGGAAAAGATTGCATTATATGCAGATGATTTTCTTTTGTTTTTGGAGGATCCCCTCGAGTCATTGAGTCAGGCGGTAGCTATTGTTGAGCGGTTTGGGGATATGTCTGGATTGAGGATAAATTGGGCTAAATCAAATCTTATGATGGTAGACAGGGATAGACTGTTTGAGTTGGGAAAGTTTGGATGTTCTAAACTTAAAAGTTATTGATCAGTTTAAATATCTAGGAATTCAGATTGCTCTACTGATCAAGGAATATCTTAGGCTAAATGTGATTCCGCTTCTGGCAAAATTTAAAGGTGCAAGCTGCGTCTTTCGAAACTCCTATATGTGCTCCATAATTCACCGGTCTGGCTCCAGTGGGGCTTATTCCAAAGACTTAATTCCATAATTCAAGATTGGTTTGGGGTGGACGTCAACCTAGGATAAAACTAGAAATCTTGCAGAGACCTAAAGATGGGGGTGTCTGGCTTCCTGGCGTCCCAAGGCCAACATATTAGAGGTTGGCTATCAGGAGTCGGTGGGAGTTCAGTGCAGGCTATTCTTGGATATGTGGTTCAGACGGTTCCTTTGGTGCAGGGGCTGGAGGATGGGAGTTTTGGGCATTTGGGTAAGAGGTTTCCCACTCTGGGTCTTGTTGTAGCGTCGGCGTCCCTGCCCTCTGCCAGGCAGGGACGCTGTTCCCCTCACCCCTCTGCTCCAGGTCCGGCGTCCTCCTGCCGCTCTGCTGGCGGTGCACGCTCCTTTCCTGCCTCTGTGCTTAGGGCGCGCGCGTCGTCCTAAGAAGTCCCCGGCCAATGGCCGGAGGACTTCACCTATATAAGGCCCCTACTCCAAAATGGAGGTGCCCGAGCAATGTTGTTGCACAGTTCACTACTCTGCTTCAGTCCTCAGGGTCCTTGCCAGATACCTGTCTGTCGCTATCTGTTACCTGCCTGCACACTCACCTGGGAGCGCTCATCTGTTACCTGCCTGCACGCTCACCTGGGAGCGCTCATCTGTTACCTGCCTGCACGCTCACCTGGGAGCGCTCATGTTACCTGCCTGCACGCTCACCTGGGAGCGCTCATCTGTTACCTGCATGCACGCTCACCTGGGAGCGCTCATCTGTTACCTGCCTGCACGCTCACCTGGGAGCGCTCATCTGTTACCTGCCTGCCCGCTCACCTGGGAGCACTCACCTGTTACCTGTCTGCCCACTCACCTGGGAGTGCTCATCTGTTACCTGCCTGCCCGCTCACCTGGGAGCGCTCATCCGTTACCTGCCTGCTAGCCTACCTGGAGGCTCAGCCATCACAGGTTGTATCTACACTCCTCCAGAGACTACCCCGGTCACTTGCCGTGACCTCCTACCCACTCATCCAGAGACTGCCCCGGTCACTTGCCGTGACCTCCTACCCACTCATCCAGAGACTGCCCCGGTCACTTGCCGTGACCTCCTACCCACTCATCCAGAGACTGCCCCGGTCACTTGCCGTGACCTCCTACCCACTCATCCAGAGACTGCCCCGGTCACTTGCCGTGACCTCCTGCCCACTCATCCAGAGACTGCCCCGGTCACTTGCCGTGACCTCCTGCCCACTCTTCCAGAGACTGCCTCGGTCACTTGCCGCGACTTCCTGCCCGTTCATCCAGAGACTACCTCGCTTATCTGCTGTGACTACCTGCCCGTCCACCCTGGTCGCCACCCGCTCTCTTACAAGGTCCGCCCCTTTGTATAGTAGCTCAGAGGTTCCGCCTCCCAGACCCGTTACAGTTTGCTCGGGCCATGGAACCCGGTGGCGCCCAAGTTCCCTCCATCTCGGACCTGTGTCATGAACTGTCCCGTCAGAAGTCCCAACAGGAGTCCATCCTGGGTCACCTGCGGAATGTCAATTCTCGCCTGGACACTCTGACAGCTCCACCAGCTACCACCGCTGGTGCCATGACTCGCAATCCGGCAGCCCCTCTGCTCCCCAATACCATGGGCTCCTGTCAAGGACCCCGGCTCTCTGCACCTCCTCGCTTCGGAGGCGACCCTGCTCAGGCTCGGGGCTTCATTATTCAGTGCACTCTGCACTTTGAACTTCTCTCCCACCAGTTTAACTCCGACCGGGCCAAAATTGCCTTCATCATGTCCCATCTCACTGGGGAGGCCCTGGCCTGGCTGAATCCTCTTTGCGAGAGAGGAGATCCTCTGGTGTCCGACCTGTCTGCCTTTCTCACGGCTTTTCGGAAAGTCTTTGACGAGCCCGGACGAAAGATCTCATCCGCATCATCTCTGCTACGCCTCCATCAGGGAAGTCTCACCGTGGGCCAATATGCCATACGGTTTCGTACCCTTGCATCGGAGCTGGCCTGGGACAACGACGCTCTGGTATCCGTTTTCTGGGAGGGTTTGTCCGGCCGTATTAAGGATGAACTCGCCGGTCGGGACATTCCTACCACTCTGGATGACCTTATAACTCTCGCCACCCGGATTGACCTACGGTTCCAGGAGCGGGCCAAAGAGGTCACCCGTGAGAGGAGGTTTCCACGTCTAGCTCCTACGTTTCAGAAACCCGTCACTCCCTCCGTTTCTCCCCAAGTACACTCTCCTGAGCCTATGCAGGTCGACCAGACCAAGATGGTCAAAACCCGTCAGGAATTACGCCGTGCTGAGGGGAGTTGCTTCTACTGTGGCAGTAAGGAGCATCGGATTCGTACCTGTCCGGAGAGGTCGGGAAACGCCTGTGTCTAGGTTCGCTCAGAGAGGTCAACCTAGACAAGGAGAAAGCCTCTCCATCTCTGCTGCTGTCAGTCTCCATTCTCTGTGGGGAAAATCGTTATTTTGAACTAGCCCAACTTGACTCTGGAGCAGCCGGGAATCTTATGTCACAGTCCATGGTAGAAAAATACCGCATTCCCACCAAACCTCTGGTTGTACCATTATCAGTCGCTGCTGTGGACGGGGGTCTTTTACCACACCCCATCCAACTCATCACCGAACCCATAACTCTGCAAGTGGGAATGCTGCATTCTGAGAGCATCTCTTTTCATGTTCTGCCTGGACTCTCACGCCCTCTTACTAGGGCTACCTTGGCTCCAAAGACATGGACCCGTGCTCGACTGGCAGACCGGAGAGGTTCTTCGCTGGGGACAGGATTGTTATAAGACGTGTTTGGTTCCTGTTCATCCTGTCTGTCCTTCTCCTACCCCAACTAATCTACCTGGACTTCCGATCCCCTATTGGTCATTTGCTGATGTCTTTAATAAAAAAGAGGCAGAGACATTACCTCCTCACAGACCATACGATTGTCCTATCGACCTGTTACCTGGTACTACGCCTCCCCGTGGGCGTATTTACCCATTATCCGCTGCTGAGACCCGGTCGATGTCCGAATATATCGAGGAGAATTTGGCCAGGGGATTCATTCGGAAATCTACCTCCCCGGCAGGAGCAGGCTTCTTTTTCGTAAAAAAGAAGGACGGCTCTCTTCGCCCCTGTATAGACTATAGAGGTCTTAACCAGATCATGGTGAAGAATAAATACCCCCTTCCGCTCATTCCAGAATTATTTGATCGTTTGAGGGGGGCTAGAATCTTCACCAAACTGGATCTCCGTGGGGCGTACAACCTGGTCCGTATCCGTCAAGGGGATGAATGGAAGACTGCATTTAACACCCGGGATGGCCACTATGAATATCTAGTGATGCCCTTTGGTCTCTGTAATGCTCCTGCCGTCTTTCAAGAGTTGGTCAATGACATCTTCCGGGACCTTCTCTACTCCTGCGTAGTGGTGTACCTGGACGACATCTTGGTCTTCTCTCCGGATCTCCAGACTCACCGGAGGGACGTTCGTCAGGTTCTGCTCAGGCTCAGGCAGAATCACCTCTTCGCTAAATTTGAGAAATGCCTCTTTGAGCAGACCTCGCTGCCGTTTTTTGGGCTACGTTATTTCTCAGACCGGTCTGCGAATGGATCCAGAGAAACTGTCGGCCATCGAGAAATGGCCCCGACCGGAGGGATTGAAGGCCATTCAGCGGTTCCTGGGCTTCGCCAACTACTACCGCCTCTTCATACCGCACTTCTCTTCCCGGACTGGCCCAATTTCCGCACTTACCCGTAAGGGTACTAACCCCAAAGAATGGGCGCCCGAAGCAGAAGAGGCCTTTCTTTCCTTAAAGCAGGCCTTCTCTTCCGCCCCAGTGCTGCATCGCCCGGACGGCAACAAGCAGTTCTTCCTGGAGGTTGACGCTTCCTCCTCTGGAGCCGGAGCGGTACTTACTCAAAAATCATCTTCCGGGAGGATGGTAACTTGTGGCTTCTTCTCCAAACTCTTCTCCTCTTCTGAGCACAATTATTCCATAGGAGACCGAGAGTTATTGGCCATCAAGCTGGCATTGGAGGAGTGGCGTTACCTACTCGAGGGGGCTCTTCATCCGGTAATTATTTACACTGACCACAAAAACTTGGCTTACCTCCAGCATGCCCAGAGACTTAACCCGCGTCAGGCCCGGTGGTCCTTGTTTTTTGCTCGTTTCGATTTTGTTCTACATTTTCGCCCGGCAGACAAGAACATCAAGGCGGACGCCTTGTCCCGATCCTTCCTGGTGTCGGATCTCAAGGAGGAACCGAAACATATCATCGATCCCGCCAGAGTAATGCAGGTGGCTCCCGTGAGTCTAAATCGTCTCCCTCCCGGTAAGACGCTCGTATCGGTACCCGATCGGGAGAGAATCTACACTGGGGCCATTCGTCTAAATTAGCTGGCCACGCCGGTCAAAAAAAGACCCTCCAGCTTATTACTCGGCATTACTGGTGGCCTACCCTGCACAAGGACGTAATAGACTTTGCTTCTGCCTGTGCCTCATGTGGCCGCAACAAGGTTCCGAGACTTCTGCCTGCCGGTCGTCTCCTTCCGCTTCCTGTACCCGCTGCTCCCTGGCAGCATATAGCCATGGACTTCATAACGGACCTTCCCGTTTCTGCCGGTTGTACGGTCATTTGGGTGGTCGTTGACCGCTTTTCCAAGATGGCTCATTTTATTCCCCTGCCAGGCCTCCCGTCTGCACCCAAGCTGGCTAAAGACTTTATCCGCCACATCTTCCGTCTTCGGCCTGCCTCACCATATCGTGTCGGATCGAGGGGTACAGTTCACCTCACGTTTTTGGAGAGCCACTTGTAAATTGCTAGACGTCACCTTGGACTTCTCCTCCGCCTACCACCCACAGTCCAATGGTCAAGTTGAGCAGGTCAATCAGATCCTGACCAGTTACCTCCGGCACTTCGTTAATGTCCACCATTCTGACTGGGTGGATCTCCTGCCATGGGCCGAATTTTCTTACAACAATCACGAGAGCGAATCTTCCTCCAAATCCCCGTTTTTTGTAGTCTTCGGTCAGCATCCTCGGATCCCATTTCCCGTCTCCATCTCAGTGGACAATCCGGCTGCGGAATCTCTTGTTAACAAATTTTCCTCCATATGGGAGAGTACCCGGTCCGCACTCCTTCTGTCATCCGACCGTATGAAAAGACATGCTGACAAAAAACGTCTGGATCCTCCTCAATTCCGTCCTGGGGATAAGGTCTGGCTCTCGTCCAAGTATGTCCGGCTCAAGATTCCTTCCTATAAGTTAGGGCCTCGATTCATCGGTCCTTTGGAGGTCATCAGTCAAATCAACCCAGTGGCCTATAAATTGAAACTGCCGGCCAACTTGCGGATCCCTAACTCCTTCCATGTATCTCTACTCAAACCGGTGGTACTTAACTCTTTTTCCAAGTCTACAGGTACGCCTCCTGCTCTGGTTTCAGCTGAAAACGAATTTGAGGTAGAGAACATTTTGGCCACCAAAAGGGTAAGAAGGAAGACCTATTTTTTGGTGGATTGGAAGGGGTTTGGTCCTGAGGAGAGAACATGGGAGCCTCGGAAGAAACATCCATGCCCCTCTCATCCTAGCTAAATTTCTTTCTAGCCTAAAAAAGGGGGGGCCTAAAGTGGGGGTACTGTAGCGTCGGCGTCCCTGCCCTCTGCCAGGCAGGGACGCTGTTCCCCTCACCCCTCTGCTCCAGGTCCGGCGTCCTCCTGCCGCTCTGCTGGCGGTGCACGCTCCTTTCCTGCCTCTGTGCTTAGGGCGCCAATGGCCGGAGGACTTCACCTATATAAGGCCCCTCCTCCAAAATGGAGGTGCCCGAGCAATGTTGTTGCACAGTTCACTACTCTGCTTCAGTCCTCAGGGTCCTTGCCAGATACCTGTATGTCGCTATCTGTTACCTGCCTGCACGCTCACCTGGGAGCGCTCATCTGTTACCTGCCTGCACGCTCACCTGGGAGCGCTCATCTGTTACCTGCCTGCACGCTCACCTGGGAGCGCTCATCTGTTACCTGCCTGCCCGCTCACCTGGGAGCGCTCACCTGTTACCTGTCTGCCCACTCACCTGGGAGTACTCATCTGTTACCTGCCTGCCCGCTCACCTGGGAGCGCTCATCCGTTACCTGCCTGCTAGCCTACCTGGAGGCTCAGCCATCACAGGTCGTATCTACACTCCTCCAGAGACTACCCCGGTCACTTGCCGTGACCTCCTACCCACTCATCCAGAGACTGCCCCGGTCACTTGCCGTGACCTCCTACCCACTCATCCAGAGACTGCCTCGGTCACTTGCCGTGACCTCCTACCCACTCATCCAGAGACTGCCCGGTCACTTGCCGTGACCTCCTGCCCACTCATCCAGAGACTGCCCCGGTCACTTGCCGTGACCTCCTGCCCACTCTTCCAGAGACTGCCTCGATCACTTGCCGCGACTTCCTTGCCCGTTCATCCAGAGACTACCTCGCTTATCTGCTGTACCTGCCCGTCCACCCTGGTCGCCACCCGCTCTCTTACAAGGTCCGCCCCTTTGTATAGTAGCTCAGAGGTTCCGCCTCCCAGACCCGTTACACTTGTGCAGAAAACATGGTCCAGGAATAAAAAGATTAGAGAGATTTCTGAATTGACAATCTATACTCCTGTTTAGATGAATGAAAATTTTGTTGAATTTCATAAATTGGGGAACAGAATGCTTGGTCACGGAAAGGGATATCCTATATATCGCAACTATTGCTGAATCAGGAGTTGAGGTCACTGAGTCTTTACAAAAAGAATTTCAGGTGCCAGATACGGATCGTTTTTTTTATCTAAGGGTTCAACATGCCTACAGGCAGCAGAGGAAGAAATTTCCACGATCTATGAGGACCTTTTACACTCCTTTTTAATGCGGCATCCTGCTCAGGCACGGGACAAATGGGAACAATAACTGGGAGTATTGGAAGATGAAGTCTGGGAGTCTCTTTTAGAATATATTCCGAAATTGTCACCTAGTGAGCCTGGTCGTATGTCACAAATATTTACCGTTCATAGAGCTTACAGATCACCTGAGTTTTTATATAGGGTTGGTGTGAGAAACACTTCTGAATGTCCGAGATGCTGGAATGAGGGCGCGGGTATTTTGCATACGTTGTGGGAGTGTCCGTGGTTGCAGGTTTTTTGGATTGTGGTGATTTGTGTGATTGAGGTGAGGTATGGATGCGTAGTGCCTAGGACTCTGTTGGTTTGCGTGTTGGGGTATGTTGAAGGAATTGGAACTACTATCTCAAAGAAGTTGGCAGTGGCTAGGCTGCTGTTCTTGGCCAGGAAATTAATTGCCAGATATTGAGTGAGGGCTGAACCACCCTCTAGAAAGGAATATATTCAGCAAGTGGATTATATTGTGTCTATAGAAGAAGGTATATATCGGAAAAGGAAAAGTTTGAACAAATATGGGCTTGGTGATTGCAGATAACATAGGTGTGTGGACATGGGGGGAGCTTACAAGTCCATTGCAGATGTTGCCGTTGGTGGAATTTGAACCCAACTGTTAATTTTCTAGAACATAAAGTGACCCATAAAACCATAGCTAGAATGTATGGCATTATTTTCACCTTATTATTTATACACGAAATGGCTACCAGCTTCCCCTCAACACCTAACTTTCATAACATGTAAAGACTTAATTATCCCAGATACAAGCATATACTACAAACATGTCACAAAATGTAACGACCCAACGGGGTCGGTCAGCGGAAGGCATAACAAACACTCAACGGGATGGAAATGGGGAGGAAGGTCCTACCAATTGGAATGAGGGATGGACACCTCGTGCACCAACCTGAGCCTGTCCCTACACTCCCCTAGCGCCCTAAGCAGGTCCTTCCCTCCGCCACCGTCACTAACCTTGTCCCTCGCTGTCACCTCACACTGCATTGGCTAGTGCACTTGCCGGCAAGGGCGCTAGCCTCACCACTGCAGATGGTACAAACACAGGGGACAGTGACCAACACGAGACGGACAAGGAATAAACACAACACTTAGCTTCCAGACATCGCTGCCAAGCTCCACACTGCAGATGACACAGAACCAGGACTCCAAACTCCAGAAGAAACACCAAAGAGCTGCAACTGCAAGGCTGGTCTCCATAGCATAACTCTCACCAACAGTCAGCTGATATATCAGGTGACCATTTAAAAGATGGTGGGAGTGGTCACCACCCACACCAGCTGACCTAGCAACTCCGCAGTTGCAACAGGTTGCCAGCAAGGGGAAAAAAGCTACATTTAAAACATAGTGGAACCAGAGCTGCCACAAATCCAAAAATGGATTGTGACAAAACATTTATTATTGATAGGCACCAAGCCACACATATGCATATATATATTTATTTATAACCCTTTGAAAAAGCTTGAGCGCGAAATGCACATTGTGGATAGCGTGATGTTCTGGTAAAATCCTTTATGCACTTTAGAGCCATTGTAGTTTTAATTTTTTTTTCTTGCTTATTTTTCTGCATCATGCTTCCATCCTCAGACCAATTTCAGTGTTGCTGCTTTTTTCACTTTCTGAAAACACAATTGTATGCTTTCCTGTGTGATTATTTTGATGTGCAGTAAGGTTTGTTTTGTTCGTAAACCATTTCCCACATTGTGAACATCTAAATGGCTTCTCCCCTGTGTGAGTTCTCTTATGTATAGCAAGACTTGATTTCTGGTTAAAACGTACTCCACATTCTGAACATGAAAATGGCTTCTCTCCCGTGTGAGTTCTTTGATGTACTGTAAGAGTTGATTTCCTGTTAAAACTTTTCCCACACTCAGAACATGAATATGGCTTCTCCCCTGTGTGAATTATCTCATGCTTAACAAGGCTTGATTTATGGTTAAAACGTATCCCACATTCTGAACATGAAAATGGCTTCACCCTGTGTGAGTTCTCTGATGTACATTAAGATTTGTTTTGTATTTAAAACATTTCCCACATTCTGAACATGAATACGGTGTCTCCCCTCTGTGACTTCTCTGATGTGCAGTAAAATCTGATTTATCATTAAAGCATTTCCCACATTTTGAACATAAATATGGCTTATTTCGTCTGCAGGTATTTTGATGATCAAGAGTCGTTCTTTGAGTGTAATATTGGTCACATTCTGAAAATGAAAATGGATTTCTTTCTGTATGAGATGATAATTCAACATCCCTAACGAGAGGTTTTCTTTGCTGTGATGAATTAGAAGAAAGGACCTTTGGAAAAGGAACAAATGTTACGTTGTTGCTGCACAGAGCTGTATGTAAAGCTTGGTGAATGGCATGCTCTTTATATGTATATTGTGTGATCCCATGATCATCTATTGTAAAATCTGAAGAAAGGACTTTTGGAAAAGGAAGAAATGTTAGATTGTTGCTGTATGGAGCTGTCTGTAGAGATTGGTGAATAGCATGCTCTTTATATATATCTTGTGTGAGCCCATGGTCATCTATTTTAAAATTTGATGATTTCTCATGTCCCTCTGAGCTTCCAACACAGTCACCTGCCAAAAAAAAGTTTTTTAAAAAAATATTACTATAAAATTATATTAATTTATAATCACGTCTCTGTATAAATATTAGCATACAAATTGCAATACATGCAGGAAAATTGAATTAGCTCATTAAAGTTGCCATACACATTAGAAGTGGAAAACTTGCCTTACAAGCAAGGATTATAGCTGTCATAGATAATATAGGTGCAACGGCGGATCTTAGAGAGTTTGTATCTCTGCTTGCCATTGGTTTTCAGCAGAATCCGATAGCTCAAGTAACACAAAAAGTGTATTTCATAAAGAGAACCTGTCCTGTACCTGTAAAGGCACTTTAATATTGAGTAAATCATTGCTTTGTTTTCAGAAATCCGCAATTGAAATTGTATGCTAATGAATTGCAGGTGCAGCTGGGTTGAACATTGCACTGGCAGCTCTACTGCCTCCCTCCCTATTCTCCGCCCACTGCCTGCCAAGTCACTCCTGTTTCAGATTTGTCCAAGATAAGAAGCATCTATTTTTTCTCCTCTTCTTCCAAGAGCCACAACGCTTTTATTTTTCTCTTTGCATAACCATATGAAGGCTTGTTTTTTTCGCAAGACAAATTATAGTTTTAAGTGACAGCATTCACTTTAAAGCCGGCGTCACACTAGCGAGTTTGATGCGAGTTAGTCGCACGACTTACTCACATCAACACCCGGCACGGCCGCCCGCTCTCGGACCAGAGTGCGCGGCGGCATAGAAATACATGCAGCCGCTCACTCTGGTCCGAGAGCGGGCGGCCGTGCCGGGTATTGATGCGAGAAAGTCGTGCGACTAACTCGCATCAAACTCGCTAGTGTGACGCCGGCCTAATACGAATTGTACTGAAACATTCGAAAAAAAACTCACCTACCCCCCACCACCTGCAATTCCATCATAGGAAGTAGGGGTTTTGTGAAATGGCGAAAAATATTCCATCATCTTTTTTGGATTTCACACTGTGTACAATTAGGACTATATTTAACCCCTTAACCCACAAAGGTATTTTTGTTTTTGTGTTTTCATTTTTCGCTACCCTTCTTCCCAGAGCCATCCCTTTTTTATTTTTTGGTCAATATGGCCATGTGAGGTTTTGTTTTTTGTGGGACGAGTTGTACTTTTGAAAGAAACCTTTGGTTTTAACATATAGTGTACTGGAAAACGGGAAAAAAAATTCCAAGCGAAATTGCAAAAAAAAGTGCAATCCCACAGTTGTTTTTTGTTGTTTTTTTTTTTTTACCATGTTAGCTAAATGCTAAAACTGACCTGCCAATATGATTCTCCAAGTCATTAAGAGTTCATAGACACCAAACATGTATAGGTTCTTTTTTATCTAAGTGGTGATAAAAATTCCAAAGTTTGTTAAAAATGTACCATTTTCCGATACCCGTAGAGTCTCCATTTTTCGTGATCTTGGATTGGGTGAGGCTTATTTTTTGCATGCCGAGCTGACAATTTTAATGATACCATTTTGATTTTGGTGCAGATACGATCTTTTGATTGCCCGTTATTGCATTTTAATGCAATGTTGTGGCGACCAAAAAAACTTAATTCTGGCGTTTCAACTTTTTTTCTCGTTATTCCGTTTAGATATCGGGTTAATTCTTTTTTTATATTGATAGATCGAGCAATTCTGAATGCGGAGATACCAAATATGTGTATGTTTGATTTTTTTATTGCTTTATTTTGAATGGTGAAAAAGAGGGGTGATTTGAACTTTTATTTTTTTTATATTTTTACCATGTTTTTTATACTTTTGGCATGCTTCAATAGTCTCCATGGGATACTAGAAGCTGCAATAACCCGATCGGCTCTGCTATATACAGGTGATATTCAGATTGCCTGTATATAGCAGAATAACTCACTTGCTATGAGCGCCGACCACCGGGCGGCGCTCATAGCAATCTGGCAGTGACAACCATAGAGGTCTGCTGGAGACCTCTGGTTGTCATGCCAACCCATAGGCGACTCGCGCTCATGTAACACAGGCGCCCGACGGGCAGGGTTTCCAGCGCACTTACCGGAAGTGCATGTTAAATGCCACTGTCAGAGTTTGACAGCAAAATTTAACTAGTTAACAGCCACGGTAGATCGCTGTTAGAGGCACATGCCAGCTGTTCAAAACAGGTGAGATGTGTCAGAAAAGATGTGGGCTCACCCAGGGTGGGATTCAAATTTTTAACAACAGGTTCTGTGTTTGTGTGTAGGAAAACCACACCCATTTTTAAACCACACCCATTTTTAAGCCACACCCATTTACACACACCTTTTCCTCAAACATATACAAACCTCTAGGAGCACACACAGACCCCACAAGTGTGCAGAACCCCCTAGGAGCACACACAGACCCCCACAAGTGTGCAGAACTCTCTAGGAGCACACCCAGACCCCCACAAGTGTGCAGAACCCCCCAGGAGCACACACAGACCCCCACAAGTGTGCAGAACCCCCTAGGAGCACACACAGACCCCCACAAGGGTGCAGAACCCCCCAGGAGCACACAGACCCCCACAAGTGTGCAGAACCCCCTAGGAGCACACACAGACCCCACAAGCGTGCAGAACCCCCTAGGAGCACACACAGGCCCCACAAGCGTGCAGAACCCCCTAGGAGCACACACAGGCCCCCACAAGTGTGCATAACCCCCCAGGAGCACACACAGACCCCCACAAGTGTGCAGAACCCCCTAGGAGCACACACAGACCCCCACAAGTGTGCAATCATCCCCTGAAACCCCACTATACAGCCCCAAGTATCTGCCCCCAACCCGTTAATAAAACCTCCTCGGTGTCACTGAGGACTCTGACCTGTGATTTCCCTCCTGCAGCTACAGACGCCGGCATCAGACTGCAGAGACCAATGGACGCTTCTCTTCCTGGCTTTGGCAGAACACGCCCCCTCCTGGTATGACGCGCCTCCAGAAACGACGTCACACCTGGAAGGAGCGCAGTCTAGCACAGTGATGGCGAACCTTTTTGAGACCGAGTGCCCAAACTGCAATCTAAAACCCACTTATTTATCGCAAAGTGTCAACACAGCAATTTAACTGGAATACTGAGGTTTTAGATTAGAAAAACAACTCCATACTGTATAATCGCCACACGTGATGCTCCATACTGAATAATGGCCCCATATACTGCTGCATACAGTATAATGGCCCCACATGATGCTCCATACTGAATAATGGCCCCATATACTGCTGCATACAGTATAATGGCCCCACATGATGCTCCATACTGAATAATGGCCCCATATACTGCTGCATACAGTAAAATGGCCCCACATGATGCTCCATACTGAA
>JARQOD010000003.1:44189468-44240716 GCA_033576555.1 Oophaga sylvatica
AGAAGGGGGCAGTCAGTCCCAAAATACAATAGCAGCGCTAGGAGCTTTATATAATCATAACGAGGGGTGACCCGGGGTAGCGCATTTCATCAGAGCCGCTGCAGATTTAGGCCGGGTACACTGCGGTTTTGATGCGGTTAGTCGCCGACTTTATCGTATCAACCCCGGCCGGCCCCCCGCTCTCGGCCAGAGTGCCGGGGCACAAAATACATGCACCGCGCACTCTTCCGAGAGGGGGCGGCCGTCCGGTGTTGATGCGAGTAATGTGCGACAAACTCGCCAACTGTGGACCCCGGGCCCTAGGCCGTATCAGTAGGGCTCCCATCTTGGGATTTAAATTAGTCTATCAGCGCAAACAGGGCCCCTCTTTGAGCCTTGTTTCAGTCCTCAAAAACCCCTATTTTTCAAAACTGCCCCCGGGGGCTTTCACACAGCCCGGAGGTAATTGATATTCACCCTTATCCGAAAGTCCTCCCTTCCAAAGATTCGGGATGATAGGTTATTTTAAAATCACACGGCCTATTTCCCAAAGGCAAAATCTCTTTTCCCATAGGTCCCAGGATAGTCCTTACTTCCTTTGTTCAAACCCTAGGAAAGGAAAAAAAAGGTTCCACACCTTAGATGTCAGGAGGTGTTTGGTTCAGTACCTAGAGTCCACCCAGAGGTGTAGGAAGGAAGGATCTCTCTTTGTGTGTTTCCAGGGACCTTAGAAAGGGACTCAAAGCCTCCAAGAGTACCCTGGCAAGATGGATAAGAGATGCTATAGTCCTTCGACTAATTATCCAGTGGAAATGTCATCCCAGAAGGGCTGAAAGCTCATTCCACAAGAGCAATGGCATCCTCCTGGGTGGAAAGGTCGGAGGTATCATTAGAACAAATCTGAAGGCGGCCACCTGGTCATCACCTTCAACCTTTTTTAGGTACTATTGGTTAGATCTAGCCTCTTCTTCTGACTTGAACTTCGGGAGAAGGGTTCTTCAGGCTGTGGTCCCTCCCTAAGTTACAAATCTCCGTAATTCTCTCCGTGGTGCTGTCATGGGGGATAGAGAAAAATTAAGTTACTTACCGGTGACGGGATATCTCAGAGCCCATGACAGCACCCGTTCATTCCCTCCCATCACGCGTAGTTGAGCACATTTCTAATGTTTGTAGTGTGTTTATGTATAGGCACGGTGTTTTTTTTCTGATAAAGAGATATGTTAAAGTATATAAATTTTGATGTCATTAACCTGGAGGTCCTCTGATGCGAAGGAGAGGTACTGCCCTTTTATCTATAGGTTCCCTGTCCCTGAAGGGCGGATCCCCTCTCTCTGTGGTGCTGTCATGGGCTCTGAGAAATCCCGTTACCGATAAGCAACTTCATTTTTCTATAAAATAGTTTTTTATTGTGTAAAAGAGTTTAGACATAAAAAAATATATAAATGTAGTATCTCTGTAATCCTACTGACTGTTAGACTAAAGCTGCCTTATCAATTTTATCACATTGAGAACGGCATTAAAACTAAAAAAAAACAATAATTCCTGAATTGCTGTCTTTTGTTCATTTTGCCTCCCAAAAATTGGAATAGAAAGCAATCAAAAAAGTCATGTGCCCAAAAATGGTAGCAATAAAAACATCAACTCGTCCTAGCAAAAAACAAGCCCTTGCATGACTCTGATGGACGAAATATGTAAAATTGTAGCTCTCAAAATATCGCAATGTTTTTGCAAAAAAAGTGTTTTTTAGTGTGTGATAGATAGCAGCCATACATAAAAACCCAATATAAATCTGGTATCGCTGGAACCGCACCAACCCAAACAGATTGCAGTAAGGCTCGCTGTACATTTAGCTGAGTGTTTTCATGTAAATCTGTGAAATACGTGATTCAGATGGAACTCCTGATGGAAGATTCTCTATGAGACAGATAGAAGCACTGTGGACACAATCTGGCCTGTGATCCGGCGGTCGTCTTTTTAGGCGTGCTATTTCTGTAGCGATTACAGCCCACCTAATTTCTGAGTGCATGTCTCCAGGAGCATGAGCTGGGCATTACAATGTACGAGGAACTACAACGATAGTTTGCAATTTTCACTCAGCAACATCCACTGCTGCTTGTTTCTCGAAAGCACCCATGGAGTCAAAATCATGACTACACCTGTAGATAAATTCTCAAAGAGGTATAATTTCCAAAATGGGGTCACTTGAAGGGGGATTCTGCTCTTCTAGCACTTAGGGGCTCTGTATATGGAGTCTGCAAACTATTCTAGGAAAATATGCTCTCCCGAAGACAAATAGCGCTCAGTACTGTACAGCCACATATGGGGTATGTCTAAAATCAGCAGAAATTGTGGAACAAATTTTGGTAAAATTTTTACCCATTTCACAGTGTGAAAATGTAAAATCTGGGGCTAACACAAAATTTTGGTGGTAAAAATGTTATAATTTTTTTTTCTTCGCAGCCCAATTATAAAATTCTGTGACCCCTCCAGTGGTGTAAATATGATCACTGCACCCCTAGATTACCGTAATTCATTGAGAGATGTAGTTTGTAAAATGGGGTCTTTAATAGAGGGGTTCTGCTGTTCTTGCAACTCAGCCAGTGTGACATGGCACCCTGAAACCAAAATCTGAACACCAGTATGGCGCTTCTTCCCTTTCTGAGCTTTGCAGTTTTCGACCATATATGGGGTATCGGCGTACACAGGAGAAATTGCACAAAAAATTTGAGGTCAATTTTCCTCTGCTATCTCTGTGAAAATGAAAAAAAAAAATGGGGCTAAAAAACATTCTTGGGTGATTTTCTTTTTCATTTTCACAGATCAACGTAAAATTCTGTGAAGCACCTGTGAGTTCAAGGTGCTCACCACACATCTAGATAAATTCCTTGAGGGGTCTAGTTTCCAAAATGGGGTCACTTGTGGGGGTTTTCCACTGTTTAGGAAGATCAGGGGCTCTGCAAATGTGACATGACACAGGCAGACCATTCCATCAAAGTCTGGGATCCAAAACATCACTTCCTCTTTTTTGAGCTCTGCCTACAAGAGAAATTGCACAACAAATTTTGAGTTACATTTTTTTCTGTTACTTTTGTGAAAATGCAAAATTTGGGGCTAAAAAATATTTTTGTGGGAAAAATGTGATTTTTTTATTTTCATGGCTCATTGTTATAACCTTATGTGAAGCAACTGGGGCTTCAAGGTGCTCATCACACATCTAGATGAGTTCCCTGAGGGGTCTAGTTTCCAAAATGGTGTTACTTGTGGGGTGTTTACTCTGTTTAGGCACATCAGGGGCTCTCCAAATGTGACATGGCATCCGCTAATTATTCCATAAAATTTTTACATTCAAAAAGTAAAATGGCGCTCCTTCCCTTCTGAGCCCCGTCATGCACCCAAACAGTGGATTTCCCCACATATGGGGTATTGACATGATCATTGGAAATTGCTCAACAATCTGAGTTTTTCGAATGGTGTCACTTTTGGAATTTTCTATCATATAAACACCTCAGAGTCACTTCAAATGTGATCCCTAAGAAATGGTTTTGTAAATTTTGTTGTTTAAAAACAAAAAAAACAAATCAGTGGTCAAATTTTATCCAACCCTTATAACTTAACAAAAAAAATGATGTTTGAAAAATTGTGCTGATGTAAACTAGACATGTAGGAAACATTATGCATTAACTATTTTGCATGATATAACTCTCTGATTTAAGGACATAAAAATTAAAAGGTTGAAAATTGCAAAATTTTTGCCAAAGTTCCATTTTGTGCACAAATAAAGGTAAGTCATGTAGAAGAAATTTTACTATTATCATATAGTACAATATGTCACGAAAAAAACAAACTCAGAATCAGTGGGAGCTGTTGAAGTGTTCCAGAGTTATTAGCTCATAAATTACACTGGTCAGAGTTGAAAATTTGGCTTGGTCATGAAGGTGCAAACACGCCTGGGGGTAAAGGAGTTAAAATCCTATAGGGCACACAAGGTCCCCCTGCTCACACCAGCACATGTCCAGGCTCATTTGAAGTTTGCCAATGACGATTTGGATGATCCAGAGGAGTCATGGGAGAAGGTCATGTGGTCAGATGAGACCAAAATAGAAGTTTTTGGTATCAACTCCACTCGTCGTTTTTGTAGGAAGAAGAAGGATGAGTACAACACCAAGAACACTGTCCCATCCGTGAAGCATGGTGGGGGAAACATCATACTTTGAGGGTGCTTTTCTGCAAAGGGGACAGGACAACTGCATCATATTGAAGGGGAATGGATGGAGTCATGTATCGCAAGATTTTGACCAACAACATCCTTGCCTCAGTAATAGCATTGAGATAGGTTGTGTCTGGGTCTTCCAGCATGGCAATGACTCGAAACACACAATCAAGTGTTTAAGCAAATAAGATGTGGGTCCGTAAGAAGAATTTCAAAGTCCTGGAGTGGCCTAGCCAGGCTCAAGACCTAAACAAAGTAGAAAAAGCTTTGGAGTGAGCTGAAACTCAATAATGCCCAGTGATAGCCCAAAAACCTGAAAGATCTGGAGAAGATCTGTATGGAGGAGTCAGCCAAAATCCCTGCTGCAGTGTGGCAAACTTGCTCAACAGCTACAGGAAACATCTGTAATTGCAAACAAAGGTTTCTGTACCAAATATTAAGTTCTGTTTTTCTAGTGTATCAAATACTTATTTCATGCAATAAAATTCAATTTAATTATGTTAAAAATCATACAATGTGATTTTCTGGATTTCTATTTTAGATTCTGTCTCTCACAGTTAAAGTGTACCTATGCTAAAAATGACAGACCTCTCTATTCTTTGACTTGTCCCTCCTTGATGCACTCTAGAGTGCCGGACAGCCCATCTGAACTAATAGTAGAGGCGTTTATGGCTATGTTCAACCGATTACATTTTTGTTGCGTTTTTGACACTGCAGAGTCTTACAGTTACAGCAAAGTGGATGGGATCTATAGAAATTTGCTACCCACTGTGCATCTTCAAACTGACTTGTAGTGCACGTTTCAAATCCGCAACATGTCAATTTTTCTTCTCCTTGAGTTTTCTGTGTAGATTGTCCCCATCGACTTTCAATACGTGCGGAAAACCAGCAGGTAAAATATGCACATGTGTTTATAATTTGTTCCCACTGTGAAGTGAATCATGTAATCTGAAACTAAGTATATTAATAAAATACATCAATCGGATGGCACTTGTCGTGTGATTGAGCACTAATACTTGGCTATCTACCCCTCCATGAGCTGGTAGGTTGCGAGGGGTTGTTGCAGCAGTATGTTGTGAACGTTTTGGAGACGACTTCGGAGCTGAAGCTCCCTCTGGTGGCTACTGAGGGTATTGAATCTATGTTGAATACCAAGAGTCCTACACCTGCAGATAACGAGTGGTTGCCAGGTGGTAATGACTGGCCTGATATAAGTGGGCTGACCTCACATGATCCTCGCTGGTGATCAATTGTGCTTCCTGGTCTAGGTTGGAATTCAGCTTGCTTTCCTGCTGTCTCCTGCTTGCTTTCAGATAAGTCTCTTTCAGTTTTTTTTTACTGTTTGAATTCCTTGCTTTTTTGCTGCATTGCTTTTTGTCTTCAGCCGGGTCCCCTTTGGGGGGCTTTGGCTGGTCTCCGTTCGTTTTTTGTATTTGTTCATTTGCTCAGTTCTTGTGATATTTTACTGCTGGGTAGCTACGTGTCCACATCAGAGATCTGATATAGGTGGTCGAGAACGTGTGGTCTCAGTGTTTTTGGATTCAGAAGTGTTGGAGTTTTTCCTAGGGTTTTCTGGGTTGCAGTCAGTATTCTCTCCTGTACTATCCTATCTAGACAGTTTTGGGCCCCAGCAATTGCTCAATCTATTTTGTCTGTGTTCGTATTTTCATCTTGTCTAACCGCCATTATATGTTTGGGGGCTTCCTTCTCTTTTGGGGTCTACTCCGGGCAGTTAGCTTTCCTCTTTCCATCTTCAGGGATAGCTATCTCTCCGGCTTTGCCGAGGCGTTTAGGACCACCGTAGGTACGCTGCACGGCTGCTTCTAGTTGTGCAGTTAGTTTAGGGGTCTGCAACCTATTAGTTTCCAACCTCTCTGGTGTTAGGCTGCCTATGCGTTTTTTTGCTCCTGCCTCCTCAGCTACCAAAACACAACACAGTATTTTACACCTGTGTTACCTCCTTTATTAAGGGGGCCTGCTGCATCCTGTTACTGAATTAGTTTCTTTGACCATCGTTGCCTTTTTTCTTGGTTTACGGTTTATTTTGTTTTAACCTCCCAGAGCTACATAAATGTGTTTACTGGCAATTCAACGTACATCGAATAAAAATCAAATCACAAGTGAATGTAAGTGAATCTGGTGAATTCAAATTTTTCAAAATTCCCTTGACCTTAGTGATAACAGGATCAGTCACCGGAACTACATCCACATTAGAGGAGACACGAAACGTGGGGAGGTTTATACTGCAGGATCCAGATGGCCAGTTCCCCACCCCATAAGCTCCAGGCCGCATCATTAGGAGAAACAACGTTTATAATGGAGAAGAAACGAGGAATTCCTCCAATGTGGAACAATTAGACATTAACTTATTAGTGTTCTCATTACCAGGAGTAATGGGGAACACAACTCATAGGAAAGAATGTCACTGTACAGCGGAAGGGAGGAAAACCCGACATTTCCATTCCCTGTAATCTCCACCCCAGAGAGAAAGCGTCACCTGTCCCCAAACCAGAGTGACCTCCCCTGTATACATGACACAGCCAGCGCTCTATTACTGTCCATATACACATGGCAGAGCTGGGGCAGGGGGCGCTATCTCCGGGAATGGAGGGGTTACTGCCCCCCCGCCCAGTAATGGGGAATCTCCAGCACCTACCTCCACCTGCAGAGCCGCACACCACATATATGGCTGTTCTGTGCGCACAGGACCTGTGATGAGGTCACAGGAGGGGAGGAGTCAGGGGTCACATGATCAGGGGCTTCAGTGTATGCAGTCAGTACTGAAAGCACTCTATGTTTTTTTCTACTGGCTAACACGGTACCAAACCAATTTTTTTTCGTCACTACTGGTTGTCATGGTTCTGGATGAGGTGAAGTTTGTGTGCCACCTGAGCTGAGCTTTTAAGAACTCAAGAGTTCTCTTGGATGGAGAAAGAAAAATGTGACGAAAAGGAGAGTTGTGGTCATGGGGGATTCCCTGTTGAGAGGAACAGAGGCCGCTATCTGCAGACCTGATATAACCTCGAGAAATGTGCTGTCTTCCAGGTGCAAAAATTAAAGATGTGTCTGACAGGATATCAGGACGCTTCAGACCTACAGATGACTACCCATTCCTGCTAATACATGTGGGAACAAATGACACTGCAAGAAAGGACCTGGAAACCATCTGCAGTGACTTTGAAGACTTAGGCAAGAAAGTGTAAAAACTGGGAACGCAGGCGGTCTTCTCATCAATCCTCCCGGTGGATGGCCATGGACCAAGGAGGTGGAATCAGATGATTCTACAGGTAAACAACTGGCTACGTCGATGGTGCTGTCAGCAAGGAGTGGATTTCTGGATCACGGAGTGAATTATCTATACGATGGCCTACTTGCTAGAGATGGGGTGCACCTTACCAAAACTGGAAAACACATATTTGGAAGTCACCTTGCTACACTCATCAGGAGAGCTTTAAACTAGAACAATTTGGGAAGGGAAGCAAAAGGCCAGAAAAAGCCATACACCTGACAAATACTATGGAGAACTGTTATGATATGGTAGCCGAGGAGGACAGGAGCAAAAACAGCCAAACACCCAGAGAGGTTGGGAACTAATGGGTTGCAGACCCCTAAACTAACCATACAACTAGAAGCAGCCGTGGGATGTACCTACGATGACCTAGATGCCTCGACACAGCCGGAGAGTTAGCTAAGCCTAAAGATAGAAAGGGGAAAGCTAACTGCCCCGGAGTAGTGCCCCGAAGGAATAGGTAGCCCCCACACATATAATGTCGGTTAGACAAGATTAAATACAAATGCAGGCAGAAAAATAGAGTAACCAAACGCTGGGGCCCAAAACTGTCTAGACAGGACAGGAAAGAATACTGTCTGCAACCCAGCAAAACCCTAGGAAAAATTCCAACACTTCTGATTCCAAAAATGCTGAGACCACACGATCTCGCCCCTGCTATATCAGAACTCTGGTGTGAACAAGCAGCTACCCAGCAACCACTAAAATAACAGGGACAGAGCAAATGAACAGAAATAAATGAGAAACAGAGACCAGTGCAGGCCCCAGCAGGGGGACCCGGCTGACCTCACTCAGAAGGGCAGCAAAAAAAAAAAAAGAGGAGCAAAACCACAGAAGCAAGCAGAAAATAACTTATCTGAATGTTCGCAGGAGACAGCAGAAAACCAGCTGACTTTCAGACTGGACCAGGAAGAGAAACGAATCACTGGCGAGGATCATGGGGAAAGTTACTCCCTTAAATCCCCCAGTCAAAACTCCCAGATTGCCAATCGTCAGCAGCTGAAAGGTCTCTGTCAGTCAAGATTGGTTCATTAATATCAACAGCCACCAGAGGGAGCCCCAACTCAGAATCCAGAGAATTCACAACAGAGAACTCTGCTATTGGAAGTGGAAAGGAAGAACAAAGACAAAAAAATCATAATAATAAAAATATTGGAGAAATTGAAACCAATCACAAACTAAAATGTTTTTATACAAATGCACAGAGCATGGGCAACAAACAAGGAGAATTGGAGCTACTAAAGCAGGAAAAGAAATATGATGTCATTGGAATCACTGAAACTTGGTTGGGACGATACACATGATTGGAATACAAGGCTAGAAGGATACAACTTATTTGCAAGAAACAGACTTAATAAATCAGCACGGGGTGTCGCATTGTATGTTAGAAAAGCGTATATCTCCACAGAGATTGAAGCTTCAGAGACTGGGAGTTCTGTGGAAACTGTTTGGGTAAGAATACAAGGAGAGAACAAGGGAAAGGACACCATTGTAGGAGTTTACTAGAGGCCGCCTGTGCAAGCTGAAGATATGGATTAACTCTTTATGCATCAGATGGCCAAGTTAATAAAAAAATATGACGTACTGATCATAGGAGATTTCAACTATCCAGACATTTGTTGACAATCTCTCTCAGGCAGAAGTAACAAGTCCATCAAATTGTTATCCTCTCTTGCTGACAACTTTTATCTTCCAAAAGATAGAGAAGAAACCAAGGGAGTCTTCTATCTTGGATCTAATCCTTATAAACAGGGAGGAAATGGTTGAGGAGGTAAGTGTTGCTGGGACCCTAGAAGGCAGCGATCATGCCATCACTGAATTTTGGATAGCTAGAGGAAGACCTGTGAATACTCAGACTTCAGGTTGGATTTCAGAAAGGCAGATTCTAAGGGACTCAGAAAAAGAATAGGAGGGATGTAATGGCTGGATTGTCCTTAGGGACAGAAATGTCCAGGAAGGATGGGAAATTTTGAAAAATTAGATTCTCAAAACACAATAATTAACAATCCCTAAAAGAGAAAATAAATACGTAGAATTTAAGGAAATGAGGATGGATGAACACAGAAATTAAACACATGCTAGAAAAGAAGAAAGAAATGTTTATTAAATGGAAAGAGGGAGGCATATCTAAAGAAGAATATAATGCTGTCAGCAAAACTCGCAGCTAATACTAGAGAATATAGAGGATTTAAAAAGAACTAAACAAACTGGAACTGTGGGCAGCAAGTCCTATATCTGGCCAAGGCAAATGAAAAAAGCATATACATAATGGGAGGAATAGGGCTAAGCAAAAGCACATGTGAAAAAGACTTAGGTATACTAATAGGTCACAGACTGAACATGAGTCAGTGTGATGCAGCAGCAAAAAAAAAAAGGCACTGGGGTGCATTAACAGAAGCATACAGTCAAGATCACGTGAAGTAATTATCCACCTCTACTCCTCTTTGGTCTGACCTCATCTAGAATACTGTGTCCAGTTTTGGGCAGCACATTGAAAAAAAAAAAGACATGAAGAAACTGCTGCAAGTTCAGAAAGGAGTGACCATAAAGGTGACCAGTCTGCTAACAATCAATGTCCTATGAGAAACAGAAGATTTGGGAATGTTTAGCTTGCAAAAGAGAAGACTGAAAGGAGACTTAATAGCTGTCTACAAATATCTTAAGGGCTGTCAAACTGTGAAGGGATCAGCTTTATTTTTATTTGCACAAGGAAAGACTAGACGCAATGAAATAAAACTGATTGGGAGGAGACACAGATTAGATATTGGAAAAAAAACTTCCATTGAACGAGAACTCACCACCTCTCGAGGCAGCCTGTTCCACTCAATGATCACCCTCACTAACATTTTTTTCCAATATATAAATGTCCAGCCACAGAGTGAAGCCATGTGTGTGGGACTTGTATGGAGCAGAGCAGATTGTGAATGATGTGAATGAAGTAGAGATGAGTGAGCACTAAAATGCTTAGATGCTTGTTACTCGAACTGAGCAATTTCTAATACTCGGATGCTCATTTGGAGTAATGAGTATAATGGGAAATCAGAGCATTTTTCATGCAGTAACTATAAGGAGGTCTGGAGTTCAGTGAAAATGTTGAAATGGATGGAAAAAGTGCTAAATGTAAGGAGAACAGCATTATTATTATTATTATTATTATTTATATAGCACCATTGATTCCATGGTGCTGTACATGCGAGGGGGTTACGTACAAATTACAGATATCACTTACAGTAAACAAACCAACAATCACAGACTGGTACAGAGGGGAGAGGACCCTGCCCTTTCAGGCTTACATTCTACAGGATGGTGGGGAAGGAGACAGCAGGTTGGTGGGTCGCAGCAGTTCCGGTGTTGGTTGAGGCGATATCTCCGGTAGTGGTGAGGAGGCAGCAGGGTCATTGCAGGCTGTAGGCTTTCCTGAAGAGGTGGGTTTTCAGGTTCCGTCTGAAGGATCCGACTGTGGTTGATAGTCGGACGTGTTGGGGCAAAGAATTTGAGAGGATGGGGGATATTCGGGAGAAGTCTTGGAGGCAGTTGGGTGAGGAGCGAATAAGTGTGGAGGAGAGAAGAAGGTCTTGGGAGGACCGGAGATTACGTGAGGGAAGGTATCGGGAGATTAGTTCAGAGACATATGGGGGAGACAGGTTATAGATGGCCTTGTAGGTCAGTATTAGTAATTTGAATTGGATTCGCTGAGGGAATGGGAGCCAGTGAAGAGATTTGCAGGTGGGAGATGCGGAGGAGTAGCGAGGAATGGGGAAGACTCCTAGAAAAATCTCTAACTCCCAGATCACTGCTGAGAACAATAGTGTCACACTTTTACTACGCTTTAGGGACTCATAATAAAGCATTGAAAACTGACGAGAAATTGGAGTTTACAGGAAAAAAAAAGTTAAGAAACATTCTTTCCTCTATAATGACATGTATATACTAAGGCAAAATTAAAAAAAAAAAAATTAAATAAATAAAATTGAAATTTTTGTAATTTATGAAGGAGGCAAGAAGTGCTAATAATTAGGGATTCTGATTCACCCGTTATTAGACATAAAGGAGGGCCTCATACACATTCTGTTCTAATTGTAACGTAAAGGTGCTTCTAGACTCATAAAGGCTATGCACTAAAAGCAAAGCCTTCCAAAAATTAGGTAGGGTCATCCATACATTCTTGAAGGCACCAACTCTAGTTCCTCATTTAAATATTGTGAACAAAGTGTAGTTGTGTTACTCCTACACTCATAAAAGTTCTGAACACAGTGAAAAGCCTACCAATAAATACATTCAGGATCATCCATACACCCTTGAAGGCACCAACTGGAGAGCCTCATAAAAAATTGAGAAAGTGCAGTTGTAGTACCTCTACACTCTTAAAGGCTTTGCACAAATTGCAAAGCCAAGAAAAAAAATCTAAGTAGGTCATCCATAGACCTAGAAGGCAACAACTGGAGGGCCTCATTCAAATATTGAACATTAAAAAACGCTTTATGTGCTGCTGTCATCTGGTGGTATGGAAAAGTGGGGTCTAATAAAGGCTTTGTTCATTGTTATCAGAGTGAGCCTGTCAGCACTTTCTACTGACAGGTAGCACTAAACAGCCGCTCAAACAATATGCTAACGACAGGACAGCCCAACCCTTTCAAGGCAGCACGGTGGCTCAGTGGATAGCACTGCAGCCTTGCAGCGCTGGAGTCCTGGGTTCGAGTCCCACCAAGGACAACATCTGCAAGGAGTTTGTATGTTCTCCCCGTGTTTGCGTGGGTTTCTTCCGGGTTCTCCGGTTTCCTCCCACACTCCAAAAACATACTGATAGGGAATCTAGATTGTGAGCCCCATCAGGGACAGCGATGATAATGTGTGCAAACTGTAAAGCGCTGCGGAATATGTTAGCGCTATATAAAAATAAAGAATATTATTATTAAGGCATACAGGGACAATTTATGCTAAGAATTCAGGAGTACGCTGCTTTTGTTGGACAGATATTGCTTGAATATCTTTAAGAACTTTTCCCTTGTTGCTAAAAATACCCTGTCATCAGGGCATGGACACTGGGATGATGTCACTAAATTGGCCCAGGCCTTTTACATTATACCCCGCCTCTCCTCCTCGGTTGGCCAAGAAAGCTTGCCCCCTACCGCTAGCATTGTCTTTTGGTTATTTTTTTCAACATACAGTGGGTACGGAAAGTATTCAGACCCCTTTAAATTTTTCACTCTTTGTTTCATTGCAGCCATTTGGTAAATTCAAAAAAGTTCATTTTTTTTCTCATTAATGTACACTCTGAACCCCATCTTGACTGAAAAAGAAATGTAGACATTTTTACAAATTTATTAAAGAAAAACTGAAATATCACATGGTCATAAGTATTCAGACCCTTTGCTCAGACACATTAAGTCACCTTCAAAAAATTAATCCCCGGCGCTCATCGCAGTGTACCGTATAAAAATGAATTTCATACCTGCTAGCTCTGCATGAATTAAATATGAGCTCCCCAAACCCCTAATGACGTCACTTCCGTTAATTCTGGATCGTCAACATCCGGTTTACGGGAACACACGTGATATGTCGTGGGCCGATCATGGCATCACTTCCTGTGCTTCCTGAAATATACTTGATACAATTATATGGAATGCAAACATATCCATAAAGATCGGAGGTTATGGATAAATAGGTGGATAAAGGACGGTGTGCCTTAGATATTAGGGATGATTATAGGCTTACAAGAAATGTGCCAACTATACCATCCAAATAACAGACATCAATCTGTGAATTTATACACAGACAAGTAAACAACAACGGGTTTTAGGCAGATGTTTCTCAAAACAAAAGTGATAAAAACAAGCAAATGACAATTGTACAGAGAAAAAAAAATTGAAGAATTGCTATTACTATGTAATAACACATATATTGTGTAAATGGACATAGAGAATAGTCAGAGGAATTAACATTTTTGCAGACACTTAATGGACATACTTCATCTGATAGGACAAA
Organism: Oophaga sylvatica; assembly: GCA_033576555.1. NCBI lineage: Eukaryota > Metazoa > Chordata > Amphibia > Anura > Dendrobatidae > Oophaga > Oophaga sylvatica. The sequence goes on from JARQOD010000003.1 coordinate 44,202,932, forward strand.
AGGACAACTTTCTATAGAGAAAGTGGACTACATGTTTTGCATGCAAATAATGAACACATTATATCAAAAAGGACACGGGTCATTCAGACAGGAAGGGTGTCATGGCTCTGTTGTCTGGTTTCCCGAGACCAGGGGAAAGCTTCACAGTCGCCACCAAGTTACGGTCACTATCACACACGACCATGTAAGCCCACAACATGTAAAAATGGGCGAGGACTCCCTGCACGATCGCCTGCTCACACGTACAATGTGGGGAAACCCAAGAGCCGCCCAATCTCTAGGAGGTGGTAGCTGCCTTGGGTAGCCTCTCCCAGACACGTTCATTTTGAAAGAGGGGTTCATCCTGCTCCCTTCCTTCTTGGATCACACCCAATACATATCAGAGATGTTGCCCCTCCATTTTGATGAACGTGACCCAGATTCCAGCTGTCATCACTTGCAACCTTCAGGGCATGTGTTCCATTTCTACTGTCTGCTGGTTGAACAAGATGTGATGACAGTTATCTCCTATGGACCCCCACCTCTGCTGCAGGTCATACATTGGGATGCCAATTGTTGGTACCTTGCGGCTGACTCTTCAGACCAACCTAGGTGCCGTAGTCCGCTCACTAGCTGCTGGATCCTAGCTCTCTTATCTGTAGTCCGCAAGAACCTCCGTGGTGAAGGCTGCTGCCAGGACTCGGGCCTTAGTGGTTCTGGGAAAGCGGGCGGTTCTGGACTACATGTTATTGCCACCTTCACAATCGCGCCAGATTGGTCTGGCTCCGATATTCCTCTGGTAGCTCCCTCTCATGGAATTGTGCAATCTTTGTCGCCTTGTCACCCACTAAGTATATTACACTGTATGGATTACTAATTAAGTCCAGAAATATTTTTGAATGCTTTTTTTGAGGGTTACATACCACTGAAATGTACCCTTGAGCACATAATACTTTATGGATCAGTATTTGAACATTTAAAAAAATGTAAACGCTTTTTGGGAGTTTTACATACCACCGAAATGTACCCCAGAGCATATAATGCTATATGGATGAGCAACATAACGTAATACCAAGAAAAAAATTTAACGTTTTTTTGAAGGGCTATATACCACTGAAATGTACCCCAGAGGATGCAATACTCTATGGATAAGTAATTGAATACTAACATTTTTGGAGTCTTATATACCACCGAAATGTAACAGAAAGCACCTAATAGTCTATGGATGACTAATTGAATCCACAGATATTTTTCAATATATTTTTTGGAGTGTTATATACTACAAAAGTATAACACAAATCACCTAATACTCTATGGATGACTAATTGAATCTAGACACATTTTTCAACACATTTTTGTAGTCTTCTATACGATCGAAATGTCACAAAAAGCACATAATACTGTATAGATGATTAACTGAATCCAGAAAAAAAATTATTCCTTTTTTTGGACTGCTGTGTAACACTGAAATGTACCCCAGAGCAAATAATACTCTATGGATGAACAATATAATTGCAAAAAATTATTTTTTGGAGGGTTATATACCACAGAAATGTATCCCACAGCATGTAATAGTATATAACTGAGTAACTGAATAGTGAAACATTTTTGAAGACTTTTTTGGAGCGTTAACCTCTTAGTGATGGAGTCAATGTTGACCTTAATGACAAGGCAACATTTTTTCAATCTGATCAGTGTCACTTTATGTGGTAATAACTTTAGAATGCTTCATCGGATCCCACTGATTTTGGGATGGTTTTCTTGAGACATATTGTACTTCATATATCTTGTAACATTTGTTATATATGATTTGCGTTTATTTGTAAAAATATAGGAAATTTGGTGAAAATTTAAAAAATTCTGCAATTTTCAAACTTTTAATTTTTATACCCTTAAATCAGAAAGTTGTGTCACATAAAATAGTCTATAAATAACATTTCCCAGATATATACTTTACATCTGCATCATTTTTAAAACAAAAAAAATTATTAGGAAGTTAGAAGGATTAAAAGTTGATCAGCAATTTCTCATTTTCCAACAAAGTTTACAAAACCATTTTTTTAGGACTAAATCACAGTTGAAGTGACTTTGGGGGGCCTATAAGACAGAAACTACCAAAAGTGATACCATTCTAAAAACTGCACCCCTCAAAGTACTCAAAACCACATTCAAGAAGTTTATTAACCCTTGCGGTGCTTCACAGGAGCTAAAGTGTGGAACAAAAAAATGAACATTAACATTTTTTCACAAAAAATTTACTTTTAGCTCAAAATTTCTTATTTTCATAAGGGTAGCAGGAGAAATTGGTCCCTAAAATGTGTTATGCAATTTCTCCTGAGTATGCCGATACCCTATATGTGGGGGGAAATTCACTGTTTGGACGCGTGACATGTCTTGGAATGGAAGTGGCACTGTTTGACTTTTTGAAAACAAAAATGGCTGGAATTAAAAGCGAACACCATGTTGCGTTTGGAGAGCCCTGATGTGCCTAAACAGTGGAAAACCCCCGCAAGTGACTCCATTTCGGAAACTAGATCCCTTGAGGAATGTATCTAGATGTATGGTGAGCACCTTGAACCCCAGGTGCTTCACAGAAGTTTATAACGTAGAGCTGTGAAAGTTTAAAATAATATTTTACCCAAAAAATGTACTTTTACCCTTTTTTTTTTATTCTGACAAGGGTAACAAGAGAAAATAGACCCCAAAATTTGTTGTACACTGATACCCCATATGTAGAGCAAAACTACTGTTTGGATGCACGACAGTGAAAAAAACACAGACTTTGGTGGAATGGTCTGCGGACTTCATGTCACGTTTGGAGATCCCCTGATGTGCCTAAACAGTGAAAAAAAAAAAAAAAGTACCCCATTTTGGAAACTACACCCTTCAACCATTTTATATAGGGGTATAGTGAGCAAATCGAACCCACAGGTACTACACAAATTTTGATAAGATTAGGCTGTCATATTGAAATTTTTTTAAAAAATTTTCATGAAAATGTTGTTTTTGCCCGAAATTTGTAATTTTCACAATGGATAACAGGAGAAAACAGACTCCATAATTTGTTGTGCGATTTGTCCCAAACACGACTACACCCCATATGTGGTCAAAGACTTCTTTGGGGACATGACAGGGCTAGCAAAGGAAAGAACGCCAGTTGCCTGGGATAGATTGTAAATGCCATGTCGCATTTGAAGAGCCCCTTGCATTTGTGAAAACAGCAGAACCCCCACAAGTGACCCCATTTTGGAAACTAGACCCCTCAAGAAATTCACCTATTGGTGAGAATTTTGAACTCAAAGATGCCTCACAGAATTTTATAACATTGAGACATAGAAATTTTACATTTTAGTGGTAAAAATGTAATTTCTGCATTTGCTGCAAATTTGTCAGGTACACAAGGGTTAATAGGTGAAACTAGACCCCACAATTTATTGCGGTACTGCCCCATATGTTGTCAGAAACTACTGTTAGGCCACATGTCAGGGCTGAGAAGGAAGGAGCACAATTTGGCTTTTGGAGCACAGATTTTGATAGAATAGTTTACGTTTGATATTTGTGCAGCCCAGAAAGTGCCAGAACAGCAGAAAAACCCCCAAAAGTGACCCCATTGTTGAAACTGCACCTGTCAATTAATTAAGCTACGGATGCAGTGACTATTTTGGAACATCCGCACCAGGCTTTTTTTTCTGGAGATTTGCAAATCTGCCAGTCTAGTAGTCATACATTGTGTCCCCATACAGTGTAGAGCCCCCATACAGTGGGTTTGGAAAGTATTCAGACCCCTTTACATTTTTCACTCTTTGTTTCATTGCAGCCATTTGATAAATGCAAAAAAGTTATTTTTCTCATTAATGTACATTCTTCCCCTCATCTTTACTGAAAAAAACAGAAATGTAGAAATTTTTGCAAATTTATTAAAAAAGAACAACTGAAATATCACATGGTCATAAGTATTCAGACCCTTTGCTCAGTATTGAGTAGAAGCATTGTTTTGAGCTAGTACAGTCATGAGCCTTCTTGGGAATGATGCAACAAGTTTTTACATCTGGATTTGGGGATCCTCTGCCATTCTTCCTTGCAGATCCTCTCCAGTTCCGTCAGGTTGGATGGTGAACGTTGGTGGACAGCCATTTTCAGGTCTCTCCAGAGATGCTCAATTGGGTTTAGGTCAGGGCTTTGGCTGGGCCAGTCAAGAATGGTCACAGAATTGTTTTGAAGCCATTCCTTTGTTATTTTAGCTGTGTGCTTAGGGTCATTGTCTTGTTGGAAGGTGAACCTTCGGCCAAGTCTGTGGTCCAGAACACTCTGGAAGAGGTTTTCATCCAAGATATCTCTGTACTTGGCAGCATTCATGTTTCCTTCAATTGCAACCAGTCGTCCTGTCCCTGCAGCTGAAAAACACCCCCATAGCATGAGTAAAGGGTCTGAATACTTATGACCATGTGATATTTCAGTTTTTCTTTTAATAAATTTGCAAAAATTTCTACAATTCTGGTTTTTATCAGTCAAAATGGTGTGCAGAGTGTACATTAATGAGAAAAAAATGAACTTTTTTGCATTTACTAAATGGCTGCAGTGAAACAAAGAGTGAAAAATTTAAAGGGGTCTGAATACTTTCCGAACCCACTGTATATTGTATCACCCCCGTACATTGTGCCCAGCTTGTGCTTCTGGCAATACACATCAGTAAATTGTTAAGTGCCTTCTCTCCACTACAATAATGCCAAACATGCGGCCGCTTACTGTAGTTTAGGCACAGTGGGGCTCAGAAGGAGGGGGGGATTTGGTTTTGGGAAGCAAGAATTCACTGGACTTTATTTGAGGGGGCGGGATCCATGTCACTGTTCCAGAGTCTTTGTTCTACCAGTAACATGGGAACCCCCTACAGTTTAAGTGACGGATGACGTACCTGAGTGGGGGCTGGTTTTGTGTGAGATAAATTAGGGTTTTTATGGGTAAGATTTTGAGGTACATTATATTTTTCAGTCACTTCCAGAATAAGGTTCGATCACATTCTTGTGTTCTACGGTGAGAACTTACCTCAGTGTTTCCATGTAAATACCACAAAAATGCGATTCAGACCAAACCCCCAACGGAACCACCCAACATGATGCAGATAGAGACACTTCATACTCCGTTTTAGCCTTGTGCACTAAAAAGATGGGACACTGCTGGAATACAGGCCAGTCCAAAGTGACTCCATCTGCCTCATCAGTGAGTGGTTTCATTGGGATCTTGTCTGAATCGCGGTTTTGGGGAATTTACACAGAAACTCCGATGTAAGAGTTCAGGGTAAATGTGAGCAGAACCTTATTCTGATTTTTGGGAGGTAGAATGAACAAAAACGGCAGTACAAGAATAGTTTGTATTTTTATTTTTGCATGGTTCACTGAGGGCTATAAAAAGTGATAAGCTTGATTTATTCTTCTGGTTGGTGCGATTACAGCGATAACTGATTTTTATTGTTTTTATCTTTAGGTTTTCCTGCTATTACACAGTAAAAACGCTTTTTTATGTCGCTGTAATTTTTTATTTTGTGTAGAGCAAAAGGCTTATTTTTTGAGGGACGAGTTGCAGATTTTTTTGGTACGATTTTGCGGTACATATTTTTTTATTGCTTTTTATTCAGATTTTTCAGACACAGAATCAGCAAAACCCGTCAATTCAGCTACAGTTACTGTTTAATTATTTGCAACATCCACGTGCGGTAAAAGTCATAAGACCAATTTGTCGGTACGATTAAAGCGATACCAGATTTATATATTTTTTATTCTTTGCTCTTTTTACAGACTAAAAATATTTTACAAATATGAATTTTTTTGAATTGTGATATTCTGAGAGCTTCAACTTTTTTAATTTTTTTTGCTGAATGAGCCATATTATGGTTTCCTTTTTTGCGGGACGTTTTGGTGTTTTCATTTATAACATTTTTTTTACATACGACTTTTTCATCGCTTTTTTTCATTTTTTTGTGAGTCAATATGATCAAATGATGACATTTTTGGAATGTTTATTTTTTTTTTTATGGTGATCGCCAAACAGAATAAATAATGTGCCAGTTTTATAGAGCAGGCCGTTCTGCACGCAGAGATACCAATTATGTGCACTTTTTTTGCTAATTTTTGTTTTATCACAAACGTTGAGTTTGCAAAGCAATTTAATTGATTTGTGTGCACATTTTTTGTGCTTTTTTTTCTTACTTTTTTACATGTTTTATTTACATTTTTTACTTAATCCCACAGTGTGACATGTATAATTTTTATTTTGATCATTTGACCATAAACTACTGTACTCATGTAAAGTGGTGTATAAGACGGTCAGTGTTTCACTGACTGTGCCCATGAGACTCAGCTTATTGCTGAATCTCAGAGTCCACCGTACCCTGGAGTCATCACATGACCTTAGGTACCATGGTAACCATCGGGACCCGCAATTCTCATCTGGGGGGGTCTGATGGTTACTAAGAGGGTCTTGTGACCCCTTGCAACAACTTAAATACCACTGTCGCGATTGACAGCTGTATTTAAGCGGTTAACCCCTTCATGACCCAGCCTATTTTGACCTTAAAGACCTTGCCATTTTTGCAATTCTGACCAGTGTCCCTTTATGAGGTAATAACTCAGGAACGCTTCAACGGATCCTAGCGATTCTGAGATTGTTTTTTCGTGACATATTGGGCTTCATGTTAGTGGTAAATTTAGGTCGATAATTTTTGCGTTTATTTGTGAAAAAAATGGAAATTTGGCGAAAATTCTGAAAATATTGTAATTTCAAATTTTTAATTTTTATTCTGTTAAACCAGAGAGTTATGTGGCACAAAATAGTTAATAAATAACATTTCCCACATGTCTACTTTACATCAGCACAATTTTGGGAACAACATTTTTTTTTTTGTTAGGAAGTTATAAGGGTTAAAAGTTGACCAGCGATTTCTTATTTTTACAGCAAAATTTACAAAACCATTTTTTTTAGGGACCACCTCACATTTGAAGTCACTTTGAGGGGTCTATATGGCAGAAAATACCCAAAAGTGACACCTTTATAAAAACTGCACCCCTCAAGCTACTCAAAACTACATTCAAGAAGATTATTAACCCTTCAGGTGCTTCACAGGAACTAAAGCAACGTGGAAGGAAAAAATGGACATTTTAATTTTTCCAACAAAAATTTTCTTTTAGCATCAATTTTTTCATTTTTACATGGGCATCAGGATAAAATGGATCCTAAAATTTGTTGGGCAATTTCTCCTGAGTACACAGATACCTCATATGTGGTCATAAACCACTGTATGGGCGCACGGCAGGGCTCAGAAGGGAAGGAGCGCCATTTGACTTTTTGAATGGAAAATATGCTGGAATATTTAGCGGTTGCCATGTCACATTTGGAGAGTCCCTGTGTGCCTAAACATTGGAGCTCCCCACAAGTGACCCCATTTTGGAAACTAGACCCCCTAAGGAACTTATCTAGATGCATAGTGAGCACTTTAAACCCCCAGGTGCTTCACAAATTGATCTGTAAAAAAAAGAAAGTACTTTTTTTTCACAAAAATTTTCTTTTAGCCTCAGTTTTTTTCATTTTCACATGGGCAACAGTATAAATTGGATCCTAAAATTTGTTGGGCAATTTCTTCTGAGTACACGGATACCTCATATGTGGTCATAAACCACTGTTTGGACGCACGGCAGGGCTCAGAAGGGAAGGAGCGCCATTTGACTTTTTGAATTGAAAATATGCTGGAATATTTAGCGGTTGCCATGTCGCATTTGGAGAGTTCCTGTGTGCCTAAACATTGGAGCTCCCCCACAAGTGACCCCATTTTGGAAACTAGACGCCCTAAGGAACTTATCTAGATGCATAGTGAGCACTTTGAACCCCCAGGTGCTTCACAGAAGTTTATAACGCAGAGCCGTGAAAATAAAAAATCATTTTTTTTCTCAAAAAATGATTTTTTAGCCCGCTATTTTTTATTTTCACAATGGTTACAGGAGAAATTGGACCCCAAAAGTTGTTGTCCAGTTTGTCCTGAATACGCTAGTACCCTATATGTGGGGGGGAATCACTGTTTGGGCACACGTCAGGGCTCGGAAGGGATGTAGTGACGCTTTGAAATGCCGACTTGATGGAATGGTCTGCGGGCATCTTGTTACGTTTGCAGAGCCCCTGATGTGCCTAAACAGTAGAAACTCCCCACAAGTGACCCCATTTTGGAAACTAGACCCCGCAAAGAACTTATCTAGATGTGTGGTGAGCACTTTGAACCCCCAAGGGCTACACAGAAGTTTATAACGCCCGAGCATGAAAAAAATCATATTTTTTCCACAATCAGGATCTTTTAGACCCCAATTTTTTTATTTTCCCAAGGGTAACATGAGAAATTAGACCCCAAAAGTTGTTGTCCAATTTGTCCTGAGTATGCTGATATCCCATATGTGGGAGAAAACTACTGTATGGGCACACGTCGGGGCTCGGATGGGAAGTAGTGACGTTTTGAAATGCCCACTTGATGGAATGGTCTTAGGGCGTCATGTTACGTTTGGAGAGTCCCTGATGTGCCTAAACAGTAGAAACTCCCCACAAGTGACCCCATTTTGGAAACTAGATCCCCCAAGGAACTCCTATAGATGTGTGATAAGCACTTTGAATCTCCAAGTCCTTCACAGAAGTTTATAACGCAGAGCCGTGAAAATATAAAATCATTTTTTTTCCACAAAAATAATTTTTAGTCCCCAATTTTTTTTCCCAATGTTAACAGGAGAAATTAGAACCCCCAAAGTTGTTGTGCAATTTTTCCCGAGTACGCTGATACCTCATATGTGGGGATAAACCACTGTTTGGGCATACGTCGGGGCTTGGAATAAAGGGAGCACTGTTTGACTTTTTGAACGCAAAATATTGCAGGAATTAATGGTGGCGCCATATCGCGTATGGAGACCCCTGATGTGCCTAAATAGTGGAAACCCCTCAATTCTAACTCCAACCCTAACCCCAACCCTAACCCTAATCCAAATCCGACGCGGATCAGCAGCGAAATCCGCCGCGGATCAGCAGCGAAATCCGTCGCGGATCAGCAGCGAAATCCGCCGCGGATCAGCAGCGAAATCCGCCGCCGGAATCCAAGCAGCGAAATCAGCCGCGGATCAGCAGCGAAATCAGCCGCGGATCAGCAGCGAAATCAGCCGCGGATCAGCAGCGATATCCGCCGCGGATCCGCAGCGAAATCCGCCGCGGATCAGCAGCGAAATCAGCCGCGGATCAGCAGGGAAATCAGCCGCGGATCAGCAGCGAAATCCTCCGCGGATCCGCAGCGAAATCCGCCGCGGATCAGCAGCGAAATCCGCCGCGGATCAGCAGCGAAATCCGCCGCGGATCAGCAGCGAAATCGCCGCGGATCCGCAGCGAAATCCGACGCGGATCAGCAGCGAAATCCGCCGCAGATCAGCCGTGAAATCCGCCGCGGATCAGCAGCGATATCCGCCGCGGATCCGCAGCAAAATCAGCTGCGGATCAGCAGCAAAATCCGCTAGGAAAAAAAATTAAAAATTCTTTATTTTATTATTTGTCCCTACCTATGATAGGGGGGGTTCATTTACTTTTTTTTTTTATTTTGATCACTGTGACAGTTTATCACAGTGATCAAAATAATTTTTTGTACAATGGAGGGCGCACTGCGCATGTGCCGGCCGGCGCACTGCGCATGCGCCCGCCATTTTCTAAGATGGCGGCGCCCATGAAGAATCCCGGGCAGCCGCCGGGACGGTTCCAGGGACATCGGTGGACCGGGAGAGGTGAGTAGGGACGTCGGAAGGTGAGGGGGGGGGATCGGAAGGTGAGGGGTGGTGATCGCAGGAGCAGGGGAGCAGACAGCGACGGCCGATCACTGCCGTGACATGGTGTGGGGGGGGTCTGATCGCGGTCTCCAGCCATGGCAGATGCTATTGCAGCATCGGCCATGGCTGGATTGTAATATTTCACCAGTTTCATTGGTGAAATATTACAAATCGCTCTGATTGGCTGTTTCACTTTTAACAGCCAATCAGAGCGATCGTGGCCACGTGGGGGTCAAGCCAACCCCCCTGTGGTGATGCAGTAAGGGTCCTGTTACTGCGGGTCGGGAGACCTTTCAGTGACCCCGGTCCCCCGACCCGCAGGAACATGATTTATAGCATGACGCCGACGTCGGCGTCATGGGTCGAGATGGCACAGGTTTTCATGACGCCGACGTCGGAGTCATGGGTCGGGAAGGGGTTAAATCTGCCGCAAAACCAGCCGGGTGACCGCTGTCATGAAGAGCTGACACCTGCGGGAATCGCTGCCGATATTCCCTTATTCCCCATCGCCATTTTAAAAACAGCAATGAGGGACTAAGTACCCTTAACAACCGCTGTTTTAATGCGTATCGGCAGTCATTAAGGGGTTATATACCACCGAAATGTAACAGAAAGCACGTAATACTCTATGGATAACTAATTAAATCCAGAAATATTTTAACGCTTTTTTGTAGTTTTACATACCACAGTAATGTAACAATAATAGAGTTCAACTGTATGGATGACTAATTGAATCCATAATAGTTTTTTGGCAAGAATGGTTCTGCCGATACCTTGCAGCTAGCAGGCCAGAGAGCATTTATCCTGCCTTGGCTCGCCTACTAGTCTTTCCCAACCAGCCTAAGCCCCGCAGTCCACGCACCAGTCCCTGGCTCTTCAGTCTGCAGTCCATAAGAACCCCAGCAGTGAAGGCTGCAGCTTGGGTTCAGGCCTTGGTGGTTCTGGGAAAGAAGACTGTTCTGGGCCACAGGCTTCTGCCACCTCCGCTGTCGAGCCAACTTTCTCTGGCTCCAACCGTCCTTTGGTCACTCCATTGGGAATCCTGCGTGATTTTGCCACCTTTGTCACTAAGCACTTTACACTATGGATGAATCCAGGATAAAAATTTCAACACTTTTTTGGAGTGTTATATGCCACAGAAATGTAACACAAAGCATGGAATACTCTATAGATGAGTAAGTGACTGTGATGTAGCACCGAAATGTACCACAGACCACATAATAGTATATGAATGAGGAATTAAATACAGAAAAATGTTTCAATGCTTTTTGGAGTGTTATATAACACAGAAATGTTCCACAAAGCACCTAATATTCTATGGATGACAATATAGTAAATATTTTCACCCACAAATAAAAATGTGGTCAATTGGTACAGCTATATATTTAGCAATGGACTGCAAAGCCCTAATCCCTGTCTAAAGACTGTATTCAGCCTGCTCTTGCAACTCTCTCTTCCACCCTAGACTAAATGCAGAATGTATCTGATACAAACACCAAAGCACAAGATTAGCCCTTATAAGGACATGGTATGATGGTTCAGTTTCAGCACCAGTATCAACACTACAGGACTCTGATTCATTAAACTGTGCACATACATGCCTAGTCAAGCACTTTCTCCCTCCAATAACAATGGTGCCGAGCCTAGCAGCACTTGTCCTTTTATAACCCTTGATGATGTCACACAGCCAGCCAATCACAGTAATGCCACTACCAAGAGTTTGAAATCAAGCACCAGCTAATGCTCTCTGAGTAACAAGCACATCCGAACATCCAGTGTCATGACCGAAGCTGTTAGGTAACCTGGGACCAGAGGCTCCTTCCTTGTCCCTACCACTAGGTGGTGCCCTAGCTTGCCCTACTACCCAGGATACTTCTGAAGGTGAAGATGCCAGGGGCGCCACCCTTGCCTTATCTCCTGAATCAGCTTCCGTCTGTTCTCTTCCCCCACCCAGGGAAGAAGGGCACAACTGTGCATCGCAGTACACCAACCTGACGAACAAGGCAACACGAACAAGGGTAAACAGAAAATACTAAGAATACAAATATTCACTCACATATAACAGAGGAACGCACCGGGGAGTGGAGGACGGGGGAAAAAACCAAAGTAAGAAGAGGGAAGGGAATTATCATACTCACAAACCACGCTAAAGTCACAGATAACTCCTCCAAAACGCCTTTTCATATGAACATCTGTCCTCCAAGCCATGCAGCAGAAGCTAGCTTGACATGGTTTGAATCAGGACCAAGATTATAAAGAGGATGGTAGTGGTTAACCAAGCTCAGCAGAGAGCTCATACTCCCAGAGTTTCCAACACAAAAGAAATAAACACCATTTAAAAAGGAGAAGTGCTTCTTTTCAGCGCAGGAATAGGAGCAATCAGATGCTGTGGTCTTCTAGCTCCTCTCTGCTGCGGTAACCCCATGATACCCAGATACTCGAGTGATAGAGTATCACAGAGCGCGCTCATGCCACTACATGTTCTGTTTGAAGTTCGCCAATGACCACCTGGATAATTCAGAGGAAGCATGGGAGAAGGTCATGTGGTCAGATGAGACCAAAATAAAACTTTTTTTTGTATCAACTCCACTCACCGTGTTTACAGGAAGAAGGAGGAGTACAACCCCAAGAACACTCTCCCAACCGTGAAGAATGGTGGGGGAAACATCATACTTTGGGGGTGCTTTTCTGGAAAGTGGACATGATGACCGCACCGTATTGATGGGAGGATAGATGGAGAGTTTGGCCAACATCTTCCTTCCCTCAATAAGAGCATTGAAGATGGACCATGGCTGGGTCTTCCATCATGACGACCCGAAACACACAGCCAGGTCAACTAAGGAATGGCTCTGTAAGAAGCATTTCAAGGTCTTTTAGTGGCCTAGCCAGTGTACAGACCTGAACTTAATAGAAAATCTTTGGAGAGAGCAGAAACTCAAACTGCTGGAGGAGGGTTAGTTTTGAAATAAAGGGGGACAAGAAAAAGAAACTAGGAACCATAAAACCTTTTTTGGATGGGAAGGGGTGCATGGGAATACACCAGAAAAAAAGGAACATTTGGAGTGGCTCTATGTTCCGCTGCTGCCCTCCGGTGGGGATTATTATTATTCATTTTTATAGCGCCATTTATTCCATGGCGCTTTACATATGAGAGGGGGCGAATATAGGCAAGTACAATAAATATGAGCAATATAGGACACACATAAGTACAGAAGGAGAGAGGACCCTGCCCGCGAAGGCTCACACTTTACAGGGGAGGGGTGAGGATACACTAGGAGAGGGTAGAACTGATCGTGCGGCGGTTCAGTAGACTGAGGATCACTGCTGGTTGTAGGCTTGTCGGAAGAGGTAGGTCTTCAGGTTCTTTTTGAAGATTTCCATGGTAGGCGAGAGTATGATGTGTTGGGATAGAGAATTCCAGAGTATAGGGGAGGCACGGGAGAAGTCTTGTATGCGGTTGTGGGAAGAAGAGATAAGGGGAGAGTAGAGAAGGAGATCTTGAGAGGATCGAAGGTTGCGCGAGGATAAGTAGCGGGAGACCATGTCACAGATGTATGGAGGAGACAGGTTGTGGATGGCTTTGTATGTCACAGTTAGGGTTTTGAACTGGTGCCTCTGGACGATAGGAAGCCAATGAAGGGCTTGGCATAGGGGAGAGGCTGGGGAATAATGGGGAGACAGGTGGATTAGTCGAGCAGCAGAATGTAGGATGGATTGGAGTGGTGCAGAGTGCTAGAGGGGAGGCCAGAGAGCAGGAGGTTGCAGTAGTCAAGGTGGGAGATAAGGGCATGCACTAGTGTTTTTGTGGTGTCGTGGTTAAAGGGTATGCCACACTAAACAGCGTCGCTAACGAGATCGCTAAAATACGTCACTATTTAGCGATCTCGTTCGTGACGCTAACGTGTGTGGCATGTAGCAACGACGTGGCCCCTGCTGTGATCTCGCTGATCGTTCACTAGAGTTCTGGACCGTATTTAGATCGTTGGCGTCCCGCTGGTGAGCCTATATCGCTGTGTCTGGCACCTTTTGTGAGCGATGTGCGCTGTTTTTTACATCGCAATGACCGTTAAAGTCGTTAATGAGATCGCTAACCGCTTTTGAGTCGTTAACGAGATCACTAAGTGTGGCAGCTACTAGAGACATTAAAACGATCACAAAAACGATCTCATTAGCTTGCGTCGTTATTGAGATCGCTAACGAGATCACTAAGTGTGGCAGTACCTTAAGGAATGAACGGATCCGGGAAATATTTTTGAGTTTGAGACGGCAGACGGAGGCAAGGCTTTGGATATGTGGCTTGAAAGAAAGGGCAGAGTCTGGGATCACCCGAGGCACCGAGCCTGCGGGACCGGGGAAAGTGAGCAGCCGTTGACATTGAGGGATAGGTCTGGTGGAGGGGTAGAGTGAGATGGGGGGGGAAGATGATGAATTCTGTATTGTCCATGTTCAGTTTTAGAAAGCGAGAAGAAAAGAAAGCTGAAATAGCGGACAGACAGTGTGGGATTTGTCAGTAAGGAGGTCAGGTCAGGTCCAGATAGGTAGATCTGCGTGTCATCGGCATAGAGATGATACTGCAAACCGTGGGATTCTATGAGCTGTCCCAGGCCGAAGGTGTAGATGGAGAAGAGTAGGGGTCCTAGAACTGAGCCTTGAAGAACACCGACAGAGAGGGGGCGAGGTGAGGAGGTGGTGTGGGAGAGGGAGAAACTGAATGTTCGATCTCTTAGATATGATGAGATCCAGGATAGGGCCAAGCCTGTGATGCCCAGAGATGAGAGAATCTGGAGCAGGAGGGAGTGGTCGGCAGAAGACAGGTCCAGGAGAAGGAGGACAGAGTAGTGTCGCTTGCTCTTGGCGGTTAGTAGGTCGTTGGTGACTTTAGTTAGGGCAGTTTCAGTTGAGTGATGCAGTCGGAAGCCTGATTGCAAGAAGTCAAAGAGGGAGCTAGAGGAGAGGTGGGAGGACAGTTCAAGATGGACATGCTGTTCCAGTAATTTTGAGGCATAAGGGAGAAGAGATATCGGGCGATAGCTAGACGCAGAGGATGGGTCAAGGGAGGACTTTTTGAGGATGGGTGTGATTGAGGCATGTTTGAAGGATGAGGGGAACACACCATTTGTAAGTGAGAGGTTGAAGAGGTGTGTTAGAGTAGGGATGAAGACTGTGGCGAGGTTAGGGATGAGGTGGGACGGGAGCGGGTCAAGTGTGCAAGTGGTGAGGTGTGATCTTGAAAGGAGGGTGGAGAGCTGATTTTCTGTCATGGTGGAGAAGTTGGTTTTGGAGGAACAGGGCTGAGCAGCTAAGAGGGGCATTGGGGGCTGTGGGCCAAAGCTTTCCCTGATCGTATCAATCTTCTGCTTGAAAAAAGAGGCAAAATCTTTAGCAGTAATGAGATGAGAGGGGGGAGGTGGTGGGGGACGGAGTAGAGAATTGAAAGTGTTGAAGAGCTGTTTAGGGTTGTGAGACAGGGAGGATATGAGAGATGAGAAGTAAGTTTGCTTTGCGGCAGTGAGTGTGGACTTGAAGCTGGTGAGGGATTGCTTGTATGCGGTTAAGTGCTCAGCAGAGCGGGATTTCTTCCATCTCCGCTCAGCAACCCTGGAAGCCCGTCTCAGTTCTTTGGTGAGGCTGGTCAGCCAGGGCTGCCTGTTGATTGTGCGAGTTTTGCTTTGTGCGAGGGGGGCGGCCAAATCAAGTGCTGCTGTTATTGTGGTGTTATAAAGGTGGCAGCAGCATCTGTGTCATGAAGTGAGGCTATGTCTGTAAGAGGGAGGAGGGACTCAGAGAGTGATTGTAAGTTGAGGTGTTTGAGATTTCTGCGAGGATAGCGAGTTTGTGGAGCAAGGGTTGAGTACTAGGAGAGGAGAGGGAAGAAAATGTCAGTAGGTTGTGGTCAGACAGGGGCAGGGGTGAGTTAGTGAGATTAGTAAGGAAGCAGAGGCGGGTGAAGATAAGGTCCGGTGTGTGACCATCTTTGTGAGTGGCCACAGAGAACCATTGAGTGAGGGATTATGAGAGTCCACCATCCATTTAAAGTTGATTGTATTAATCCATTCCCAGCACTCCAAAAAAGTACAAACTCTGCCCTAGAGAAATATTCAGCTATTTACAATTGAAGAACTTCATTACCACACTTCTGAGAAACTCCACCCCACCTTAAACGTTCACGCCTTTTGAACAAAGGTGTTGCCAGAATTCACATGCTCCAGGTACCATCTCACTTCTCTACTCACATATCAACTACACCTCACACAGGTGTAATTTAACTTAAACCTCTTGCTGGGAGTCTGACAACGGCTCTACTCTTACGGACTCAGAATTGTCTCAGATTTGGTCCTCTTCAACCAGCAGAATTCTAACTACCATTATGCTAGAGACAAACTAGAAGGTGTTAACTAGATGGTACTTAACCCCAGCTAGAGTTGCCAAAGCAATTCCCGGCTACTCTCCCAAATGTTTTAGAGGTTGTGATTATGACGGGGATATGTACCATATTTGGTGGATGTGCCCCATGGTGAAGATTTTGGACTAGGGTATATCACCTTATTCTCTCAGTCACAAACACTAACCTTAAAACAAAAACCCTCAGGAAGCCTTACTTAACAAACATACCCCTATCATCCCTTAACACACCCAAATTCTCATCTCATTTATATTCCTAGCAGCCAATCAAACTATAGCATTGGCCTGGAAAAAGTCAGGTCTAGATTTACCAGAAGTCAAGAGACGCCTTTCTTGGTATATGATCAATAAAAAATTATCTGTCGTACTTAAGGATTAAGTCAGTAAATTTTGAGAAAATTTGGCTTCCTTGGGGCGGAATACGCCAACCACACTCCCCTCGCCATACCTTCACTTCGCTTACATGCTCCTGACTCTCCAGATTTATCCTAATTCTTTACATTAAATTAAGACTTGACTAACCCCCCCCTCAGGCTCCTTTTCCCCCTCCTTTACCCTCTACTACTTCCCGTCAGTTACGATAGCCCCTCTCCTTGTACTTCACCTGTTTGTTATCGGAATAATTTTTTAACCCCTTAACGACCGCCGATACGCCTTTTCACGGCGGTCATTAAGGGTACTTAAACCACAGCATCATTAATTAACGGCGCTGTGGAAAAAGCCTATAGCGCCCCCTGCAGTCGGATTTTCTCCGGGGTCTCGGCTGCCGGGGTAGCCGAGACCCCAGAGAACATGAATCGGGTCGGTTTTTACCGACCCCGGTGTTGCGATCGCCGTTATTAACCCTATAACGGCAATTGCAACAAAAAAAAAAAAAAAAATGTGCCATTTAATTTCTCTCTCCTCTGATGCGATCGGACATCAGAGGAGAAAGAAAAAGGGTCCCCGATCCCCCCTTTGTGGCCCCCGATCCTCCACTTGTGGCCCCAGGGCCCTCCTGTGTCCCCCGGTGGGCGCCGCCATCTTTGATGGCGAGAAAATGACGGGCGCATGCTGAGTGCGCCTGCCGCGATGTGCTGGGGGGGGCTTGGGCAATTTTCTCCAGGGTCTCGGCTGTCAGGGGTAGTCGAGACTCCAGAGAACATGATCCGGGTTGGTATTTACCGACCCCGGTGTCGCAATCGCCGTTATACTGAGTATAACGGCGACCGCAAAAAAAAAAAAAAAAGATTTCTCTCCCCTCTGATGTGATCGCACATCAGAGGGGTGAGAAATAGTGTCCCGGGACCCCCGATCCCTCCCCCTGTACCTGTAGGGGTCCCCTCTGTCTCCTCCGATCCTCCCCCTGTGCTGCGATCCGCCCCCTGTCCTCCGTCAGCTCCCCTGTGCTGCGATCCTCGGCGTCTTCTTCCTGAAAAAAAAGAAATGCCTGGCGGCAGATTCAAAAAATGAACTCATTCATTCTCCGAAAGTACATTTTGATCACTGTGATAAACTATCACAGTGATCAAAATAAAAAAAACAGTACATAAACCCCCCCTTTATCACCCCCTTAGTTAGGGACATATAATAAAATATAGAAATTGTATTTATTTTCATTTTTCCGTTAGGGTTATAATTAGGGTTAGCATTAGAGTTAGGCTGGGTTCATACTGCGTTATGGCAGTCAGTTAGACGGACTGCGTTACACCACGGTATAACGCAGTCCGTTAACGCTGCCATTCACCCCCATTTGAGGGCGCATCGCGACGCATGCCGTAAAGCGGCATGCGTTCGCGACGTGCCATCATTCAGTGACGGAGCCTCAGACGCGGCCTGCAGCGTCTGGGCTCCGTCACCGCTAGCGCAGATGAATCATCTGCTGATTCCTTTGCGCTAGTGGGTACAGCATAACGCGATCGCGTTATGCTATACCGTTACCAGCCCACCAACGCTATGTGTTGAACGGGCTGGTAAAACGCAAAATGAACCTAGCCTTAGGGTTATAATTAGGGTTACAATTAGGGTTAGGGTTACAATTAGGGTTATAATTAGGGTTGGGATTAGGGGTGTGTTGGGGTTAGGGTTGGAGCTAGAATTGAGGGGTTTCCACTATTTAGGCACATCAGGGGGTCTCCAAATACGACGTGGCATTCAAAAAGTCAAATGGCGCTCCCTCCCTTCTGAGCCCTCCCTGTGCGCCCAAACAATGGTTTACCCCAACATATGGGGTATCAGCGTACTCAGGACGAATTGCACACCAATTTTGGGGTTCTAATTTCTCCTGTTACCCTTGGGAAAATAAAAAACAGCTGGCTAAGAAAATCATTTTTGAGGAAAAAATTATTTTTTATTTTCACGCCTCTGCGTTTATAAATTTCTGTGAAGCACTTGGGGGTTCAAAGTGCTCACCACACATCTAGATAAGCTCCTTGGGGGGTCTAGTTTCCAAAATGGTGTCACTTGCAGGGGGTTTCTACTGTTTAGGCACATCAAGGGCTCTGCAAACACAACATGATGCCCGCAGAACATTCCATCAAAGTCTGCATTACAAAATGGTGCTCCTTCCCTTCCAAGCTCTCCCATTCGCCCAAACAGTGGTTCCACCCCACATATGGGGTATCAGCGTCCTCAGGAAAAATTGCACAACAACTTTTGGGGTCCAATTTCTCCTGTTACCCTTGGAAAAATAAAAAAATAGCGGGCTAAAGAATCATTTTTGAGGAAAAAAAATATTTTTTATTTTCACGGCTCTATGTTATAAACTTCTGTGAAGCACTTGGGGGTTCAAAGTGCTCACCACACATCTAGTTAAGTTCCTTAAGGGGTCTAGTTTCCAAAATGGTGTCATTTGTGGGGGATTTCCACTGTTTAGGCGCATCAGGGGCTCTCCAAATGCGACATGGCGTCCAATTTCAAATCCAGCCAATTTTGGTTTGAAAAAGTCAAACGGCGCTCCTTCCCTTCCAAGCTCTGCCGTGCGCCCAAACAGTGGTCCCCCCCACATATGGGGTATCAGCGTACTCAGGACAAATTGGACAAGAACTTTTGTGGCCTAATTTCTCCTGTTACCCTTGGGAAAATAAAAAATTGGGGACTAAACATCAAGTTTGTGGAAAAAATATGATTTTTTATTTTCACGCCCGGGGTTGTAAACTTCTGTGAAGCACTTGGGGGTTCAAAGTGGTCACCACACATCTAGATAAGTTCCTTAGGGGGTCTAGTTTCCAAAATGGTGTCACTTGTGGGGGGTTTCCACTGTTTAGACACATCAGGGCCTCTACAAACGCGACATGGCGTCCAGCCAATTCTGCGTTGAAAAAGTCAAAAGGCGCTCCTTCCCTTCCAAGCTCTGCCATGCACCCAAACAGTGGTTTACCCCCACATATGGGGTATCAGCATGCTCAGGACAAATTGCACAAAAACTTTTGGGGTCTTGTTACCCTTGGGAAAATAAAAACTGGGGTGAAAAGATCGTTTTTGTGGAAAAAATATGATTTTTTATTTTCACGGCTCTACGTTATAAACTTTTGTGAAGCACTTGGAGGTTCAAAGTGCTCACGACACATCTAGATAAGTTCCTTAAGGGGTCTAGTTTCAAAATTTGGGTCACGTGTTGGGGTTTCCACTGTTTAGGCACATCAGGGGATCTCTAAACACGACATGGCGTCCAGCCAATTCTGCGTTGAAAAAGTCAAATGGTGCTCCTTCCCTTGAGACCTCTGCCGTGTGCCCAAAAAGTGGTTTACCCCCACATATGGGGTATCGGCGTATTCAGGAGAAATTGCACAACAAATTTTGTGGTTCATTTTTTCTTTTAACACTTGTGAAAATAAAAAAAAATTGGTTCCGAAGTAAAGATTTTGCAAAAAAAGTTAAATGTTAATTATTTCCTTCCAAATTGCTTCAGTTCCTGTGAAGCACGTAACGGGTTAATAAACTTCTTGAATGTGGTTTTGAGCACCTTGAGGGGTGCAGTTTTTAGAATGGTGTCACTTTTGGGTATTTTCTATCATATAGACCCCTCGAAGTGACTTCAAATGTGATGTGGTCCCTAAAAAAAAATGGTGTTGTAAAAATGAGAAATCGCTGGTCAACTTTTAACCCTTATAACTTCGTAACAAAAAAAAATTTTGTTCCCAAAATTGTGCTGATGTAAAGTAGACATGTGGGAAATTATTTATTAAGAAATTTGTGTGACATATCTCTCTGATTTCAGGGCATAAAAATTGAAAGTTTGAAAATTGCTAAATTTTCGCCATATTTCTGTTTTTTTCATAAATAAAAGCAAGTCATATAAAATTTTTTTACCACTAACGTGTAGTACAATATGTCACGAAAAAACAATCTCAGAATCAGTTGGATTCGTTAAAGCGTTCCACAGTTATAACCTCATAAAGTGACAGTGGTCAGAATTATAAAAATTGGCCCGGTCATTAAGCTGCAAAATGGCTCTGTCACTAAGGGGTTAATAAAAATCTATTGTTGAAAAAATGCATTAACATCATCGCCTGGTGTCATCTTTGGCATCGCTCATCTTACTGCCTTCCAAATATATGAGCCATCTCTTGGACTTGAAGGAGTGGCAACTTCTCTGCTGTGGACACTCCCTGCCAGGAGTTCCAGCTGCCATTGCTGGAGCTAGATCTGCATCAGTTTCGTTGTCTCCAGCTGGGTTTTTGGCTGCTGGCTTAGGATCAGGTGCTTGATCAGCTCCTCCATTTTGTCCGACCGCTGTTCCATCCCTATAGCTGCCTTCACCCTGGACATTCAGTTTGTCCACAGTGGTCACACTTGCTTCCTAGGGATCTTGCCCACTTTCGCCACCAACTGTGGTAGACTCGGCTCACTCAGCTGCTCACAGAGGTAGACACAGGAACATTTATTGTTTCAATCTTCTGCTGGTTTATTAAAGTATGGCATAAACCAATGCAAAGTTCATCAAAATAAACACACCCTTTCTGGCATAACGAGAAAAGAAAAGATAACGTATAGAAAACAGTCCATGTGGTTGTGGGTATCCGCCCACATAGGAACAACAACAGAGTTTAACATAACAAAGCTCTGGAGCGCTCGCCTCCAGGCACACCGAACACTGAATAACTCAGAAGACTGACTATTTACTTAACCCCTTACAGACATTGGGCGTATATTTACGCCGATGTCGGTATCCCTCCCTTTGATATGGGCTCCGGCGGTGAGATGTGCATGACATGTGCCCGCAATAGCTGCGGGTGGAATCAAGATCCACCCGGGGCTATTAACTAGTTAAATGCCGCTGTCAAATGCTGACAGTGGCATTTAAATGGCACCTCCGGCCATCGGGCCGGAACTACGTACACCTGTGACCCGCATCACGTCATCGCGGGTCACCGGTGGGTCGACATGACAACCCGAGGTCTCCTAGAGACCTCTATGGTTGTCAGTGCCGGCTTGCTGTGAGCGCCACGCAGTGTTCGTCGCTCACAGTAAGTGAGTAATTCTGCTACATAGAGGCGATCTGCTCATCGCCTCTATGCAGCAGAGGCGATCGGGTTGTGGCAGCTTCTAGTCTCCCATGAAGACTATTGAAGCTTGCAAAAAGTGAAAAAAGTTTTTAAAAATATTAATAAAAAAGTTTAAATCACCCCCCTTTCAAAATAAAACAATAAAAATAAAATCAAACATACACAATACACATTAAGTATTGCCATGTTCAGAATCGCCAGATCGATCAATAAAAAAAATAAAAAAAGATTAACCTGATCGTTAAACGGCATAGCGAGAAAAAAAATTCATAACTCCAGAATTACGTTTTTTTGGTCGCCGCGACATTGCATTAAAATGCAATAACGGCCGATCAAAAGATCGTATCTGCACCAAAATGGCCGATTAACTCCTCTAAGTACTTTGTGCTGGAGCATTTTCCCTAGGTTCATATCACTGAAGCTAACAACCTCAGTGATACATATCTCCCATCCAGTACTTTACCAGTGATTTCGTCACAACACACACATATAAAATTGTAAATACTTTATACACGACAGGCATGTTATCTGGATTCTCTGCCTTTTTGAATACAGATGCTTATTTGTAATCACAGGCAAATCTTTATCATAATTTAGTGCTTTGAATTGCTTTTCTATTGTATACGAAATACAATTTCACCTTGACTTCAACTGCTGTATATATGTTTTTGGTTTTGTCAATAACACGCATTCGAAGAAGATAAAGGTCTACTTTCTCGTTGGCGTTCTTTGATGTTTAAGAATAAGGTTTTAGTAGACAAAATATTTTGGTAATTCAGGACATGACTATGGCTTTGCCCCTTTGTGAGTTCTTGTTCTTCAAAAAGACTGGTTGTCGGAATAAAACATTTTCTTCATTCTCAACATAATATCTTTATCCTATGTAAATTCTTATTTGTGTAATAACATGTGATTTAACCTTTCAACTTTGCCTCATTATAAACATGAAATGCGCTTTTGATGTCTCACAAGATGTAATTTCTGGTTAAATCCTTTCCCACAATCTGAACATGTATACAGCTTCTCCTCTGTATGAATTCTCTCATGCGTAGCAAGAACGGATTTCCGGCTAAAACATTTTCCACATATTGAACATGAAAATGGCTTCTCCCCTGTGTGACTTCTCTGATGTCTAACAAGACTTGTTTTCCTGGTAAAACATTTCCCACATTCTAAACAAAATGCCTTTTTGTCTGTGTGACTGCCCGGATGTGTAATAAGATCGGTTCTCTGGTTAAAAAAATTTTCATATTCAGAACATGAATATGGCTTTACCCCTGTGTGAATCCTTAGATGTTCGGCAAGATCGGATTTCCACTTAAAACACTGTCCACATTGTAAACATGTAAATGGTTTTTCCCCTGTGTGAATTCTCTCATGTTCAACAAGACTTGTTTTCTCGTTAAAACTTTCACCACAATCTGAGCATGTAAAGGGGTTCACCAAACTATCAAGTGGCTCAAGTTTAACCAGATGCAATTCCTTTGTAAAACATTCCACACAGTCAGAACATGAACATGGATTCTCTTCTGTGTGACAGCTCTGATGTTCAAAACCCATTCTGTGACTTTTTTGTTGTTTAGAAGTCTGTGATGAACCAGAAGAGGGAACTTGTTGAAAAGGCTCACATGAAAGATCATTGCTGCGAAGGGCTGAAGGTATATCTAAGATTATGTCATGCTCTTCATATGTATCTTCTGTGGTATCGCGATCATCTACTTTCAAATCTGAAAACATCACATGTCCCTCTGAGCTTCTGATATCTGGCAAAAATAAAACAGTTGTTATTTTAATTTTTGAATAATATAACCTTAAAGTGATATTCACTCCTCAGCACTGAAATTGCAATACTAAGAAGGAAACGTTGTAGAACTATGGAAATCACATGATGGATAGACATGTTAATAATTTTCAAATGTTTCTATTTGTTCACCATTTGCATAACATCTCAATTTATTCAGTATATAGTAGGAGAAATACACACACCTTCTTTTTACATTGCTTTTCGTTGCATGTAGAGGCTTAAACACCCAGGAACGGTGCTGGCACTAGATCTTGCCATTAATGCAGAAGCTCTACATTCAGTTAAATTGAGTTTCTGGTGGTGATCATGCAGGCACAAGCTCTAGTAGCCGCATGATCACCTTGCATGTCATAATGCGGGAACACCTTCCACATTATGATCTACATGTACTAGAGATGTTGGGGGTGGGGGGGTTAAGTGTCTTAAATGGTACTAAGTGATCTTTTATACAATTCTTTTAGGTGGAACCAAGACTAATTTTTATAAACAATTCTAGATATGATGTAATGATTTATTACTCCTGGGTGTGACGCAGCAGGGTCCACGCTCTGCAGGAATGAGGCAGTGACCCAAATAAGTCTCCATGTACGCAGGGGGTGCCAGACCTTTTGGCTTCACTGGCCTGTGTTACCTCACACAGTGAGTGCTCTGCAGACCAACTGCTCTGTCTGCTCGAAAGCCAACACTGACACACCCAAAACCCCATACTACAGGGTTTAAACAGGAATCTGTGGCCATGGCCACTTGTAAGACCCGGCCCTGGAGTGGAGCAACCCGCCCCACTACCATCCTGTAGATCGCTCCAAAAATAAAAGCCCATGCCGGGTTTACTGAATAATGCCTTGGCCAAATAACCTGACCAGGTCCATGCTCACTTTTATCTCTGCCTTGTGACTCACAGGCGTCCTGCTGTGAACACAAGGCACTCCAGCGGGTCTAATAGGACTCCGTCCTCATCCTGGGAGATACATAGCGACCCTCACATATGACACCGGTCACTGTCTCACATGGGGTAAAATCTGCTCCTATTTATCTTTTATAGCTTTATGGTACTCATGAGAGTGTCAACTACACAATGTCCCAGCATGCTACTTGGATGCGACTTCAATTCTGTGGGGTCCGACACTGGGTTCCCCAC
This sequence comes from Oophaga sylvatica, assembly GCA_033576555.1. Taxonomy (NCBI): domain Eukaryota; kingdom Metazoa; phylum Chordata; class Amphibia; order Anura; family Dendrobatidae; genus Oophaga; species Oophaga sylvatica. The sequence continues at coordinate 44,227,571 of JARQOD010000003.1, forward strand.
CATTCAGCTGTTTTCAGCTCTGGTGGTGGCCGGATATAAACAGTGAAAGGAGCTGTAACAGTATGGCTCTGTTCATTGGGTTTTGGGTTCGGAAGGGAAGAAGCACCATTTGAATTTTGGAACAGAAATTGGGCCCCTCGCCAAAGCAGAAATCCCCCACAAGTAAACCCATTTTTGAAACTACGCCCATCAAAGAATTTATCCAGAGAGTATAGTGAGCATTTTGTTTTCCCACAGGCACTTCACAGAATTTGTTAACATTAGGTCGTCATACTGAAACTTTTCATTTTTTTTTTTTTTTTTTCACAAAAATGTTGCTTTAGCCCTAAATTTTTCACTTTTGCAAGAGGTAACATGAAAGAGTTTACCCCATAGTTACCCACTTTCTTCTGAGCATGGCGATACACCACATGTAGTCAAAAAGTTCTGTTTGGACACGTGGCAAGGCTTGGAAGGAAAGAAGTGACATTTGGTATTTGAAATGTAAATTTGACTAGAACAGATTGCAGACACAATGTCGCACTTTCAGAGCCCTTTACATACCAGAACAGCAGAAACCTCCACAAGTGACCAGATTCTGGAAACTAGACACATCAAGGAATTAATTTAAGGGTTAAGCATGTTGAACCCATAGTTGCTTCACAGAACTTTTTAAAATGTGGATATGAGAACGAAAATTACATTTCTCCCAAACGCGACGATACCCTATATGTGGTAAAAAACATCTGTTTGGACACATGGCAAGGCTCGGAAAGGAAAGAGCGACATTTTTGGAGCATAAATTTATCTTGTCTGGATTGTAAATCCTATGTCGCATTTGCAGAGCTCATGACATGCTAAAACAGCAAAAATACCTCACAAGTGACCCCATTTTGAAAACTTAGATTAGAATTATTAGAATCCTCAAAGAATTTATTTAGGGGTGTACGGAGTATTTTTAACCTACAGGTGATGCACGAAACATTACAATTTTTTTAGACGTGAGAACAAAAAAATTATAGTTTTCCCGCTAAAATACTGTTTTAGCACCAAATGTATAATTTATATAAGAGGTAATTGGAGAAAATGGACCACATAATTTGTTCTATAATTTCTCCTGAACACAGCGATACCCCATATGTGGTAAAAAATTAATGTTTGAGTGCATGGCAAAACTCGGAAGGCAAAGAGCGCCATTTAATTTTTGGGACACAAATTTGGATACAGTTTGCATTTGCAGTGCCCCTGCAGTGCCAAAAAAGCAGATACACCCATAAGTGACCCAATCTGGCAAAATAAACTCCATAATGAATACATCAATGGGTGTGCTGAACATTTTAACTAACAAACTACATAAAACATTTTTATAAAATTGGGGATGTGAAAACTAAACAGGGTGTTTCTGTTAAAATTTTATTTTAGACTCAAATTTTTAATTGACATAATTAAGAAATGGATTTGATAATTTATTATGCAATTTTTATTGAACATTGCAGAACCCCAGAAGTGGTTGTACACTACTGTTTGAGCACACAACAGGGATTGAGTGGGAAGGAGCGCGCTACTTGACATTTAGAATGCAAATTCTGTTTGAACAGATTGTGGGCTCCATTAGCTGAGCCCCATGACGTGCCAGATCAGCAAAAAAAAAAAACACAACACACAAATGACCATATATTGGAAACATCACTACTTAAGGATTTCATCTAGGAGTGTAGAGAGTATTTTCAACCCACATGTGCCTCACAGAATTTTACAACACTGGGATGTGGAAATATAACATTTTTGCAGTTACAAAAGGGTTAATAGGCGAAACTTAACCCCACAGTTTATTGAGAAATTTCTCTTGATCGTTTTTGCTGCAGCTTCTTTCCTGCCAAGCACTCACTGTAAGGATGTCTGTTCTGGCGGTATCCATCTTTTTAGGCGTCCACAGAACTGTGGTCAACGTTCGTGTGCTAGAAAGATGCCTGAAATTATTGATCTCTGTTCTAGAGGTTTCCAGAGTCCAACATGACTCCATCTACCCCTCATTATAGTGAGTGGTTCTGTGGGGAGTTTTATCCATTTTTTTTGGGAATTTACAAGGAAATCTTGATGTAAGCGCTCAGCCAATTTTTGGGAGGTAGAATGAACAAATAGTAGGAAAAGAATAGTTCCTAGTTTTATTTTTGCGAGGTTTACCGTGCGGTGCAAGTGATAAGACAGATTTATTCTTCGGGTCGGAGCAATTACAGCGATAGCAGATTTACATTTTTTTTTATTTTTTTGCTGTGATCACAAAGTAAAATGCATTTTTGTAATAAAAAAAATGTTTTTGTCGCTATATTCTGACAGCTTTAACTTTTTTTTACTTGTTGATGAACAAACCTGTATGAGGACTTATATTTTTCATGGCCAGTTAAAATATTTTTGGGTACGATTTTGGGGTACAAAAGGTTTTTTTTTTTTTTCATCTTATTTTATTCAGATATTTCAGACACAGAATAAAACAAAAAAAACAAATTCACATATAATTTTTATACACCATATTTTGCGGACTAAAGACGCACCCCAAAGTTTGGAGAGGAAAATACATTTTAATATAATGGTGTTGCGTCTTACAGTCCAATATTATGGCAGCTTTCCATGGGGAAGGTGGCGGCGGTGGAGCAGGTTCATAGGAGGCAATTTTATTTTTTTACATATGACTTTTTGATCACTTGATCATTTGTGTGTCAGAATGATGAAAATGCAACTTTTTTTATGGTGTTCGCCGTACATAATAAATGACATTCTAGTTTTATAGATCGGGTCGTTCTGGACACGTCGATACCAATCATGTGTAATTTCTTGGTTTATTTTTTTTATTTTAACACAGAGGCTGTGTTTTTAGTGTCGAAACAGCATTTCATGATTTTTTTTTTTTTACATTTTACACATTGTGGCAGACCGGCTCACTTGGTTGCATGTAGAGGTAGACAAAGGAACGCTATCTCTTTAAATCTTCCACTGGTTTATTGAGGTACTGCATAAACCAGTGTAGAGTTAGTAAAATATACAAATATACAAGCAAACTACCTCTTCAGAGAGGACTTGAACTCTATAGCGCCATCTGTTGGAAACGGCAATCCTACAAGTCACTATCAACTCTTTAACGAGCCTTGAAATTAAACACGACCTTTCTGGCCTAATAGGAAAAACAAAAGAAATGGCACAGTCCGTGTTGCTGCTGGGATCCGCCCATTCAGGAAACAAGCACAAGAATCAGCTTTCCTTATCACGGAAATACAGCTCTGGAGATCTTGTCTCCAGAGACACGAAACACTGAATTAGTCAGAAGGCTGTGTATTTATCCTCTGGAGTCACCCTGGGGTGGAGATATGCTGAACAGCTTCCCACCCACTATACAGTGTTTACTAAACCTAGCCCTAAACATGGCAGACTAACCCCTCTTAGCAAAAAGAAAAAAACATCATTGTGGAAAATAAACTTAAAAGGCCATATTCCAATCATGAGAAATTTTGTGAGTTTTTGTCTCTGCATATTTGTTCTGCATCAAAAAGGCATTTCCTTACAGTTCTGCCATGGTGGATGGGATTTATAGGAATCTCCGGCCCACTGTGTTTCTTCTTGGCTTAGAGTAAACTAACCAGAGGTGTGTGTTTCAAATCCGCAAAATGTCCGCTTCTCTTGCGGGTACGTGGAGTTTTTTGTGCAGATTTTACCTATAGACTTGCATTCGACGTGGAAAGTCCAGAGGTAGAAAATGCACATGCCTTTTTAGAGCATTTCCACTGCAAAAACGCATCTAAAAACACATGTAAGCCACACAAATACATCATTAAAGTTTTCTGAAGGCAAAAAAAACAGGAAGTATTAAAAACAAGGCAAAGTTATTTAAATCACAGAAAAACACAATAAAAAACTGCAAATAACTTAACTGAAATAAAGAATTAATGCAACATCAAAATCCACCATGCAATCAACATGGTCAAAACAAAACCTAAAAACACGCTGCAAAATTGCAGATTTTTTTTATCATTTCATCCCATTTGAAATTTTTTTTATTGTTTTTGAGTACACTACATGGTAAAATGAATGGAGTCGTTCAAAACTAAAACCCATCCCCAACAGCAAGCCCTCATACGGCTTGTCTTGATAGAAAAATAAAAATGTTGTGCCTTTTGCAATTAGGTGAAGACGAAAGTACAAAAATTAAATATCACCCTGGTATTAAGGGGATAAAGCAGCTTTATGTGCTTCATTTATAAAGGGAAGCCGTTCTGATAAAAGAAATCCACTGGAAACCATTTCCCAGCTCCAACACTAGCAGTCTGACAGTTTCCCTCAGACCAGAAGCAATGATATCACAACCTCCCGTCACTGGACCACTGATTGACAAAAACAACCAGTGGCAGTGCTGGAGTAGAGGTGGATTTTTCTTTGATCTGGATGACTTTCCACTGTTAACTTAATACAATAAAGAGTAGAAAACCCCATTATTATGTGTGGAGTTATAATGGCAAGAGCCTTAAAAACATTTTTAGTAATAATACACAGTTTACAAACTGTGTGGAAAGAGCTGGACTACGGCACAATGAGCGAGTCCGAAGTGAACTTGATTATGGGAACTGAAACGCCCCAACATTGTGCGATATTACGACCATATTAGAGAGCGCAGCAGTACGACGCTGTACAACGTGACGGAGTACTGAGATGGTGAGACCTGGGCAAGCCTGATCGCTATGTGTACAAAGAAGAGGCAATACTTGGAAGAGGACTTCATACTGCGGGTATTCGCCCAGGTTGCTTTGGCCCTAAAACACTGCCACTGTTCGCAAACAAACCTAAAACCGTACATATTTTTTTAAGTTTTCACATAGACTGATATTAATTGCTTTACAAAAGTTAGGTCTACAGAAATCTTTAGACATAAAACAGATTGTCAGATATTTTGGATTTAGTGGAGGAAATGGGTGTTTAAAAATAAGATAAAATTTAACAAAAAAATGACATTCCAGGAGCCTAGGATCAGTAGAAGTGTGTATTTAGTCCTGTCTATTACCTGGTGATGCGAGTGGCTGGGGAACCTCCATCATGACGTCCTTGTACAGATCTTTGTGTCCTTCTAAATACTCCCACTCCTCCATGGAGAAATAGACGGCGACATCCTGACACCTTATAGGAACCTGACACATACAATGATACCATCATCCCCTGATCCCTTCATAGCATTAGTGTATTATGTCCCAGCATTCCCAGCAGTGTCACCTCTCCAGTCAGCAGCTCAATCATCTTGTAGGTGAGTTCTAGGATCTTCTGTCATTGATGTCCTCATGTATCAGGGGGTGAAGTGGAGGCTCCATGATTAGGCTCAGGGGTCTTCCGCATCCCTCAGACACAGGGTCCTGACATCGATCACTAGAGGTCTTCTTCACTACTGTGTAATCCTGTTATGGAAAGACACATTAATAAATCTCACTACAGACATTTCCAGAGTCCTCACCTCTCCAGTTCTGTCCATCTGTTATTCCTATAGATAAGAATGATGTAATGTGACATCATCAGAATCTCTCACCTTTCCAGTAAGCTGGTAGAGGATTTCTAGGGTGAGGTGTAATATCCTCTCCGACATCTGGTCCCTGTTACCATCCATCATTGATGGGTCAATCAGAAAAATTCTCTAATATAGAAGATCTCCACTGAGAGGATCCGATATTGTACCTGAATGGGGAGAAGATGACGATGTAACATCATAAGGAATCACATTAAATAATATAAATACTGCAGTACTTATAAGCCAAAACCAGGAGTGGGTAAAAAATTACAGTAGTGGTGACTTGTTTCTATTATACTTTTCCTCTGATTGTTCCACTCCTGGTTTTGACTTACAAATAGTGAGGTAAAAAACTGACCAAATACTGAACATGTGCACATGGCCTAACTGTGCATGCAATCACTGCTTCAATTTGACGTACTGATCTGAATCAGGGCAGATCTTCCTCACATTAGAGGCTTCACCCAGGCAGAACTTTACCTCAGAATTTTTATTGCGGCTTTCCTGACAAATTTGCTACCAGATAGGGGAGTCAATTTTGTGACTTTATCAAATGTTTGTACCAAATGCTCCCCAAGTAATCAATGCCAAGAGAGTTTTATGTGTCAGTGAAGGATCGTGTGTGTACGTCAACCTCCACTATCACAATAGTCCATGTGGCACACACACCACCACTGTCCTCCACAGAGAAACACCTGACTGACAGGAAGGAGTCGGAGGCCTCAGATATTTCTTACACTGCTGAGGTAAAATGAAAGCTGAGCTCTGATTGGTAACTGTGGCAAGAAGAAATCTGAGTTCTGATTGGTTGCCCCGGTGAAATGAAAGCTCATTGGTTGCTTTGGGCAATAAAAGACCATTTCACATTAAGAACGCTCTAATACGTGATGTCCAGGAACAAAAGAATCATCAGGGACAGACCCCACAAGCGATGTGACACGTTCTGGTTTTTGTAGCCCGCTCTGCACATGGTTAGGACGTAATGTCACCTATGTGCTGTTCCTTCATGTAGTGATGATTAGACTTCACCAGAACATAGAGCCATTTTTCATCACTATTTCATATGCCCAAACCTATCAGCTGTTGATCTGTGGCAGCCATTTCCTCAGAGCTAATATAGATTACAGGTCATACGAAGACCCCTACAAACGCTCTATTGTTATTTCCCCCACAAAAAAGGTTATAAAGTAAGTTATAAATACCCCAACTTTCATTTTTGCATTTTTATTTTTCCCTCTTTTTACAAGGCCATCATTTTTTATTATTTTTTTTTTGTTGACAGCCATATGAGGATTTGTTTTCTGTGGGATGAGCTGTAGTTCTGAATGACTCCATTCATGTACTGAGAAAAGAGTTTGTGATTGATAGTGGCATTTAAAGAGTTAAACAGCAGCAATCAGAGCTCGCTTCGATCACGGTTGTGAAGACGCAGATGCCGGCAGCATTACACAGTGGACACCCACCTACCCCTTGTGGATCTTCTGAGCCCAATCCATGCACCCGACACTCCATAGTGGTGACACACGCAATGGATAACGGAAGGATTGAACATGCACCTTATATCCAGATGGCTTACCTTAGTGAAAGTTACAGCTCAGTACTGAGGGGACGTCCAGTGCTTTATATTGATGGCCGATCCTCAGGATAGGTCATCAACACCAGATCAGTGGGGTGTGACACCTGGCATCCGTGACGGCAGGACGTGATTAGTTGTGGAGTGATAGAGCACATTTACATCACCCGCAGCACCACCTCCACCTTATTCACTCAGACAAGAGCAGATGTAGCTACTATACATTTCATAAATGTGCTCTACATCTCCACAACTGATCATATATGGCTGACACTGGGAATAGCGGATTGTACGGAGCGCTGGGTGTCAGACCCCACAATCTAATACCGATGACCGATAATAAGGAAAAGCCATCACTATAAGAGGACGACAACATCTATACTGTCCACTGCACCCAGTAATGGGGAATCTCCAGCACCTACCTCCACCTGCAGAGCCGCACACCACATATATGGCTGTTCTGTGCCCAGTAATGGGGAATCTCCAGCACCTACCTCCACCTGCAGAGCCGCACACCACATATATGGCTGTTCTGTGCCCAGTAATGGGGAATCTCCAGCACCTACCTCCACCTGCAGGGTCGCACTCCACATGTATGGCTGTTCTGTGCCCAGTAATGGGGAATCTCCAGCACCTACCTCCACCTGCAGAGCCGCACTCCACATATATGGCTGTTCTGTGCCCAGTAATGGGGAATCTCCAGCACCTACCTCCACCTGCAGAGCCGCACACCACATATATGGCTGTTCTGTGCCCAGTAATGGGGAATCTCCAGCACCTACCTCCACCTGCAGAGCCGCACTCCACATATATGGCTGTTCTGTGCCCAGTAATGGGGAATCTCCAGCACCTACCTCCACCTGCAGAGCCGCACACCACATATATGACTGTTCTGTGCCCAGTAATGGGGAATCTCCAGCACCTACCTCCACCTGCAGAGCCGCACACCACATATATGGCTGTTCTGTGCCCAGTAATGGGGAATCTCCAGCACTACCTCCACCTGCAGAGCCGCACTCCACATATATGGCTGTTCTGTGCCCAGTAATGGGGAATCTCCAGCACCTACCTCCACCTGCAGAGCCGCACACCACATATATGGCTGTTCTGTGCCCAGTAATGGGGAATCTCCAGCACCTACCTCCACCTGCAGAGCAGCACACCACATATATGGCTGTTCTGTGCGCACAGGACCTGTGATGAGGTCACAGGAGGGAGGAGTCAGGGTCACATGATCAGGGGCCTCAGTGGATGCAGGACTCTGCTGTGCTGGTTGTCATGGTGCTGGATGAGTTTATGTGTGGGGTCAGGAGAGGTTTACAGGGTTGATGTAGCAGAGCCATGTGTACGAGGTGTATGGAGCAGAGTCGTGTGTGTACGAGGTGTACGGAGCGGAGCCGTGTGTGTACGAGGTGTACGGAGCACAGCCGTGTGTGTACGAGGTGTACGGAGCGGAGCCACGTGTACGAGGTGTACGAAGCGGAGCCGTGTGTGTACGGAGTGGAGCCATGTGTGTACGAGGTGTACGGAGCGGGGCCGTAGGTGTACGGAGCGGAGCCGTGTGTGTACGAGGTGTACAGAGCGGAGCATTGTGTGTACGAGGTGTACGGAGCGGAACCGTGTGTGTACGAGGTGTACGGAGCGGAACCGTGTGTGTACGAGGTGTATGGAGCGGAATAGTGTGTGTACAAGGTGTATGGAGCGGAACCGTGTGTGTACAAGGTGTACGGAGCAGAGCCGTGTGTGTACGAGGTGTACGGAGCGGAGCCGTGTGTGTACGAGGTGTACGGAGCACAGCCGTGTGTGTACGAGGTGTACGGAGCGGAGCCGTGTGTGTACGAGGTGTACGGAGCGGAGCCGTGTGTGTACGGAGCGGAGCCGCGTGTACGAGGTGTACGAAGCGGAGCCATGTGTGTACGGAGCGGAGCCGTGTGTGTACGAGGTGTTACGGAGCGGAGGATTGTGTGTACGAGGTGTACGGAGCGGAACCGTGTGTGTATGAGGTGTACGGAGCGGAACCGTGTGTGTACGAGGTGTAGGAGCGGAGCCGCGTGTACGAGGTGTACGAAGCGGAGCCACGTGTACGAGGTGTACGAAGCGGAGCCGTGTGTGTACGCAGTGGAGCCATGTGTGTACGAGGTGTACGGAGCGGGGCCGTAGGTGTACGGAGCGGAGCCGTGTGTGTACGAGGTGTACGCAGCGGAGCATTGTGTGTACGGAGCGGAACCGTGTGTGTACGAGGTGTACGGAGCGGAACCGTAGGTGTACGGAGCGGAGCCGTGTGTGTACGAGGTGTACGGAGCGGAGCCGTGTATATACGAGGTGTACGGAGCGGAGCCGTGTGTGTACGAGGTGTACGGAGCGGAGCTGCGTGTGTACGGAGCGAGCATTATGTGTACAGAGCGGAGCATTGTGTGTACGAGGTGTACGGAGTGGAGCCGTGTGTGCATGAGGTGTACGGAGCGTAGCCGTGTGTGTGTGTACGAAGCGGAGCCGTGTGTGCATATGACTGGTACGGAGGAGAGCCATATGTAGACGGAGTGGAGCACTGTGTCTACAATGTATACAAAGCGGAGCAGAGTCGCGTGTGTAGGATGTGTATGGAGCCATTTGAATAAGATGCATACGGAACAGAGCTGTGTGTAGGATGTGTGCAGAGCAGAGCCGTGTGTACAATAAGTGCAGAGCGGAGCCGTGTGTGTACAATGTGTGCAGAGTGGAGCTCTGTGTAGGATGTGTGCGGAGTATTTTGTGTGTCAGGATGATGTAAAAGCTTTATTTATTAAGTGTTTTAGATTTTTTATCGTTTTGTAGGACAAATAATGGGAGACTTTTATAACTCGGTTCATTCCCAGTATGTGTACTTTTTTTTTCTTTTATTTTTTCATAAAGTTTTTAATGACTATATATTTTGCAGGAAAGATGTACAGAACAGACCAAAAGTTTGGACACACCTTCTCATTCAAAGATTTTTCTGTATTTTCATGGCTATGAAAATTGTAGAATCACACTGAAGGCATCAAAACTATGAATTAACACATGTGGAATTATACATTACACTTTACAAAAAAGTGTGAAACAACTGAAAATATGTCTTATATTCTAGGTTCTTCAAAGTAGCCACCTTTTGCTTTGATTACTGCTTTGCACGCAGAAAAGGTGAACGTATGGATTCTACATGCCTGGTTCCCACCGTGAAGCATGGAGGAGGTGGTGTGATGGTGTGGGGGTGCTTTGCTGGTGACACTGTTGGGGATTTATTCAAAATTGAAGGCATAGTGAACCAGAATGGCTACTACAGCATCTTGCAGCGGCATGCTATTCCATCCGGTTTGCGTTTAGTTGGACCATCATTTATTTTTCAACAGGACAATGACCCCACACACACCTCCAGACTGTGTAAGGGCTATTTGACCAAGAAGGAGAGTGTTGGGGTGCTACGGCAGATGACCTGGCCTCCACAGTCACCAGACCTGAACCCAATCGAGATGGTTTGGGGTGAGCTGGACCGCTCACCGCTTCAATTTTGAATAAATCCCCAACAGTGTCACCAGCAAAGCAACTTGTGGGGGGTTTCCACTGTTTAGGCACATCTGGGGCACTGCAAACGGAACATCAACGTCTGCATTCCAAAACGTTATTACTTCCTTTCCAAGCCCTGCCGTGCGCCCAAACAGTTTCCCCCCCACACATATGGGGTATCAGCGTACTCAGGACAAATTGGACAACAACTTTTGGGGTCCAATTTCCTTGGGAAAAATCAAAAATTTGGGACTAAAAAATCATTTTTGTGGAAAAATTTTTTTTTTTTCTCACCCAGGCATTATAAACTTTTGTGAAACACTTGGGGTTCAAAGTGCTCACAACAGATCTAGATAAGTTCCATAGGGGGTCTAGTTTCCAAAATAGTGTCACTTGTGGGGGGTTTCCACTGTTTAGGCGCATCAGAGGCTCTCCAAACGCGACATGGCATCCAATCTCAATTCCAGCCAATTTTGGTTTGAAAAAGTCAAACGGCGCTCCTTCCCTTACGAGCTCTACCGTGTGCCCAAACAGTGGTTTTCTCCCACATGTGGGGTATTGGCGTACTCAGGAGAAATTGCACAACAACTTGTATCCCTCAATCACAGCACCATGGTCAGATTGTCACGGGTTTCATGGACGGGATAGTACGTCAGATGGCAGAGAGGGGTTAATCAGAAATTCTTCATGGTTAGAAAACAATACATGAGGGGGAAGCCCCCAATGTTTGACACGTTTCGGAACTGAAGCGGTCCTTCCTCTAAGGCAGTGTTTCCCAAACTCCAGTCCTCACGGACCCCACGGGTCATGTTTTCAGGATTTTCATAGTGTTGCACAGGTGAGAGAATTCCTGATGCCTTGATGATACTTCCACCATCTGCGCAATACAAAGGAAATCCTGAAAACATGATCCATGGGGTCCGTGAGGACTGGAGTTTGGGAAACACTGGTCTAAGGCATACAGACATAAAATCAACAATTCCTTTTTATGTTCTCAACCACTGCAAAAGCACATGTGGTTAATTAAGGAGATCACTTCCCTTTAACTATTTAACAACCAATACTATTTTCATAGAATGTGGTCACACAAAAAACGCATGTCACTGTTATAATACCGCATAAAATGCATATGTGCATATTAAACAAAGATATTTATATACATCACTTATTGTGAACTGGTAAGGTTAGCTGAAGATCTATAAACATTAAATTCTAAAAACCTTTTTTTCATATATGAATACAGGACAATAATATAAATACAATGTACCAAAATCTCCCGAATTTGTGCAGATATCTCAACAAAACTGCACGAAAAACATTCTACAATAAAGGTTTAGAATATGATCTCATAAAAAAGGCCATAATAGCACCTAAATGCTGCAAATATCTTTATTTGTTGCAATCAAGAGTACCTAGTTTGGATTTGTTCCAATCCTTAGTGAAAAGGGATTTGAGAACTTAGACAAAAATACTAATACTTCTGATTTTTTCAACAATCTCACTTCTTTTCAGTCTCATGCCATGCTCCGAGGTTACCATAGACAACACATTACCCTGAGGAATAATGGAGGATGGAGGTTCTGGAGGAGAAATGGAACCTAGACTATGAGATAAAGCGTCACCTTTCACATTCTTAGACGCCCCCACTCCGATCTCCGAAGCAGCCAACTCCACAATAAACGATTCTTGGAGATCAGGTTGGATCAGAATGGGTGCGGACATAAAACATTTCTTTTAACCTTTCAAAAGACCTGATAGCACCAGGCGACCAAACCTTGAGATTCGCCCCCTTACGTGTAAGGTCAGTAAGTGGTTTAGCAATCTGTGGAAACCCCTTAATAAATTTTCTACAATAGCTGTCGAATCTCAGAAAACGCTGCAAAGCCTTAAGATCACGAAGTTGATCCCAATCAATTATGGCCAGCACCTTCCCAGGGTCCATCTTAAACCCCTCTGCTGACAAGATAAACCCCAAGAAAGAGATCTCCTGAACAGAAAAAAACACATTTCTCTAATTTAGCAAACAGAGAATTTCTAACCGCCTGACGAAGAATTTTCCGAAACGCGCGATGGGGCGTGCGCCGCATCTCTCCCTAGGATCACTATCATATTTCTTAAGGTAATACAGCTTATTATGCCTATAAGAGTATACCTATGGATTTAATTTGGGCCATGTCTGCAATCTAGTCCCCGACTCATGATATTTTGGGCATTGAATTGTATTAGGAGACTGAGATTTGGGGTAGCTAGTATAGAATAAATGATTATATCTCTCTGTACCTGTGATATACATGGTTATATTAGCAGCTAATTGACTTTCATATGATTATATGCTTTAATGCGGTATATCATTAATACATTTTGTGGGATTGAATTGAATTTGTTGTGATACATTAATTTTATTATATTATTTTTTTATGATCTTTTCCCACACTATTCTCTGTGGTTCCTAGATCTGTCGTATTTTTAATCAATTTTAGTGCGGGCACCTGCATTTAGTGCCAATTTCTTTGCCAAATGTACTTCCAATAAA
>JARQOD010000003.1:44240816-44252814 GCA_033576555.1 Oophaga sylvatica
CCATCTATACAAAGCTCCACCAGCATTCAAATCAAATGAAATTTTTGCACCCATCGTTTTTTTGTGCAAACAACTCCACAGTTGTCAATTAGGTAACCACCAAAATGAGTGGCAAAAGGCCTGCGCTGGTGGAAAGGGGAATAGGCGTGTTGTGAAGTGAAAAAAAAATTGTGTCCGTGGGGTAGGTGTTAAAGCAACAGTAACATCTGCAGAAGAAAGACCATCTTCCAGCCAAACTAAGATGGCTACTTCTTTTAGTGGACAATGTGGTACGATCCCTTTCTTACGGGCACGCCCATCGCTACAATTTCCAGATGAGGCACAAAAAAATGGTGCTTCAACAGATATCAAGTGCTCCTTTAAGTCGGCTCACCACCTCAACTTCAACAACACAAAAACTCCAGTCCTCAGAGGTGTCACCCCCAAACGCACTTGCTACTCACAGTTCCCAAGTCTCCAACTGCCCGTCTGAGTATGGGGTAGAACAGATGGTTGAGTCTGCGAGCTGTTTACTCATACTATAGCCTGGGAATCAGAGGTCGTCTCCACAGCTTCTGTGAATCCAGACGAGGAAATGATCTGCACTGATGCCCAGAATGTTTATGAGTCTGATCCAGGACCAGATGAAGAAGGTTCTGAGCATAATTTTAGATCCTTGTTCCCAAACTGTAACTCTGTTGGTGAAGACAATGGGAAGACGATGATGAGACTCAAATACCAGATTGAGCGACAACTTGAGTTTTGTGTCAGAGCAGGAAGAGGTTGGCTCTGAGGACGACGGGGGTGAGAACACACAGGGTGATGATGACAAGGTTGTAGATCCCACTTACTGTCAACCCACAGTCAACAGTCGATGAGGTCAGCAGAGGAGGTGGAGAGGATTCGAGTGACGACGAGTCAGGGTGCGCCTTCCTGGACAGAGACGTAGTACTGGAAGCACGTCACCAACTGCATCCCAACCACAACTCTGCCTCTGACCACAAGTCAAGGTGGCTCTTCAGGTCGCATGGGTTCTAAGCCTTGCATAGCCTGGGCATTTTTTTAAACATCGATAAGGATGACCCAACTCGTGTTATCTGTAACATTTGTGACCAAAAGCTAAGTAGAGGCCAAAAAATCCATAGTTTGAGTACTTCATGCATGAACCGTCACATGGATATGAAGCATAAGTTGCAGTGGCAAGCTCACTGTGCTACAATGTGGCCTAGCGTGCCGGCCCAACCACCGTCTGCCCCATCTTGTGCATCCGCGACCGTGGCCTCTTCATCCTCTGTCACTGGGGGACAGCAGTCAGACCTGTTTTGAGACTCAGACCTGGCACCTCTTTACCAGCAACAGCCAGTCAGATTGCCAGTCATCAGTTCATTTGGAAGTGAAACACCAGCTGGTGTTGAGCGCTCTCCGACATCGAGAGCACCACCTTTGGATCAAGGCAACCTAACTTTTGCGCCTGCATCTTTCTCACAAACCGTCAGTTGTCCGGGACACCCTACTCAACCCCGTCTACGCACAACAGCCACCCTCGGTCCCTCAGATGTGGACAAGAAAAAAGACCATTTCCTCCTAGCCATGAGAAAGCTAAGAGGTTGAATTTCACCATCTGCAAGCTCTTGGCTACAGAAATGCTGCCTTTCCGCCTTGTGGACACAGAGGATTTTCAAGACCTTATGTCATTCGCAGTGCCCCAGTACCAAATGCCCAGTCGGCACTACTTCTCAAAGAAAGGTGTGCCTGCGCTCCACCAGCATGTCGCACACAACATCACCGCTTCTTTGAGAAACTCAGTGTGTGACAGGGTGCATTTCACCACAAACACTTGGACGAGTAGGCATGGACAGGGGTGTTACATGTCGCTGACTGGGCACTGGTAACTATGGTGACAGCAGGACAAGGGGCTGCTGTCCAAGTGTTGCCGTCCCCACGAGTTGTGCGTCAATCCTCTTTATCTCGAAGTTCCTCCACTGCTTCTGCCTCCTCAACCTCCTCTCGGTCCTCCACCTGCACCCAAAGCCTGTCTGGTCATGCCATGGGCTTTCTAACTGCGCAAAAAGGATCCTGCAGCAAACCTCCTTGCTATGCTGGCAGAAGGGCTCAACGTAATCAGGCGGTTTTTTACGTTGAAATGTCTCGGAAATGTGAGTCCCACAGCTGAGGAGTTGTGGTCAGCTCTGGAGAACCAGTTTCATGAATGGTTGTCTCCACTGGACCTGCAACCAGGGAAGGCCGTGTGCAACAATGCCGCAAACCTGGTGCGGCCCTTCGCTGGGGCAATGTCAGACACGTGCCTTGTAAGGCTCATGTGTTGAACTTGGCTGTCCAGCAATTTTTAGCCCACTATCCCGGACTACATGGCCTTCTGCAGAGGGCACGGTCGCTGTGTGCTCACTTCCGCCGTTCGCACCCGCAGCTCAGCGACTTACATCTCTACAGAAGTCGTTGAGCCTGCCACTTCACCGGTTAAAAAAGCGATGTGCCAACACGGTGGAATTCAACTCTGCACATGTTGCAGCGACTGTGGCAGCACAGACAAGCCCTGGTGCAATACATTCTGAATTATAGCCTGGACCAACGAGATCCAAGGTGGGGCAAATCACGCTGGAGGAGTGGTCTCAGATCAGAGACCTATGCACCCTTCTGCACAGTTTAGAAATGGCCACGAAGATGTTTAGTGCTGACGATGCCATTACCAGCATGACTATTACGGTGATTTACATGCTGGAGCAGATGTTAAACAGAATTCGGAGTCAGGTGGTGGAACAAGAGAGGTGGAGGAAGTAGAGGAGGAGTTGTATGCGGAAGGGCTAACATCTGCAAGGTCCAGACGGTCGGCAGCACCAAGGCGGCTGCATGGGAGGGTGGGGAAGAGGGATTAACCAGGGCGCAAGGTAGCAGCCAAACTAGTGAGGAAGGTGCAGGAGCCCAGGAAGAAGTGGAGGACGAACTGGCGATGGGCATGGAAGACTCATCAGATGAGGGAGACCTTGATCACATTTCTGTTGTGCGAGGTTGGGGGAGAGGGCAGAGGAAGGAAGCATGATTCGTATCTCGCCACCAACACAACAGGGACTTGGTGCTCCTGGATGCGCAAAACACATGAGTGCCTTTTTGCTGCACTACCTGCAACATGACCATCGAATTGTCAGAATTTGAAATAAAACCTGACTACTGGGTTGCCACACTGTTAGATCCCCGGTACAAAAGTAAATTTGCCGAAATAATTCCTGCCATAGAAAGGGATTCACGCATGCAGGAGTATCAGCAGACTGTTGCAGAATCTTACGTGTGCTTTTCCACAAAACACCAGTGGTGCACGTAGTGAATCTCACAGTTCTAACTTGCCAACCGTGGACTGTAGAGTGTTCAGCACTCAAACCGTAACAGAAACACAGTATCTGCTGGTGTTCACAGCAATTTGTGGAATCCTTTCACCAGTTTTTTAGCCCATACTTTGCAAGGCCACAGGAGACAAGAATTCAGACACATAGTCAACGCCTAGAGACGATGGTACAGGAGTATCTCCAACTGAACATTGAAGCCATGACTGTGTCACTGGACCCTTGCTCTTTTTGGGCTTCCAATCTGGATAAATGGCCGGAGCTCGCCGCTCACGCCTTGAAGATCTTTTCATGCCCCGCAGCCAGCGTTTCTCTCTGAACGTGTGTTCAGCGCTGCTGATGGTGTGCTGACAGATAAGCGCACGCGGCTGTCCACTGAGAATGTAGACAGACTCACGTTCATAAAGATGAACAAATCATGGATCTGCAAGGACTTTTCTACCCCTGTGTCATCCAGGGGAGAGTAAAAGCTTGAGGATTTGGTAAAATCACCTCACCAAAGAGTTTTAAGCTTTAAAATTGATAATTTGTAGCTGCATCTAGGCCGGAAAATAATTTTGGGCCTGTAGCAGTGTGTGGTACTCATTGTAATAGGCCATCTATACTAAGCTCCACCAGCTTTCAAATTAATAATAATTTTTAGCTGCATCTTGCCTGTAGAATAATTTTGGGCCTGTAGCAGTGTGTGGTACTCATTGTATTAGGCCATCTATACTAAGCTCCACCAGCTTTCAAATTAATAATAATTTTTAGCTGCATCTTGCCTGTAGAATAATTTTGGGCCTGTAGCAGTGTGTGGTACTCATTCTAATAGGCCATCTATACTAAGCTCCAGCAGTTTCAAATTAATAATAATTTTTAGCTACATCTTGCCTGTAGAATAATTTTGGGCCTGTAGCAGTGTGTGGTACTCATTTTATTAGGCCATCTATACTAAGCTCAACCAGCTTTAAAATTAATAATATTTGTAGCTGCATCTAGGCTGGAAAATAATTTTGGGCCTGTAGCAGTGTGTGGTACTCATTCTAAATAGGCCATCTATACTAAGCTCCACCAGCTTTCAAATTAATAATAATTTTTGTTCTCTCTGAACGTGTGTTCAGCGCTGCTGGTGGTGTGCTGAGTCTGACAGATAAGCGCACGCGGCGGTCCACTGAGAATGTAGACAGACTCCCGTTCATAAAGATTAACAAATCATGGATCCGCAAGAACTTTTCTACCCCTGTGTCATCCTGGGGAGAGTAAAAGCTTGAGGATTTGTTCAAATCACCTCACCAACCGTTTTAAGCAACTCTGGGGCAATTGATGCAACTTAAGTGGTGTCTGTGCCCCAAATTTTTGGAAAAAATGGAGACTCTTTTTGGAGTCCCCTTGCTGTGTTTTACGTGACGTTGGCATCGTCAATTACAGGTGGGTTGGGTCTTTTCCCACCCCCCTTTTAACCGTAAGAAACTACATACACTATGGCTTGGGGTAACACAGATGGTTGAGTGTGAAGACTAGAGCTGTTTACTCATACTATAGCCTGGGAATCAGAGGTCTGCTACAAAGCTTGAGTGTCTGCTAGTCAGCGGAGTAGCCATCGGCTGTAGATATAATTACAAATTTTTAACTGCATCTAACCCAGACAATAATTTTGGGACTAGTAGCAGCGTCTGCTAGTCAGCGGAGTAGCCACCGGCTGTAGATATAACTACAAATTTTTAACTGCATCTAACCCAGACAATAATTTTGGGCCTAGTAGCAGCGTCTGCTAGTCAGCGGAGTAGCCACCGGCTGTAGATATAACTACACATTTTTAACTGCATCTAACCCAGACAATAATTTTGGGCCTAGTAGCAGTGTCTGCTAGTCAGCGGAGTAGCCACCGGCTGTAGATAATTACAAATTTTTAACTGCATCTAGCCCAGACAATAATTTTGCAACCAAATTCAGATAGACGGTTTCAAAGGAGCGCCAGGCTGGCGATAAAGGCAGATGAGATTAAGGTTGTCCGCTGCAGCTCCGGCCTGGTACCTCAAGAGAGGATCAGACATAAGTGATGATAAAGCAATCCGGTCATAAGGAGCGCGAGGGACGCAATTCAGCTGATATTAAAAAGTCTTCATTTATTGATATCCACAACGCGTTTCAACGGAATAGCTCCATCTTCCTCAGGTGGCAGTTATACATAGAATCGAGTAGGAAAGCTATATAAAGGTGGAGCAGCAAATGAAAATTAAAAGGCAATTAATCAGAACACCCACATGATTAAAAATGGCAATATGACTGCAAAAATGAAAAAAAAAAAAACAAACAAACAAAAAAAACAGATAAATTGAATAAAACCAACCTAAAAACGACATAAAAACAATGTACACAAGGAAAAATAAATGAAAATAAATAAATAAATCTCAAAATGCATATATTACGTGACTTTTTCAATAGTGAGGTTTAACCCCTCAGGGGCCAGTGTACCAAGTTTAAAAATCCAGAAACTCTCCCTTCTTATTAGATTATTATACCGATCAGGCATATCATGTGGTATCTGGTCAATAACAGTGAGTTTTAACGAATTCAAATTCTTTTGGTGCATTAGGGAGAAATGTTTTGAGAGACTGTGTAGCACGAACCCATTTCGGCTATTTTGACGGTGCTTGTTGAGCCTTGCATGCATCGTCTGTATCGTCCGACCGATGTACTGCAACCCACAACCGCACTCAATTAAATAAATAATGTAGCACGATTGGGAATTGACATGACAGTTGATTTTAAAACTGGTGCCTGTGGTACGAGATTGAAATTCTTGCACCCCATTCATAATAGAGATGCAACATAAACACTTAGAGGTCCTACATGCAAAACAACCCGGATTAGAATTTATCCAGGCTGCAGAGGAAGATAAGGACTTGAGAGTTTTGTTGCTGGGGGCAACTAGATTTCGAAGAGTTCGGTTTTTCCGAAAAATCGACAATAATTTTGGGCCTAGTAGCAGTGTCTGCTAGTCAGCGGATTAACCCAGCTGTTAAGCAAGCTACACCACCTGTACTTTGGACACTTAATTTTTTTTAAAGGAAATGCTTGGGCCCCCGGGACAATCAGTGAAGAGCATCGGGGAGGCACCCCAAGGCACAGGGGCTGTGAGTGGCGGTAGGACGCCTTGCAGTGGACCGCCAAGCTCGATCCTTATAAAAGCATTTTAACTGCAGCAGCTTTACTGGACGCTACTGGACCTGGCATTACCGCGGCAGCTGGCATGAGACTTGCCCTTCAATAGATCCTTATAAAAGGATTTAAAGTGTACTCATTCAAATTAGAGAGACAATTTAAATAAAAAAGATTAGACCTGCCTCCACCACAGCGGGGCTCGCTCGACCCACCAGCGGACAGGCACCAGTATTGTGAGAGGGGGCTGGCCGTCAGGGTCCACCGCAGCACTGGCACAAACCCGCGACACGCAGGTCGCACAGGCAGAAACGGACTGGCCGTGTCGGCTTGGCACTTTTTTGGTTTTAGAAGAGCATGACATGCCTATATCTGTGACTCCCCCTCCTTTTAGTCTTCCACCTCTTTTCTTTTCGCATGACTATATGTACTTGTCACTTTTCCATGTGTTAGTTGTGTCTTGTGAGCAATTTGTCAGCTTTTGGACACCTTTGAAGTGTTTTCTATGTGTTTTCTTTGTGTTTCTATGTGTTTTGGTTTGCATGCCATTGGTTTTAACGGTGTTCGACGAACAGTTCGTCGAACACACGGCTGTTCGGCGAACCGAACTCGAACACTACAGGGGTGGCTCATCACTACTCAGCACCCAGAGAAAAAGAGGGAAAAAATGCAACAAACAGAAAGAAAAAATTCTCTGACAACTCCTTTTTTTTTTGCTTTTTACTATTTTTCCCTTCTGTTGAGTACCATAGAATTTTCAGTTTGGCTGGTAATACTGTTATGTTTCGGTAGCTGAGGAGAAATAGCAAAGATAGCCGAAGTAGCAATACACCAGAGAGGCTGGAAATGGGTTGCAGAACCCTAAACTAACCGCAACACTAGAAGTAGCCGTGGAGCGTAACTACGGTGATCCTAGACGCCTCGTCGCAGCTGGAGAGATAGCTACACCTACAGACAGAAAGATGAAAGCTAACTGCCCCGTAGCAGAACCTCCAAAGAAATAGGAAGCCCCCAAACATGTAATGGTGGTTAGATAAGAAGAAAATACGAACACAGACAGAAAATAGAATGAGCAAACGCTGGGGCCCAATACTGTCTAGATAGAAAAGTATAGGAAAGAATTCTAACTGCAACCCAAAAAACCCTGACAAAAATACCAACACTTCTGATTAACAAAAACCTGAGATCACACGATCTCTGCCACCTAAATCAGATCTCTGGTGGAACACACAGCAATTCAGCAAATAAAAAGTGACACAGGAATATAGCAAAAGTGCAAACACAAACTGAGCACAAATGCAGCGCCAGGCCCCAAAAGGGGACCAGGCTGAAGTTCACTGCAATGCAGCAAACCAGCAAGGAAAATCCAACAGAGGAAAAAAAAACAGCAAGTCACTTATCTGAATGAAAGCAGGAATGCAAGCTGAGCTCCAAACAAGATCTGGAAGAACAATTGATTACCGGCAAGGCTGATGGGAGTTCAGGTCACTTATATCAGACCAATCGGACCCAGCTGAAAGCCATTCAGCAATTGGATCATTACCCTCAGCAACCACTGGAAGGAGCCCCAGCTCCGAAGTCGCCTCCAACGTGTTCATAACAGATATCCTCCTAAGATAGCCAAATCTGAAAAAAAAAAACACTCCAACTTCCAAAAATATTAAGCTTTGATATTTATGAGTCTTTTGGGTTGATTGAGAACATAGTGGTTGTTCAATAATAAAAAGAATCCTCTCAAATACAACTTGCCTAATAATTCTGCACACAGTGTATGTAAGTAGGTTTTGGGTTGCCATTTGGGCACTCTGTCTCTAAAAGGTTCGCCATCACTGATATAGGGGATAGGAGTGGCTAACCCTGCTCAGCTGAGAGCCCAGACTTCCAGAGCTCTCAACATGTCCAATTAACCCCTGTACTGCCAAAAGAAATTTACACAGTTTAAAAAGGTGAATCATCATAGCCACAAGAAACCAGGTCTTGAGGGATAAACACGTTATATCTGCTTATTCAAAAGGAACCTTATCGAGTTGCTCCAAGACCAGTCCCAGGTACCATCTGGGAACAGGATCTGTGTAAGTAGGTCAGATTCTTTGGACTGCTTCCATAAACCTCTAGATAAGTGTTTCCTGGGACAAAGTTTTCCTCAGTACGGCTGACAGGGCAGGTATCTAGTCTCTAATAGTATTAGTCTTGAGACCTTTGTCAAAAACCTAAACTTTTGAGCATTCTTTTATACACCAGCCAGATTTGCTGGGGCAGGTGTTGCACTGCGTCTAAAGGGGTCCAGTTAGAAAATGATGAAGGGCAAAATTGTGTGATTGCGCGATAAAATCAGGAATCAGTGGATCATAATTTTCGGGGGTGAGGGTTCTGTCATGGATAAGAGATATATCGTTGCACAGCTGTGTTGGTGCTCAAATAGGTTCCCAAATCAATAGAGTAAATAAATAAAAAATTGAGTGCCAAATTTTATTTATTTTCTGTCATGGGGCTCTGCTTGGCGGTTCAGTATAACTTGAGGAAAAGGAGGATGAAAAATAAAGGAAGGTGGCATTATCTAACTCACTATAAATGTCTGAGGCAAGGAAGGCGTATGCTTCCTTCACTGAATACCATGATTGGGAAGAACAGGACAATTTTTGATGTATCATAGAAGGTTAGAGTTGGAAGGGACCTGTGGGATCGTGTCCAAACCCCTTGCTCGATGCAGGATTCACTAAAATATCCCAGACAGATGTCTCTCCAGCCTCTGTTTGAACACTTCCTTTGAAGGAGAACTCACCACCTCTCGTGGCACCCTGTTCCACTCATTGATCACCCTCACTGTCAAAAAGTTTTTTCTAATATTTATCTGTATCTTCTCCCTTTCAATTTAATTCAATTACTTTTCGTGTTTCCATGTACAAATGAAAATAAGGATGATTCCTCTACACTGTGACATCCCTTCAGTTATTTGTAGGCAGCTATTAAGTCTCCTCTTAGCCTTCTTTTTTGCAAGCAAAACATTCCCAGATCCTTTAACCTGGTAGCTCTTCTCTGAACTTGCTCCAGATTTTCAATGCTGCTTTTAAAATGTAGTTCCTAGAACTGCACACGGTATTCCAGACGAGGCCTTATCAAGGAGGAATAAAGGGGGATTACTTCACGTAATCTAGATTATATGCTTCTCTTAACACATCCTATAACTGTTTGCCTTTTTTTCTGCTGCATTTGTTGACTCATGTGAAGTCTGTGATCTACAACCCCTGGCAAAAATTATGGAATCACCGGCCTCGGAGGATGTTCATTCAGTTGTTTTATTTTGCTGAAAAAAAACAGATCACAGACATGGCACAAAACTGAAGTAATTTCAAATGGCAACTTTCTGGCTTTAAGAAACACTAAAAGAAATCAAGAACAAATAATGTGGTAGTCAGTAATGGTTATTTTTTTTAACAAGCATATTCTAGGTTCTTCAAAGTTGCCACCATTTGCTTTGATTACTGCCTTGCAACAGAAAAGGTGAACGGATGGACTCTACATGCCTGGTCCCACCGTGAAGCATGGAGGAGGTGGTGTGATGGTGTGGGGGTGCTTTGCTGGTGACACTGTTTGGGTTTTATCCAAATTGAAGACATACTGAACCAGCATGGCTACCACAGCATCTTGGAGTAGCATGCTATTCCATCCGGTTTGCGTTTAGTTGGACCATCATTTATTTTTCAACAGGACAATGACCCCAAACACACCTCCAGGCTGTATAAGGGCTATTTGACCAAGAAGGAGAGTGTTGGGGTGCTACGCTAGATGACCTGGCCTCCACAGTCACCAGACCTGAACCCAATCGAGATGGTTTGGGGTGAGCTGGACCGCTCACTGCTTCAATTTTGAATAAATCCCCAACAGTGTCACCAGGAAAGCACCCCCACACCATCACACCACCTCCTCCATGCTTCACGGTGGGAACTAGGCATGTAGAGTCCATCCGTTCACCTTTTCTGCGTGCAAAGCAGTAATCAAAGCAAAAGATGGCTACTTTGAAGAACCTAGAATATAAGACATATTTTCAGTTGTTTCACACTTTTTTGTAAAGTGTAATGTATAATTCCACATGTGTTAATTCATAGTTTTGATGTCTTCAGTGTGATTCTACAATTTTCATAGTCATGAAAATACAGAAAAATCTTTGAATGAGAAGGTGTGTCCAAACTTTTGGTCTTTACTGTATATATGTATTCTATGTGTGTATATGTATTCTTTCTATTCTTTATTAAAGCTGTCAGTGTGATTTTACAGTATAGCCGGGGATGAATTGCCGGCTTTTCTAAAGGACACCGGTGCGATTTTATCGCAAGTCACACGTGCGGTCCGTTTGTAATCCGATTTTTCATCGCACCTGTAAGGAAAGGGACGCCGCCACCTTTTATAGGGCCTATACCAGCCTCCATTTTGTCGGTTCACAGAGCCACAGACTGTTAACTACACAGGGCCTGTTAGCATATCCAGTACGACCAGTTTTGATGTCCACTATGAATCAAAAGGGCTTTAGTATGCTAATTAGTTTAGGCCTGTGTCTAAATAAGATGGTCATTAGTATGCTAAATAGCTCAGACTCAAGCCAGTATTTCCTGCTCCATATGAATTGCAGGCCGGTTAATATGCGTGCTTCAAAGCAAAGGGGAGGGGCCTAGCAGGTTTAAGAACTGTAGCCATGAACAGGCTGTCCTCAATCCATTTTAGTGGAGAGGGCGAGAGGCTAGCACTCAATAAAGTAGGTGGTGCAGGTGAACGAGATCAAAAATCTCCAAAAACCAATAATGTCAAATAACACCGCACTCGTTAGGGTTATGCTTCAAAAGTGAAAAAACTTTATTACACGTGCTTCATGTGAAAAACGACAAGCAATTTAACGTTTCGGCCACAGCCTGGCCTTGATCACAATGTCGCTGAAATAAATGAAATAGAGGCGTATATTATATCATATACAAAAACCAATGGATAATATACAATATATACAGGGTTAAAAAGATATATACAGATATATACAGTGTCCAGTTCGTTTATCAAAGTACAATCAATACGTATTTTAGTGCCAGGAGTATAAAAGACATCATATCGGACTCAAAGAAAGGGAGTCAGTAGCTATATATGATAAATAGTGAGATGGGGTTGTTTTGGAACATACCAGTGTAGAGATGCTTTGGAGAGTATGGTAAACAGGGATCCCTTATAGAGAGTTAGTGCAGGGCATAAGGGATATACCTGCATGAAGACAACTAGTATTAAATATAGAATGATGCACATAGTGTATGTACAAAATACATAAAAGAATGGGATTACAGCAGTATTTACCCGGTTATTATGTTCAAATAAATACAGCAATTCTGTATAATAAGACTTATTATACAGAATTGCTGTATTTATTTGAACATAATAACCGGGTAAATACTGCTGTAATCCCATTCTTTTATGTATTTTTGTGCATCATTCTATATTTAATACCAGTTGTCTTCATGCAGGTATATCCCCTATGCCCTGCA
>JARQOD010000003.1:44252914-44338454 GCA_033576555.1 Oophaga sylvatica
AAAGGGGGGCTAGCCCTTTTTATTAAGAGCAAACCCCGCCAAAGGTAAAAAAAAACCCCAGTCTCTTGACCAGACACAAAACTCTCAAATAATCTCCAATTTGGGGTTTCTCTCTGGGGTTTGTCCATTGGTCGAGGTGAAAAAGCAGAGGAAAAAGATAACTGAACCCCAAGTTTAGAAAAAAATGTCCCCCAAAAATTTGGGAAAAAAACGGGACTCCTCTATCAGTTCTAAAAATGTTCTCGGGAAATCCCATGTAACCGAACCACGTCTGAAAGAAAAAAGGGCACCAATTCGGGGGAGGAAGCAATTTAGGAAAGGCAAAAATGTACATTTTGGGAAAACCTATCACAGATTACCCAGATAACGTCATTCTCGAAAACAGGGAGGTCGGAAATAAAATCCATAGAGATAGGGTCCATGGTCTTGGTCCAGGTAATGGCATTAACAAACACTAAGCGAAGCAAGTCCCACAGGACGCACAAAGTCCCTGACGCACGAATAAAGTAGGCCACCAAAAGGACCACCACCAATCTCGGTCCAAAAATACCGGGATGACCAGCCAACGGGAACAATGAATCCCATCACCCCCTTTCCATGGTCTGGGACAAAATTTCCCAACAGGGCAGGTTCGGTTTATCCTCCGACACCCCTCCAAGCCAGT
Organism: Oophaga sylvatica; assembly: GCA_033576555.1. NCBI lineage: Eukaryota > Metazoa > Chordata > Amphibia > Anura > Dendrobatidae > Oophaga > Oophaga sylvatica. The sequence continues at coordinate 44,253,579 of JARQOD010000003.1, forward strand.
CTCAAATTGGCGAATGGTGAAAAGAACTACACCCTCTTTCAAAAAACAGCAGGATCTTTAACCAGGAAACCCGCAAAGAAACTCCTCAAGAGGGCATCCGCCTTAACATTCTTAGGGACCGGAAGAAAAGAAACCACAAAATTAAAAATGTGAAAAACAAGGCCCACCTCCTGCCCCAGGTTAAATTGCTTGGCTGATTCGAGATAAACCAGGTTCTTAGGACCGGAGGACCACCACCGATGTTTGGCTTTCCTCCAATGTCCCACCTTCAAAGGCCCACCATGGCCAATAACTCCAATTCCCCTCATAATTAAATTTCAGTGGAAAAAATTTTCGAGAGAAGGCACAAGGGTTATCTTAAGGTCTCCGGACCCTTTGGGAAAAAAACGGCACCTCCCCAATCTCAGAAGCCTCAACCCCACCTGAGACGGTAAGAAACATCAGGCTGCCAATAGAACAGGGGCAGAAAGAATCTCTGCTTAATTCCGAAACGCAGAAACTGCCTCAGGAGGCAATTCACCCTCGGAACCCTTTTGGTAAATCAGTCAATGGTTTAAACAATACCGGAGAAATTACCAATAAATTTACGATGAAATTGGCAAAACTCAAAAATCTCGAAGAGCCTTTAATGAAGTAGGGAACCCAACACAGTGGCCTGAACCTTGATCGGGTCCATTTCAATAACAACGGAGACAAAATGATACCGAAATGAAACCTTCTGTACCCAAAAAGACACTTTGATCCCTTCACTACCGCTTCTCCTCAAAATCGGGAAACAGTCAAAAAAACAAGTTTCACATGGTTCCCAGCGTGGAAAAAATCAAGATATCTCCAAATAAACGTCAGAAATTTATCCACAAAATCCCTGAAAATATCATTCATAAAGGATTGGAAACGGAAGGGGCATTAGTAGCCAAAAAGGCATCACTAGGTACTCAAAATGCCCCTCTGGGTAATAAACGCCGTCTTCCATTCATCCCCGTGCTTAATCGAATAAGGTATACGCCCCCCCTGAGGTCAAGCTTGGTAAACAAATAGCCTTTTCACCTGGAAAATAGGTCAAAATTCAAGGGTAACGGATTATTGATATTTAACAGTGATTTTATTCAGGAGACGATAGCCAATACACGGCCTCAATGAACCATCCTTTTTGGCCACAAAGAAAAAACCGGCACCCAAGGGTGAAGAGGATGGTCTGATATGACCCCTTCTCCAAAGACTCCTTGATATAAGATCTGTAGGATCCGCTCTGGTAGGCAGGGGCCGGGCCGCAGTAATGAGGCAAACACACAGGCTTTTAGTTCAAAGTTCAGTGGTTTTAATAAACGGGTTTAACAAAAGTCCAGATAACAAATCAAAAACAAACATAAATCACTCCAGTTTGGAGAACCACTGGTCCAGACTCACCCTTGCTTGGGACGGGCTTAACTAAGCGTTGCCAGTCAGCCGAGACCGCCAGGTGCCATTCCAGGTGGTCTGGTACTCGCTTCGTGGTGCACACTGACACACTGTAACAAAAACAATCTTCCAGGCTGACTCCAGCCAAACTCCTTCCTTCCACACCCACCAACTACAACAGCTCCTTGTTTTATAGGCTTAGTCCACACCCTCAGGTGAGGTACACATCAGCTGACCTGATCACGTGACTATGACCTCATCACAGGTCCCTTGCGATCAGGGAAAATGCTGACCAACCCCAGTCCTGCTAAGAGAAATATATCTCCCATCCATCAAGACCCCCTTTGGTGTACCACATAACCTCCCCCCTTTGTTCAACCCTTAGGAGGGTGGACACAATGACATACAGTGAACTCTGGACAGTGCATCTGCGTTCCCCTGTAATTTGCCTGCCCGATGTTCTACTGAAAATTTGAAATTTTGCAGAGACAGAAACCACCTGGTGACTGTGCATTCTCTCTTGGCTTGACTCATCCAGTCAGAGGGGAATGATCAGTTACCAACCGAAACGTTTCTCCCCACAGATAGTAGCGCAATGACTCCAGTGCCCACTTGATGGCCAGCAACTCTCTCTCTACAATGCTGTATCTGGTTTCAGCTGGAGTAACTTTCGACTCAGGAAACTAATTAGGAATGCTCCTCCCGTTAACCTCCTGAGACAACACGGCACCCAGACCTACCTCTGACGCATCAGTCTGGACAATGATTCTCTTTTGAAGTCGGGTGTGATCAAACTGGTGACCCACACAGTGCCCCTTTTAGTTTTACAAAGCTTCTTCAAGCTGATCTTTCCATCGCACCATTACTGACTTCCTCCCTTTTAGGCAGTCAGTTAACGGCACCGACAGGGTTGCAAAATTGGGAATAAAACCGCCGGTAGTATCCCACTAATCCCAAAAACCCTTTCATTGTTTTGTGGTGAGGGGACGGGGCCAGTTTTGGATTGCCTCCACTTTGTTTATTTGGGGTTTGATAACTCCTCTCCAATCACAAAACCCCAGGTACCGAGCTTCCTCCAACCCTATGGACACTTCTTTGGGTTGGCAGTTAGCCTGCTTGTCTCAGAGAATCTATCACCGCCTGTACCTTGGCTAAGTGACTTTCCCAGTCTGTACTGTACACCACAATATCGTCCAGATAGGCCGCACCATAATCGGCGATGAGGACGAAGAAACAACGTCCATTAACCTCTGGAATGCCGCTGGAGCGCCATGCAACCCGAAGGGTAGGACTATATACTGGAACAGTCCCTCGGGTGTTACAAAAGCCGTTTTCTCTCTCGCTGCTTTTGTAGGGGCCCCTGCCAATACCCTTTTGTGAGGTCAATGATGAAAAATACCGGGCCTGCCCAAACCGCTCTATTAACTCATCGACCCGGGGCATGGGTAGGCGTCAAACTTAGAAATTTCATTCAGTTTTTCTGAAGTCATTACAAAACCTTAGTGTCCCTCTGGCTTTGGTATTAGGACTATTGGGGCTGGCCCACTCACTCTGGGGCTCTTCAATGACCCCTAACTGCAGCATTTTTCTTGACCTCTTCCGAGATGGCTTGTCGCCGGGCCTCAGGCACCTGATATGGCTTTAACCGGACTTTGGCCTCCCGGCTCCGTGACAATGTCGTTGGATTAGGGAGGTACGACCAGGAAGTTCCGAAAAAACATCGGTATTTCGGCTAACAAACTCTCGGACTTCCTGAACTTGTCTGGGCGACAAAGTGTCTGCTATTTTGACGGCGGAGGGGGACTTCTCTTGCCTTCTCCTGAGGTAAGGAAGCCATCTCTACTGGAAATGCAGGCCGTGGACAATCCTCACCAAGCGGGTCTCTGTCTTTCCATGGTTTGGGGCAGATTCACATGGTAAACTTGTTCTGGCTTTCTCCGCCCTGGTTGGTGTACTTTATAGTTTACTGGACCAACCTTCTCTATAATCTCGTAGGGTCCCTGCCACTCTGCAAGGAACTTACAATCCACTGAAGGCACAAGTACCAACACCCGATCCCCAGGGTTAAAGGACCTTACCCGTGCCTCCCGGTTATAGACCTGCCTCTGTGACCTTTGTGCTGCTTCCATGTGTTCTCGGATAAATGGTAGGACTGTCTCCATTCTCTCTTGCATTTGGCCACATGTTCTATCACACTTTTGTGGGGGGTTGGTTGGTTTTCCCAGGCCTCTTTAGCTATATCGAGTAAGCCACGGGGATGTCTGCCATATAATAGTTCAAAGGGCGAGAACCCCGAGATGCCTGGGGCAACCTCCCGCACTGCAAACATCAGGTATGGCAACAAGAGATCCCAGCCCTTTACCATCTTTAGAGACTGCTTTTTTCAACATATTCTTCAGGGTTTTATTGAACCTTTCTACTAACCCGTCTGTTTGGGGATGATAGACCGATGTGCGCAACTTTTTTACACTTAACAAGTGGCAGAGTTCCTTCATGATTTTGACATAAAGGGGTCCCCTGATCTGTTAAGATTTCTTGAGGGATTCCCACCCGAGAGAACATACCCATGAGTTCTTTTGCAATCATTTGGCCGAGGTGTGTCGCAGGGAATAGCCTCAGGATACCTGGTAGCGTAATCCAGAACTACGAGGATTGTTGGTGACCCCTTGCTGATTTATTAACCGGCCCCACCAGATCCATGGCTATTCTCTCAAACGGGACTTCTATAATTGGTAAGGGCACCAAGGGACTCCGAAAATGAGGCTGTGGACTGGTTACCTGGCACACGGGACAAAGTTACAATACCGTTTAACTTCTTCATAACCCCTAGCCAGTAAAACCGCTGTAAATTCTGTCTGGTTTTCTTTTGGCCCAAATGTCCCCCTAGTACTGCGCATGCGCTAAGTCCATACCAACCTCCGATATGACTGCGGTACCAGCAATTGCTCGACAATTTCCCCCCTGTATTTTTCAACCCGATACAGCAAATCTTGGTTCAGCTCGAATCGGGGAAATACTGTAGCTGCCCCGGGGTGTGGGGTTCCCCATTGACAACCATACATTTTCCCGGGCTCGAGTCAACGTAGGGTCCCGGAGTTGCGCCGTACCAAAATTGTCACCTGCCACATTTAAGTCTGACAAAATTTTGGTCCCGGTGGCAAATCTTCCAAACTCCCCAGCTAACACTTCTATAGGAGATGGGGTTTTCTTCCTCCACCGAAGGCAAAGGTACTCCTACCGCCAGCACACCTTCCTCTGGGCCACCAGGTTCATGCCCGATTCTGGAGAATGCAACCTGGTTGCCACTGGTGCCGATGACTGTTCTGTGGGAGGGGTAATTACAGGCCAAAGCACAAAAAAATAACGGAAAATCTCTCCCCATTATTACATCATAATGCAAATTCACCACCACCCCCACCTCGGGCACCTCCTCTACGCTGGCGTGTTTATCATCACCAGGGCGGTAGGATAATGTTTTAGGTCCCCAAAGTATACACAACACACCCATCTTCCAACCAGTATACTCGCGGATTTGGACGTGGCTTGCTCGTATTAGGGCACGAGACTCCCTGAGTCCAGTAGAGCCACAGCAGGGTTACCTCCAACTGATAGTACCCATAGTTTGTGTCCATGGGCTCAGTCAGGTGGGGGCAATCACTCTCACATGTCCTGGTTCTTGCACCGCCAACAGATTATGGGACCCCTTTCGTCCCCCGACCTGTCTGGGGCCTTCCGAGTCTCTGCTCGCCGAACGGCGGGTGAAGGTTTGGGAAATTTACTCATTACCTTCCGGGGAGTCTCTCCCTGTATCTCCTTGGTAGCCCCCTATCTTTCAATGAGGTCTACCATCTGGAGGGGCCCTCAGTAGGGGCTGCCTGTCCAACCCATGTTTGAAGGGTGTGGGGCAAAGTTCTCCAGAATTTATCAGTCACTATACGATCCAGCATAGCGCGGGTGACAAACACTTCCGGCTGTAACCACTTTCTATCAGGTGTATCAAAGTCATAATACTGGGGACCTAGCTGGCTCGGAAGGGGAAAACTTCCACTGGTGTACCCGCTGAGCCCGGACTAACACATTTACCCCCAAGACGTGCGAGTATCTCACCCTTGACGATCTCGTAGTCCCTCTGGTGCTCGGGGGGGTAGGTCTCTGTAGGCTTTCGCAGGTCCTGGAGCCAAAAACGGAGCCATGATCTCGGCCCAAGGTCCGGGGTAGTCTCTCCCTCAGCCACGCCTTCAAACATCTCCAGGTACACCTCGACGTCATCTGACTTTTCCATTTTGGGAATCGCTGTGCGTACCGCTTTCCGGACATCCTGACGTCCCGGGGCAGCTCCTGCTGTCTGCGGCGCTGTGATTGTTGCATCAGTAAAATTGTTGGTTTCCTGTTGCCGCTCCATAGCCTGCTGCTGTATTGCTTGCTGCTGCTGCATAGCCTGCTGCTGCTGCTGCGTAGCTTGCTGTTGCTGCTGTATAGCCAGCTGCTGCTGTCGCATGGCCTCCACAAGCATTTCTACTGTGCTCTCCATCTCTGGACAGCTATACACAGGGTTTTGCGTCACTTTCTTCACCCAGGACATTTACTGTCATGCAGAGAAAAAAAACATCCAAAAAAAAAGCCTGACCTCACGCGTATGCCCGCATTCTCCACCAATTGTGGGGATCCGCTCGGGTAGGCAGAGGCCGGGCCGTAGTAATGAGGCAAACACACAGGCTTTTAGTTCAAAGTTCAGTGGTTTTAATAACGGGTTTAACAAAAGTCCAGATAACAAAATCAAAAACAGAACATAAATCACTCCAGTTTGGAGAACCACTGGTCCCAGACTCACCCTTGCTTGGGACGGGCTTAACTAAGCGGTTGCATGTCAGCCGAGACCGCCAGGTGCCATTCCCAGGTGGTCTGGTACTCGCTTCGTGGTGCACACTGACACACTGTAACAAAAACAATCTTCCAGGCTGACTCCAGCCAAACTCCTTCCTTCCACACCCACCAACTACAACAGCTCCTTGTTTTATAGCTTAGTCCACACCCTCAGGTGAGGTACACATCAGCTGACCTGATCACGTGACTATGACCTCATCACAGGTCCTTGCGATCAGGGAAAATGCTGACCAAACTCCAGTCTGCTAAGAGAAATATATCTCCCATCCATCAAGACCCCCTTTGGTGTACCACAGATCGCATAGCATCGTGTTCAGGTATAGATAAATTAAAAAGGCGACCTTTAGGAAATTTACCACCAGGCACTAACTCAATAGCGCAGTCATAGCTCTGTGAGGAGGTAAGGATGCAGACGATAGGTACTGCCACACTAAACGATCACGATAACGACGCAAGCTAACGAGATCGTTGGTGTGATCGTTTTAAGGTCGCTAGTAGCTGCCAAACTGGACGATCTCATTAACGACGCATCAGCGGTCAGCGATCTCTTTAACGACTTTGGCGGTCGTTGGGACGTGCCACACTGCATGTATTGTGAAAGATCACGACCTCAATAGGCGTGACTGAGCGCAACCTTTTCCACGCCCCTCATCACAGATTGGTGGTCACTATCTATGTCATAAATGTTTGTCACAGCTCTCTCGCTTTGTCATTGATGACCGCGTCATAAAAGACGACGTACCAGCACTCCTTTCCGTTGCTCTCGAGCAGAAGCGGTTCTTTCAAATCTCCAGCATCGTTCCAGTTTGTCCTGCTAGCCTTCTTTGTAGCTACTGCGATCCAGTTCGTGCCACTATTGCGGTTGCTGCGTTCCAGTCTACGCCGTTGATTTTTCTGCGATCCAGTCTGTCTCTATTTCATTTGCTGCGATCCAGTCTGTGCCGTTATATCCTCTGCGATCCAGTTTTGTGACGCTATTTAGTTTCCCTATTTTTCTTTTTTTTCAGGATCACAAACAAGTTTTGTAAGGTAGGTATTTTTTTTGTCACATTTAATTTTTTTTTTTTTTTAATTTTACAGATCCATTTTTAGATCCCAGCTGTTGTTAAACCATTGTCGTCCATCAATTTTTTTTTTTGCCATTGTTTTGTTCTGGCACGCCCACCACCATCATTTTATGATCCCAGCTCTGCCATTGTTTACTCCAGCTGCGCCCACAACCATTTTGTGATCCCTGCTGTTTTTACCATAGTGGTCCATCTATGACTTTTATCTAGCTCTGCCATTGTTTTCTCCTGCTGCGCCCACCACCACCATTTTATGATCCCTGCTGGTTTTACCGTAATTGTCCATCTATGATTTTTTATTTTGGTCTGCCATTGTTTTGTTCAGGCACGCCCACCACCACCATTTTATGATCCCAGCTCTGCCATTGTTTACTCCAGCTGCGCCCACAACCACCATTTTTATGTTCCCTGCTGTGTTCTATGTTGTAGGCTATGTAAGCATTTTATTTAACCATTCTGCCGTTCTCACATAATCCTTTTTTTATTACAGATGGCCGATAAGCATGAATTTCTGCGGGAGTTTATCGAGATGTACCGCTCGATGCGTGCCTGTGGAAAATAAAGTCGGCTGATTACTGCAACAGGCTTAAAAAGAAGGACGCTACCAAAAACTGGTGGAGCTCTGCAAGAACCGTTACCCTGATGAACCAGCGGATGAGTCATCGGTGAAAAAACCATTCAGGCCCTCCGCACAGTGTACAAAAAAGAGCTAAATAAAGTACTAAATTCAACCAAATCTGGAGCCGGGGCCGAAGATGTTTATGTCCCCAAACTGTGGTACTTTGAGCTGTTCTCTTTCACAAGGGACCAAGAAGTACCCAGACAAAGTACATCCATGTTGGATCTAGATCTGGTGATCCAGCCGGACTCCCCTGTCGTACATGTAAGTACCTTTGTATTAAAACACATTTTAATGTACATGCCAAAGTGGACTTGAAATTAAAAAATTTAATTGTGAGATGTAGATAAAATGGCTGAATTTATCCCTTCATGTACTGATAATTTATGTAGCTCAACGGTTAAGGCCTATCCATTTACAAGTGTCGTTTTCACATTTTTGCTGTAAGGTGTTATAGTGTAAGATAAATTTTTTTGTCTTAAAGTGTCGTTTTACATTTTGCTGTATAGGGTTTATAGTGTGAAGATAATTTTTTTTGTCTTTACAAGTGTCGTTTTCACATTTTTGCTGTATATGGGTGTTATAGTGTGAAGATAAATTTCTTTGTCTTTACAAGTGTCGTTTTCACATTTTTGCTGTATAGGGTGTTACAGTGTGAAGATAAATTTCTATGTCTTTGTGATTTACCATTTGTTTTTTGTTCATGCAGGACACAGAAGAGGCTGTCTCCACACCTCCAACTGAAGAAGACAGCATTGCGTTGATCCAAGACGAAGAAGTAGTCGAGCCACCATCCTCACCTGTGCGGAGCCGGCTTACACTTTCTGGCAGAAAAAGGAAGGCTCCCACCTCGGCTACTCCAGAATTGGTTGAAATTGCGAAAAAAAGTGCTTACGGCAGAAAAAGACCAAACAAAAATAACTGGCTTTGCTTACTTCGCTAATGAGAAGCTACCTACACTGGATCCTGTACAGCGATTCATGCAGAGAGACTCGTGTTTTAGGTACTGACTCAAGCGTCTTTTGGAAACCTGGATAACAGTTATGTCGTCATGCCAAGACCGCAGTACCCGGACTACTCGTGGCCGCACAATCCTGTGCCGAACCCAATTGGGATAAATCCTGCAAACCCAAACGTTGTTGCTCCACCTTATTTTTATACACCGCAGAGGCAATGTGGTAATGGCAACGATCCATCTTACCAGCAGTTGTAGTTTTTAAAAATTTTTACAAAAGTTTTTTTTGTTGTCTATATTTTTTTTACATTGTTACCATTTTTAATAAAAATCTTATTTATCTAATGAATTGTGATCTTTTATTCTTATGTGATGTCAACAATTTTGTTGACAACTATTAAAAATTTGTATTTTTATTACATCTACTTGTCACACACGGGTCATGGGATACCAGCTGTCATAGGTGTTCCATCATAGGGAAAAAATGAAATGAAAAAAATTTCAAAAATTAACATTTCTTTTAAAGGCCCCTGGTCACACTAGCGCTAAAACCTTATACTAAAAAATAATACACCACACCTGCGTAGATAAATGTTAAATATAATATATATTATATCATATATATTTATATATTTTTTAAGTAAATAAAATAAAATGTAAATAAAAAACAATATACAGTAACATAATAATAAAATAAAAAATTATAAACAAAATATTAACAAAATACAAAATAATTAAAAAAAAAAAAAAAATTAATGAGGGCCCCGGAGTCCAGCCACTGCCCTCTCCAGCATCACCCGTGGTGATGCAGAGCTCCCATGGCAGTTTGCATCGCTGCCACAGCGCTGTTCATGGCCGCCATCAGCTGGCGGTGTGACAGCAACAGGTCCTGGGCAGTTGGGATTTCTGTGGAGGTAAAGGTAACAGTTAATAGTGAATTCAGTTGCAACATCAATATGTACATGTTATGTTAATTAACACGTACGGTTTTCGTCAGACGACTCGCTGACCGCCCACCCAGAACCTGTTGCTCCGCCGGCTAGGAAACACAGAAAAAAAAAATTAAATCACAACAGCCATTACACATAAGACCTAACAAAGTTCTCAAACTTGTCTGAAGCTTATATAATGTGCGTAAATTACCTGATGGGGAGCCTGCATTCATGTCACGGGGTGACGCTGGAGAGATCCATTTCCAATAGAAGGGCTGGATGACCCCAACTGTGGAGGGGGGGTTGCTGCCGGGGAAGGGGTGCCCAGGTATGGAGATGATGGAGGTGGAGGGGTAGGTGATGGAGGTGAGAAGTAGGTGATGGAGGTGGAGGGGTAGCTGGGACGGTGGAGCCGCAGCAGCTGGTGAAGTGGTGCTGTAAATAAAAAAGAATTATTCTTACCGTAATTCGGTTTCTAGTAGCATTCCACGACAGCATAGGAGGATGTCTCCTTGCTAGGGTTGAGCATTCCGATACTGCAAATATCGGGTATCGGCCGATATTGGCTGTATCGGAATTCCGATTCCGAGTTCCGATATTTTCGTCATATCGGATACCGGAATCGGGATTGTCACTGTCACGTCAGTGTCCGTCGGTCGGGTCTGTCAGGAGTCAGCGGCACTTACCTGGCAGAAGATCTCCGGCGGTCACGTCCTGGACTGCTTGATGGCCGCAATCTTCTTTCCCCGGCGGTCACATGCAGTTTTCTCGCGATAACTGCAGTGACTGCTGGTAATCCCGGCCGTAAAGCAGTCAGTCCGATGACGTCACCGCCGGGGAAGCAGGTAATCAGCTGTGCTGCGTCGCGATGACAGGCTCTGCCTGTCATTGCGATGTAGCAGAGTTGGATCGTCGTGGGACTGTCGTTATGGACTGCGTCGGACAGGTGGTATACTGTTGGTTTGTTTTTTTTTCTTTTTTACAGGAGATCGATGGCGTCGCAGGAATGAGAGTACAATAAAAGAAATGAAAACTGTGTTGTCTCTTTTATTTCATTAAAAGACTTTTTTTTTGCTTTGTCTTTTTTTTAAACATTTAAAAACTTTGGGATTAATAATGGATCGGTGTCTTATTGACACCTCTCCATTATTAACCGGGCTTATTGTCACCGTGCAATCACGGTGACATTAACCCCTTATTACCCCGCTTGCCACCGCTACAGGCAAGTGGGAAGAGCCGGGTAAAGTGCCACAATTGGCACATCTTTTGATGCGCCAAATGTGGGGCTGCTGTAGCCTGGTATTATCAGGCTGTTGAGGGCCAAAATCCATGGCCTTGACAGTCTTTTAATACCAGGCCGCAGCAGTCTGCATTTTACTTGGCTGGTTAACAAAAATAGGGGGATCCCCACGCCGTTTTTTTTTCGAGGGGATCCCCTATTTTTGTTAACCAGCCAAGCTAAGCAGACTGCGTGGCCTGGTATTATCAGGCTGGCAAGGTCCATGGATATTGGATCCTTACCACCTGAAAAACCAGCCTCAGCGGTCTGCTTCATCTGGCTGGTTAACAAAAATAGGGGGGACCCCACGCCAATTTTTTTTCGAGGGGATCCCCTATTTTTGTTAATCAGCCAAGATATGCAGACTGCTGTGGCCTGGTATTATCAGGCTGGCAAGGTCCATGGATCTTGGCTCCTTAACAGCCTGAAAATCCAGGCCTCAGCGGTCTGCTTCATCTGGCTGGTTAACAAAAATAGGGGGACCCCACGCCAATTTTTTTCGAGGGGATCCCCTATTTTTGTTATCAGCCAAGATATGCAGACTGCTGTGGCCTAGTATTATCAGGCTGGCAAGGTCCATGGATCTTGGCTCCTTAACAGCCTGAAAATCCAGGCCTCAGCGGTCTGCTTCATCTGGCTGGTTAACAAAAATAGGGGGGACCCCACGCCAATTTTTTTCGAGGGGATCCCCTATTTTTGTTAATCAGCCAAGATATGCAGACTGCTGTGGCCTAGTATTATCAGGCTGGCAAGGGTCTCATGGATCTTGGCGTAACAAAATAGACCCAGCCTTGAAAATCCAGTTAGCCTCAGCGGTCCTGATTCATCTGACTGGTAATGGAACAAAAATTCATAGGGCGTACAGCCGCACGGCCAGTTATTTTTTTCGAAGGGAACCCCATATGTTTGTTAATCAGGTTCCCGCCTGACAGTGCATCACCTATCGCTGCTGGCTGTGACAGGCGGAGACCAGCGATCCGCTGGTAACCAAGGTACACAGCGGGTTTCCAGGCGCGGGGCTGTGCCTAGAAACCCGCTGTGTACCTTGGATACCAGCGCCCTGATGCAGGGAGCTGGTATCCAAGGTACACAGCGGGTTTCCAAGCGCTGCGCGGTGCCTGGAAACCCGCTGTGTACCTTGGTTACCAGCGGATCGCTGGTCTCCCGCCTGTCACACGCAGCGATGCGTGCCTGTCAGAGGGAAACCAGCGATCAAAAAAAGGTCCTGACATTTCTGCGACGATCAGCGATACCCGCAGGGGGGCTGATCGTCGCTGAATGTCACACACAGCGATATCGCTGGTGAGCTCGCTGCTGCGTCACAAAACTAGTGACTCAGCAGCGATCTCGGTAGCGATATCGCTATGTGAGACGGGCCCTTAAGCGATGTTACCCGCAGTGTCGCTGTCCCAGATTGCTGCCTGAGCTGCCTGTTTGGCAGCTCAGCAGCGATCATGTAGCGATACACCAGCGATCCTGACAAGTGCATATCGTTGTCGGGATCGCTGGTGTATCGTTATGTGACACCCAGCCTTTACTCTCCTGTCAGGCAGGAGAGGAACTCATTCATTTGGGGTTTACTGTGAGGCTGCAGCATTAGCTGCGGTCCCTGCAGTAAACATTAACCCTTTCTGAAGGATTACACCGTGGGACCTGACTGTGCATGGGATAGGTAAGAATAATTTTGCTTTTTTATTTTATTTTTATTACAGGAAATGGTTTTTGCAGTAAAATAAAAGATGGTCAAAAACATGTGTCTTTATTTCATTAAAATGATTTTTAATTAAAGTGTGTGTGTTTTATTTTTATTTCATGCAATAGGATTAATAATTGATAGTTGTCTAATTGACAGCTCTCAATTATTAACCTGGCTTAAGGTCACCTTTCAATAGCAAGGTGGCTTTAACCCCATATTAACCCATTCGCCACCGCTACAGGGCAATGGGAATAGACGGGCAAAGTGCCAGAAAGGGCAAATCTAATTATAGATTTGTCTTTCCTGGGGTGTCTGGGGCAGATGTTAGTAGCCGGGGGGGGGGGCAAAAATAATGGTCCCTCTCTGGGCTATTATTATCTGCCCCCACTCACTGGCTTTGTCTGTCTGGTTGCGAAAATAGGGCGGGAGCCCACGCATTTTTTTTCAGCAATTTTACACCTCATATATATATATATACATGTCATTGAATTTGTGACACATATATATATATTATATTTGTAGTTCATACACTTCTACATAGTATAATAGCCGCTAATTCAATTGCCGGCTTTTGTGAAAATGCAGCACCCGACATGAAATGACACTTGGTGTACATAGGGTTAACCATGTCTTTTCATGTCCTTTGCTATCTAATTTGCACAAACAATTAAATCAGTCTATGTGTGCAAAATTTCACACCTGTAGGGGTTAATTAAAGGTGTAAATTCGTTGTAAAAAAAACGGACTTTTTTGCTACGAATTTACACCTTTAATTAACCCCTACAGGTGTGAAATTTTGCACACATAGACTGATTTAATTGTTTGTGCAAATCAGATAGCAAACGACATGAAAAGACATGGTTAACCCTATGTACACCAAGTGTCATTTCATGTCGGGTGCTTCTGTCTTTTCACTGAAGCCGGCTTTACCCGGCAATTGAATCAGAGGATATTTTACTATGTAGAAGTGTATAAACTATACATATATGTATATATATATGTCACAATGACATGTATATATATATATATATGTATTCTATGTGTGTATATTTAGTGTTTACAAGGAAAGAATGGGGTTTTTTTAGTTGCGATATTTTGTTCCCATAGACTTACATGGGACTTCCGGTATCGGTATCGGGTATCGCCGATATTTTAGTGATATCGGCGATACCATTCCGATTCCGATACTTTAGGATATCGGAAAGTATCGCTCAACTCTACTCCTTGCCCTATTGGGGGACAGGAACACAGAGAGGTTAAAAACCCCTCCCACCTCCCATTTGCCAGTGTTTTACCATCACATTTAGGAACGGTTACCTTTAGTATTCTCAGAACTTAATCCAAGAATTTCGGGAGGGAATTGGTGCTGTCGTGGAATGCTACTAGAAACCGAATTAATGGTAAGAATAATTCTTTTTTCTCCAGTAGCCTTCCACGACAGCATAGGAGGTATACCAACCAATTCGACATTAAGGGGGGGCTACGGCCTGGAGGACTTTCCGGCCAAAGACTAGATCTCGATTGGACCAGAAGTCCAATCTGTAGTGTTTCGTGAAGGTATGCAGGGAAGACCATGTTGCAGCCCTGCAAATCTGCTCAGACGAAGCTCCAGCTCTTTCAGCCCAGGACGCTGCCATGGACCGGGTTGAGTGGGCCTTTAGGGCCGCTGGCGGAGCTAAATTCTGGACTAGGTATGCTTCTGTTATGGCTTTCCTTATCCAGGCGGCAATCGTGTTTTTCGCCACTTTTTTACCTTTATTTTTACCGTATAAGTGTATAAAGAGGTTCTGGTCAACTCTAAAGGATGATGAGAGTTCTAAGTAGTGAAGAACAATTCTTCTGACATCCAGCGTGTGGAACTCTTGTTCTCTGGGGTTCGCTGGGTTCTGGCAGAACGAAGGTAAAATTATGTCTTGCGAGCGATGAAAGTCTGATACCACTTTGGGCAGAAATGATGGATCAGGGCGAAATATGATAGAGTCTTCTCTTATGGATAAATAGGGTTCTCGAATTGAGAGAGCCTGTAGCTCCCCTACCCTTCTAGCTGTGGAAATGGCAATCAGAAAGGCAGTTTTACATGAAAGTAGATAAGGGGAACATGAGGTTAGAGGTTCAAAGGGAGGTCCTGTGAGTCCTTTGAGTACTATGTTTAGGTCCCAGGGTGGGACAATGGACTGTTTCTTGGGGTGCAGTCTGAGTGCCGAGATCATGAATCTCTTAATCCATTTATGGCATGCTAAGTCCTGGTCGAATATCGAACTTAGCGCGGACACCTGGACTTTTAACGTGTTTGGCTTGAGACCCAGGTCTAATCCTTTTTGTAAAAAATCCAAAATCTTGGATATGTTGGGACGAAGTGGGTCTGGTATATTAGGATGGTACCAGGAGGAGAACTTTTTCCATATTTTACTGTAAATAGCGTTAGTTACGGGTTTCCTGGATTTTTGTAAAGTGACAATTACTTGATCCGAAAGACCCTTTGCTCTGAGGACCTGGGCTTCAACAACCAAGCTGCTAGATTGAGCCTTCGAGGATCTGGATGATGAAGATGACCCTGTTGGAGAAGATCGCTTTCCGGTTGTAGAAAAATTGGTCCTTCCACCCATAGTTCTAGTAGGAGGTGGAACCAACTTCTTTTCGGCCACATCGGGGCCACTAAAATGACCGGGACTTGATCGTCCAGAATTTTCCGCAGAGTTCTTGCCAGGAGAGGTATCGGAGAAACGCATAGGCCAGCCGAAAATTCCAGGGATGATTGAAGGCATCCACTCCTTGACATCCATCCCCTGGATTTAGGGAAAAAAATGTTTTGACCTGGGCGTTTTGGCCTGAAACCATCAGGTCTACCTCGGGAAGACCCCACATTTCTGTGAGTGAGGTGAAGATTTTCCTCTTCAGACTCCACTCCCCCGGCTGTATGTCTTGGCGGCTCAGAAGGTCTGCCTGGAGATTTTCCGAACCTTTCAGATGTATCGCTGATAGCGAGAGGAGATGGGATTCTGCCCAGTTGAGAATATGGTTCGATACGTTCCTCAGACAGTTGAATTTGGGGCTTCCTTGATGTTTGAGGTGAGACACCGTAGTCATGTTGTCCGAGAGAACTTTGACATGATGTCCAGAAATTAGAGAACCGGCTGCCTGGAAGGCTTTGTATACTGCCTTTAGTTCCCTGTAGTTGGAGGATCTGAGGCTGTCTTGCTGACTCCATAGGCCCTGGAAGGGAATTTGTAGAACTACAGCGCCCCAGCCTCTCGAGCTTGCGTCTGTAGTCACTGTTAACAATGGAGTTTGAATCCAGTCTATTCCTTTGCGCAGGTTCGATGATTTTAACCACCAGGCTAGGAAGGCTTTGACATTCCCTGGTGTCAGAATCTTCTTGTTCAACAATGCAGGGTTCCCATTCCAATTCTCTAGAATGTGTGCCTGTAAAATTCTGGAGTGGGCCTGAGCCCATGCCACCGATTGTATACAGGCCGTCATCGAACCCAACAGGGACATGGCTGTTCGCAGCGTAGGGGTCCTCTGTTTCCTGAAGGACAAGGCTTTGGTTATCAAGATTTGGCAGTGGTCGTCCGGCAGACAAGATCTTTGATTCTCTGAGTCTAAAAGAATTCCAAGAAATCTTATCACTTTTGAGGGTTGGAGCTGAGATTTCTTTAAATTTACGATCCACCCTAAGTTCTGCAGGATGTCTAAGGTTTTGGCTACCCGTAAATCGAGGATCCCGGCTGAGGGACCGATGATTAACAGGTCGTCCAGATAAGGAACTATAGCCACACCCTGTTCCCGGATATGCGCCACTGCTTCCGACATAATCCTTGAAAATACTCTTGGAGCTGAAGAAATCCCGAAGGGGAGCACATTGAATTGATAATGTACTGTTTCGTGACCTAGTCGGACTGCAAATCTCAGATACTTCTGATGAAGAGGGTGTATTGGGATGTGGAAATAGGCGTCTTTGAGATCTATGGTTGCCATGAACGAGTGAGGAGTTATCAGGGGGATTGCTGATTTTACCGATTCCATCTTGAACCTCTGATAGGTTACCGATTGGTTGAGGGTTTTCAGGTTTATTATAACCCTTGCTTTCCCTGATGGTTTCTTCACAATGAAGATACGGGAGTAATGGCCTTTTACTCGCTCGTTCGACGGAACTGGTGAAATTGCACCGGAGGCTATCAATTGTCGCAACTCCGTAGCAACTAGGGTTTGAATCTCCCGTGATGGAAGGGAGGTTACTCTGAACAATGGAGGAGGGGAAGTCTCGAAATCTATCAGGAGACCTTCTTTTAATAATCACTTAGTACCAGCGGCTCGTTGGAAATTTTTTGCCAACTGTCCATAAAATCTCGAGAGTCTCCCCCCACCGGCTCGGAGTCATTGTTTTTCTTGTTGTCCCTGATTGGGCACGAGGATATTTTTAGGCTTTCCCTTGGTATGACTCCACCTTCCTGTCTTCCCCTTACCCCTATACTGAGGGGGTTGAGTCTGGGAGGGTCGAAAAACACGCTTTTTCGGAGGCCTTTGCTCTGGAAGAGCTTTCCTTCTATCAGTGGCTTTTTCCAAGATTTCATCCAGGATCGGCCCAAATACGTAGTCCCCTTTGAAGGGGATGGAGCACAATTTTATTTTGGAGGTGACATCTCCACTCCACATTTTGAGCCAGAGAGCTCTCCGAGCTGAGTTTGTTTGGACTAAATTCCTTGCCGCAATACGAATGGATTCCATCGAGGAATCAGCTAGGAACCCCGCTGCCTTATGGAGAATAGGCAGAGAGTCTAACACATCAGCTCTCGGAGTACCCTGGGAGATGTGGTTTTCCATTTCCTGGAGCCAGCGATGGAGAGATCTGGCAACGCAGGTGGACGCTATATTACATTTCAGGAATGAAGTGGAGGTCTCCCAAGATTTTTTGAGGAGACTTTCAATCTTTCTATCCATGGGGTCTTTTAGCTGGGACGAATCCTCAAATGGGAGTGCCGTTTTCTTTGCCACTCTTGCCACTTGGGAGTCCACTTTGGGAATATCCCACTTGATTGAATTTTTATCAAGGGGAAACCGATTTTTAAATTCTGAAGGGGTCGTGAGATGTTTTTCCGGAAGGTCCCACTCTCGTTCTATCATGTCTGATATGCTTTTATACACTGGAAACCCCGCCGACCTCTCCGCCTGGGACCCGCCAAAGATTTCATCCTGTATTGAGTGAGAAATTGGTTGGTCCTCTAACCCCATGGTACTCCGCAGAGCACTTATGAGCTCCTCAGTATATTCAGAGGAAAACAGGAATTTCCTGATTTCCGCCATATTGTGAAGTAAGGGATTCTCCCATTTGGATGAGGATGATCTTTGGGAAATGTCGGATTCTGAGTCCAAATGCTCTGGCTGGAATTTCCTCTTTTTTGAGGGAGGCGGACCAGATGAGGGTGGGTTAGGCGGGGAGGGGGTGTTAGTGCAGCTATGGAGGTCTGTACTTCCTGTTTAATTAGGACACGGATCTCCTCTAGCAGCGAGGGATGCTCTGTTCTGACCACTTTATCGGTACACTTTTGGCAGAGCTTTTTATCCCAGATCGGTGGCAATTTTAGTGAACACATCACACACTTATTTCTTTTTACTGAGGGTCTCTGGACAGAACCTTCTCCCTAAAATAGAGGGAGAGGGGTATAAGGGACTGAAATGCCAGGAGCCTCTAAAGGGGGACCCATCCCAATACATACAGTAGCTGGGGTAGCGCTGGGCTCTGCAGCTGCAGGGCTGGACGTCTCCATAGCAGGTTTTCAGCCACATGGGCGCTTACCTGCTGACGTCTTCTGGCAGCTTTATATACCGTAGTAACGCGGCTGCCCTGCGCTCGTTCAATTTCCCCCCCTCCCCCTCCGGTCCCAGCACAGGCTGAAGCGAGTGCCTGCGTCCTTTGGTGCCGGAAATCACCAGCGCTTTGGAAAGCGTGACCCGGAAGTTATCAGGAGCCTCTGCCTCCACTTCCGGGTCAGCGACGCGCGAGGAGGAGACGCCGGAGGGCTGCGGGAGGCTTCCGGCGGGGGGAGCCGGCCCGCTTTACCCCCGGGGGGGGTGCAGGGAAGTCGGCTCAGCGTGGTCCCGACTCGAAGAGACGGGAGCAGGACTGGAGGAGGGAGGCGCGAGGCCCCGACCACCGCTGCCCGGCAAAAGGATCTTGAAAAACCAGGTACAGCTGCAGAAAGCCAGCCACACAGTGTACAAGGATCTCTCCGTGCCCCAAGGGGACAGGAATACACTGGCAAATGGGAGGTGGGAGGGGTTTTTAACCTCTCTGTGTTCCTGTCCCCCAATAGGGCAAGGAGACATCCTCCTATGCTGTCGTGGAAGGCTACTGGAGAAATATACAATTCAGTCAAATACTCCTTCTACTAACCCCGTTACTGCCAGTACTTCCATCTATGCCTGTAAACCCGCTCACGACTGGTACTCCCATCACTGCCTGCCCTATCACTGCTGGTACTCCCATCACTACTGGTCCTCCCGTTACTGCCAGTACTTCCATCTATGCCTTTAAACCACTCATGACTGGTACTCCCATCACTGCCTGCCCTATCACTGCTGGTACTCCCATCACTACTGGTCCTCCCGTTACTGCCAGTACTTCCATCTATGCCTGTAAACCCCCTCACGACTGTACTCCCATGCCTGCCCCATCACTGCCGGTACTCCCATCACTGCGGGTGCATTGATATAGGTAGATAACCCACAAAACATAACCTCTCCAGATACCCTCATCAATACTCACTCAGAGGCCTGTGTAGCTGGGCCCGTATGCTGGCGACCCACTCGCGGGAGCGGTAGAGAAGGTCCGCCAGCTTTTTTCGGATCTGGGTGCTGGTCCGCTGCACTCCAAAGCGCCGCGCCAGGCCCCGCCGGATTTTCTGCAGGACTACCTTTTTGTGGCGCATAGGATGCGCCACAGGTAGCCTGCAGTCATAGCCCCATTTATCAGTTTTTTTAATGAGAAACTGGACCTCAGCCTCCGTCCACTTTGCCCGTGCGCTGTCTCGCCGCCATTTTAAAAACAACGCATTGGGCGACGCCAGCGCCATGACGTCACAGCGTGCGCACGTTACGTGCGTCCGCACTCGCGACGCAAAACGATATTGCGATCGAAAAGTGACTGCAAAAGCCATGCGCCCAGCCAAGCACAGATATGAGATGATGTTGTGATCGCAAGATCATGGTTCCAAGCTAGGTGATCACAATGGCGTGTCATATCTGTGCATAGCTGGGGCTCCATGTGAGAATCGTCACCTTGCGATCACAGTGGCGTCGCATATCTGTGAATAGCTGGGGCATCATGTGAGAATCGTCACTTTGCGATCTCAGTGGCGTCGCATATCTGTGAATGGCTGGGGCACCATGTGAGAATCGTCACTTTGCGATCTCAGTGGCGTCGCATATCTGTGGATAGCTGGGGCACCATGTGAGAATCGTCACCTTGCGATCACAGTGGCGTCGCATATCTGGTAATACCTGGGATTTCCTGGTGAATGTTGACCTTTACCTCCCAAATTTTATTTTATATATTTATAACAATTTTTTAATCTTTCATATATGACTAAAAATATATATTATATATTTAAACTTTATATATGCAGCTGTGGTGTATTATGTGTTATTTTTAATTATAAGGTTTGAACGCTAGTGAGACCATGTGCCTTTAAATTGTACATTTTTGAAATTTTTTCTTTTTATTTTTTTAACAATGAACTCCTATGACTGATGGTACTCCCATGACCCCGAGTGTGACAAGTAGATACAATGTAAAAAAAATATATAAACAACAAAAAACATTAGAAAAGATTTTAAAAACTACAGCAGCTGGTAACATGTCTCGTTGCCATCCCCATTACTCCCTCCCCACATCTCACCCATCATTATCCCTTCTCCCATATTGGTAAAATAATTGAAAAAAAAACGAATGCATTTTTAAAATAACATTTTTTTTATTATAAAAAGATTGTTAAAAAAAGGCAAAAGTAAAACATTATCAAAATCAAACTATATCTGCTGCTGTCAACTCACTGCACCAGGCCCATTAACCCCTTCACCCCCAAGGGTGGTTTGCACGTTAATGACCGGGCCAATTTTTACAATTCTGACCACTGTCTCTTTATGAGGTTATAACTCTGGAACGCTTCAACGGATATTCGCGATTCTGAGATTGTTTTCTCGTGACATATTGTACTTCACGTTAGAAGTAAAATTTCTTTGATATAACTTGCGTTTATTTTTGAAAAAAACGCAAATATGGCGAAAATTTTTAAAATTTTGCAATTTTCAAACTTTGAATTTTTATTCCCTTAAAACAGAGAAATATATCACACAAAATAGTTAAGAAATAACATTTCCCACATGTCTACTTTACATCAGCACAATTTTGGAACCAAAATTTTTTTTTGTTAGGAAGTTATAAGGGTTAAAAGTTGACCAGCGATTTCTCATTTTTACAACAAAATTTACAAAGCCATTTTTTTTAGGGACCACCTCTCATTTGAAGTCACTTTGAGGGGTCTATATGGCAGAAAATACCCAAAAGTGACACCATTCTAAAAACTGCACCCTTCAAGGTACTCAAAACCACATTCAAGAAGTTTATTAACCCTTCAGGTGCTTCACAGGAACTAAAGCAACGTGGAAGGAAAAAATGAATATTTAACTTTTTAGCCACAAAAATGATCTTTTACAAACTTTTTTTTATTTTCACAAGGGTAAAAGGAGAAAATGGACAGATAAGGTTGTTATGCAATTTCTCCTGAGTACGACAATACCCAATATGTGGGGGAAAACCACTGTTTGGGCACACGGCAGAGCTCGTAAGGGAAGGAGCGCCGTTTGACTTTTTCAAACTAAAATTGGCTGGAATTTAGATTGGATGCCATGTCGCGTTTGGAGAACCTCTGATGCGCCTAAACAGTGGAAACCCCCACAAGTGACACCATTTTGGAAACTAGACCCCTAAGGTACTTATCTAGATCTGTTGTGAGCACTTTGAACCCCAAGTGTTTCACAAAAGTTTATAATGCCTGGGTGTGGAAAAAAAACAAAAAACAATTTTCCACAAAAATGATTTTTTAGTCCCCAATTTTTGAATTTTCCCAAGGAAATTGGACCCCAAAAGTTGTTGTCCAATTTGTCCTGAGTACGCTGATACCCCATATGTGGGGGGGGGAACTATTTGGGCGCACGGCAGGGCTTGGAAAGGAAGTAGTAACGTTTTGGAATGCAGACGTTGATGGGGGTCATGTTCCATTTGCAGTGCCCCAGATGAGCCTAAACAGTGGAAACCCCCCACAAGTGACCCCATTTTGGAAACTAGACCCCCTAAGGAACTTATCTAGATCTTTGGTGAGCACTTTGAACCCCCAAGTGCTTCACACAAGTTTATAATGCCCGGGCATGAAAATAAAAAATCCTATTTTTTTCCCACAAAAATTATCTTTTAGTCACTAATTTTTTATTTTCCCAAGGGTAACAGGAGAAATTGGACCACATAAGTTGTTGTACAATTTGTCCTGAGTACGCTGATACCCCATATGTGGGGGGGAACCACTGTTTGGGCGCACGGCAGAGCTCGGAATGGAAGGAGCACCATTTGACTTTTTCCAACCAAAATTGGCTGGAATTGAGATTGGATGCCATGTTGCATTTGGAGAGCCCCTGATGTGCCTAAACAGTGGAAACCCCCACAAATGACCCCATTTGGGAAACTAGACCCCCTAAGGAACTTATCTAGATCTTTGGTGAGCAATTTGAACCCCCAAGTGCTTCACACAAGTTTATAACGTAGAGCCGTAAAATTTAAAAATCATATTTTTTCCACAAAAATGGTCTTTTCACCCCAATTTTTATTTTTCCAAGGGTAACAAGACTCCAAAAGTTATTGTGCAATTTGTCCTGAGTGCGCTGATACCCCATTGGGGGTAAACCACTGTTTGGGTGCATGGCAGAGTTTGGAAGGGAAGGAGCGCCGTCTGACTTTTTCAACTCAGAATTGGCTGGACGCCATGTCGTGTTTGGAGAGCTCCTGATCTGCCTAAACAGTGGAAACCCCCATAAATGACACCATTTTGGAAACTAGACCCCTCAAGGAACTTATCTAGATGTGTGGTGAGAACTTTGAACCCCCAGGTGTTTCACTAAAGTTTATAACGTACAGCCGTAAAATAAAAAATCTTTTTTTTTTTTACAAAAATGATTTTTTCGCCCCCAATATTTTATTTTCACAAGGGTAACAGAAGAAATTGGAACCCAAAAGTTGTTGTCCAATTTGTCCTGAGTATGCTGATACCCAATATGTGGGCGAAAACTACTGTATGGGTACACGTCGGGGCTCGGAAGGGAAGTAGTGACGTTTTGGATTGCAGACTTTGATGGAATGGTCTGGGGGCGTCATGTCGCATTTGGAGAGCCCCTGATGCGCCTAAACAGTGGAAATCCCCAACAAGTGACCCCATTTTGGAAAATAGACCCCACAAGGAACTTATCTAGACGTGTGGTGAGCGCTATGAAGCCCCAAGTGCTTCACAGAAGTTTATAATGTACAGCCGTAAAAACAAAAAAATATTTTTTTTTGTATAAAAATGATGTTTTCGCCCCCAGTTTTTTATTTTCCCAAGGGTAACAGAAGAAATAGGACAAATTGCACAATAGCTCATGGGGTCCAGAGTACGCTGATACCCCATATGTGGGGATAAACTACTGTTTGGACGCATGGCAGAGCTCAGAAGTGAAGGAGCACCGTTTGACTTTTTCAACGCAGAATTGGCTGGAATTGAGATCAGACGCCATGTCACATTTAGAGAGCCCCTGATGTGCCTAAACAGCGGAAACCCCCAATTCTAACTCCAACCCTAACCCCAACACACCCCTAACCCTAGTCCCAACCCTAACCACAAACCTAACCCTAACACACCCCTAATCCCAACCCTAACCCTAACTTTAGCGCCAACCCTAACCCTAACTTTAGCCGCAACCCTAACCCTAATGGGAAAATGGAAATAAATACTTTTTTTGAATTTTATTATTTTTCCCTAACTAAGGGGGTGATAAAAGGGGGTTTGATTTACTATTTATAGCGGGTTTTTATGATTGGCAGCTGTCACGCTAAAAGACGCTTTTTATTGCAAAAATAGTTTTTTGCATCGCCACATTTTGAGAGCTATAATTTTTGCATATTTTGGCCCACAGAGTCACGTGAGGTCTTATTTTTTGCGGTACGAGTTGATGTTTTTATTGGTACCATTTGTGAGCACGTGACATTTTTTGATCGCTTTTTATTTCGATTTTTGGGAGGTTAGAATGAACAAAAATCAGCAATTCATGAATTTCTTTTGGGGAGGCGTTTTTATTGTTCCGCGTGTGGTAAAATTAATAAAGTAGTTTTATTCTTCGGGTCAGTACGATTATGGCGATACCTCATTTATATCATTTTTTTTATGTTTTGGTGCTTTTATAGAACAAAAACAATTTTATAGAAAAAATAATTATTTTTGCATCGCTTATTCTGCGAGCTATAACTTTTTTATTTTTTCGCTGATGATGCTGTATGGCGGCTCATTTTTTGCGGGACAAGATGACGTTTTCAGCGGTATCATGTTTATTTATATCAGTCTTTTTGATCGCGTGTTATTCCACTTTGTGTTTGGCGGTATGATGATAAAGCATTGATTTTTGCTTTGTTTTTTTTTTTTTTTTTTAAGGGGTTCACTGAAGGGGTTAACTAGTGGGACCGTTTTATAGGGGGGGGTCGTTACGGACGCGGCGATACCAAATATGTGTACTTTTATTGTTTTGGTTTTTTTATTTACAGGAAGAAATTAATTTATTGGGGAATATTTTTTTTTTTTTTATTTATTTTGGATTTTTTTTTAAAACATGTTTATTTTTATTTTTTTTAACTTTTTTACTTTGTCCCAGGGTGGGACATCACTGTATTTTATCAGATCGCTGGTGTGTCAGTGTGCACAGCACTCTGTCACACCAGCGATCGCTCAGGCAGTGCAGCAGGCTTCTCAGTGCCTGCTCTCAGCAGGCACTGAGGAAGCCGCCTCCCTCCAGGACCCCGGCGCCATCTTGGATCCGGGTCCTGGGAGGGAGGAAGCCCTCAGAACAGCGCGATCACATCGCGCTGGTCTGAGGGTCTCAGGGGGGCGCGCAGGGAGCCCCCTCCCTGCGCGATGCTTCCCTGTGCCCCCAGTACACCGCGATCATGTTTGATCGCGGTGTGCAAGGGGTTAATGTGCCGAGAGCGGTACGTGACCGCTCCTGACACAGTCACGGGTGTCAGCTGTGATAATCAGCTGACACCCTATGACGTACTATCCCGTCCATGGTCAGATTGTCAGTACGTCTAATGTCAGAGAGGGGTTAAAGTAATGGCAGTACTTGTCTCGGCCGGCCTTCGCATCGTCCTTGCTCCTGCCTTGATTAACAGGTTGAAGGCCTGCAATAGCGGGATCATTGTCACGCCATTCTCCAAGCACCACGTCACCATTGCTGTCCGAGTCCATGAAGCCTGGCGGACTGTAAGTACAAGCATTGCGTTTTCGTAGAAAATTGTGCAGCACACAACAGGCCAACACCACAGAGTCTATTGATTCCAGCTTCATGTTGATTGGAGTGTGGAAAACCCAGAAGCGGTTGGCCATTATGCCGAAGGCATTCTCCACAACGCGCCGTACCCTAGACAGTCTGTAGTTAAAAATCCGCCTTTCCCCTGTCAAAGTCTTTTGTGGGTATGGTTTCACAAGATGCTCATGAAGGGGGAAGGCTTCATCGCCCACAAAAACACAGTTTAGGTTGGACGGTGGTGTCCATGTTGGTTGGCAAGTTAAGTTTATTAATAAGCAACCGTTCACCAAAACTTGTGTGCTCCAAAACGCCACCGCCAGAAACCCTTCCATTAATGCCAACATCAACGTTAATAAATTCATAATTGGCATTAACAAGGGCCATGAGGATCATGCTGAAGTAGCCCTTGTAATTATGAAAAAAGGATCCGCTTTTGGCTGGTTGCGTGATCCGCACATGTTTGCCATACAAGGCTCCACCACAGTTTGGGAACTGCCAAATCCTTTCAAAATCAGAGGCAATAATTTGCCATTCCGCCACTGATTTTGGAAATGGCATGTAGCTCCGTAAACTGTGGACGATGGCATTGCATGTCTCCGGAATTAGTACTCCAAGCAGCGATCGAGAAATTGCAGCAGAAAATTGCAAATCCTTCATTGAATGTCCGGTTGCCAGAAACCGCAGCGTTACTGCCAAACGTTCCTCTGCTGAAACAGCTAAACGCATCCGGATATCCTGCCGTTCAATGAGTGGCCTCACACATTCCAGTAGGAGCTTGAATGAATCCTCCGACATCCGTAGATAATTCCGGAAATCCTGCGGATTCTTCTCCTGCAACTCCCTCACTAGATGCATGTGGGTGAATCTGGACCTCTGCTCCAGCCATTCTCTGGTCCACATGCGACGCTTTCGCTTGGAGCGCCTCTCTTCCACCCGCGCCTCTTCTTGTCGATCTGCCTCCATTGATAGTGCAACTGCCACAATCACACGCTCCGCGGTGGACAGGTTCATTATGTGCAACCTGTACGGTAAAGAAAAGTTAATTACTAATTAATTACTATCAATAAAGTGTTTAAACAAAATAAAATAAAGAATAAAATAAAAAATATATATAAAAAAAAATGTTTGTTAACTTTTCAGTTAACATTTAAAATACAGTTTACAAATGTCTAAAATGGTGGGGGTGTAAAATAAATAAAGCAGACGAAAAAAAAAAAAATATGGTCAAAAAACGTATCAAACAACATCACAAACAATATGTACCTTGAATCCAAATATCCTGAAGATCCAAATCCAAATGGGGAAGATGAAGTGCTCTAGCGACTCAGACAGGATCGCAAAACCCACCACTGCGCCACAAACAGGATCGCAAAACTCCGACACACGATACTATCCTAGCAACAAAGCACCGTTGGAGTCACCCACAAAGCGCTCTGGAAACAATGGATGGGGGTGCAGTTATTATAGCTGAGGTGATGTTGTGGTCACCAATCGGAGCTGAAGGGCGTTAACGAAAGAAAACCAAGTCCCGCCTGCACCGTTGACTAATGCGTCGTCAACAAGGTCGCACATCGTTCACAAAATTTTCCAAACACAGCGATTCAGGCTCACCAGCGGGACGCCAACGATCAAAAAACGGTCCAGAACTCTAGTGAACGATCAACGAGATCACAGCAGGGGCCACATCGTTGCTACATGCCACACACAACGACGTCACTAACGAGATCGTTAAATAGTGACATATTTTAACGATCTCGTTAGCAATCTCGTTTAGTGTGGCATACCCTTTACTCTCACTAAACACATCAGAAAAATCGATCAAAAAGTCAACTACATCCTGAGACTGGGGAGAGGCAGAAAAAACAGGAGTGTCAGTATTAACACATTGGCAGCCCCAACTGGTCACAGACACATATTTCCAATCCAAAACAGGATTATGAGTCTGTAACCAAGGGAAACCCAGTACAATAATGTCATGCAGATTATGCAACACCAGAAATTTGCAACTCTCCTGATGATCTGGTTCAACCCTCATTATCACCTGAGTAGAAAACTGGGGTTTATTCTCCACTCAAGGGGTAGAATCAATGCCCAGCAAAGGAATAGACTTCCGCAGGGGTATCATGGGAAACCCACAACGTTTGGCAAAGTCAAAATCCATCAGGTTAATAGCTGCTCCTGAATCAACAAAAGCCTAAGCCGAAAATGTGGACAGGGAGCAAATCAGGGTAACAGTCAACAGAAATTTAGTCTGAACACTACCCAAGACAACTGAGCACGCAAAACGTCTTCCCCGCTTAAGGCAAACGGAAATAGTATGAGAAGCGTTACCACAGTAGAAACATAACCCATTGCGCTTTCGAAACTCATGACGCTGAGCCCCAGAAGTCACTCCATCTCACTGCATGGGCTCAGGAGATGGCTCACAAGGCAACACTATCTCACGCATACCTCTGCGCTCACGCAAAGGTCTGTCAATTTGAATAGCCAAAGACATAGAATCATTGAGTCCAGAGGGAACAGGAAATCCCACCATAACGTCCTTTACATTTTCTGACAGACCCTCCGAAAAAGGACTGCCAAAGCATCATCATTCCATTTGGTCAGGACTGCCCACTTTTGGAATTTCTGACAGTACAGCTCAGCATCTTCACGAACCTGATTTAATGCCAATAAGGTCTTTTCAGCTTGATCAGTGACATTAGGTTCATCGTACAATAACCCGAGAACCTGAAAAAATACATCAACATCATTCAAAACAGGATCCCCAGGTGTCAGGGAAAAAGCCCAATCCTGAGGGTCGCCGCGCAGCAGAGAGATGACAATTTGAACCTGCTGTGTTGCGTTCCCTGAGGATTTAAGGCAAAAAACAACTTGCAGTTATTTTTAAAATTCAGAAGCTTAGACCGATCCCCCAAGAACAAATCTGGCATGGGGATTCTAGGTTCCACAACAGGCAACCCAGCAAGATAGGCAGCAATCTTCTGAACCTCAGCGGCAAGCCGCTCCACACGTCCAGACAACTGTGTAAACTCCATTGAGGACAAAAAAAAAATTCCTCCTCTGCACTAGAGATGAGCGGTGTTCAAAGCGAACTGTTTGCCAATCTCAAATTCGAGCTGTTTTGGGCGGTGTTCGAGTCGTTCGACGAACCCGAACGATTTGGAAAAAATTCGGCTGTTCGAGGTTATGTTCGATAACTGTTCGTGCACCTAAATTGTCACCTGATTTTATCGCAGTTATGCTGAGAATCACTGTTAATACACATTTTGAGTGTCCAGCATGGCGAGGGGAGGGGCATGACATGGATCTCTGCAGAGATAATGAAGATCTCCATTTTTTTTCTCTTTCCCACATTTCCAGTGGGCGGTGCAGTCAGTCAGCCTATCAGCAGTGCTCACATGGAGCGAGGTGCTTTTATTTCACACAAGCAAGGGTACTGTGTCATTGGCTGTGTATGTCACATGTCCTTGCCCTATAAGACCCAGCCATTTCCCCCTCGCCACCATTTTCTCACTGCTGCAGCTCAGTGTTAGACGGCACTGCTGCTGTTAGCGCTATATTGTGTGTGCATTGTGCAACTGCGACTTGCAAGCGAAATAGCTGAGAAATAGAGAAGAAGGTTTAGGGAGTAGGGACTAGTTCGTAATTGCAGCCCTTTTGAGGGCTAAGTTACATCAGTTCCTAGCAGTTTTAGCAGGCAGGTCTGTGCTCAGTCTTAAATAGACAGATAGGTAAACTTGGGACAGTGACTTTGTAATTGCAGCCCTTTTCAGGGCTAGGTTACAGCAGTTGCTATCACTTTTTGTCAGCTACACCAGCGTTCAAATCACTCCTAATTATTCGCTGCATCTATCCTGTTCAATAATTGTGTGCATAGTAGCAGTGTGTGCTACGCATTCTATTAGGCCATCTATACTAAGCTACACCAGCGTTCAAATCACTCCTAATTATTCGCTGCATCTAGCCTGTTCAATAATTGTGTGCAAAGTAGCAGTGTGTGCTACCATTCTATTAGGCCATCTAAACTAAGCTACACCAGAGTTTTAAAAAAAATGAATTTTTATCTGCATCTTGCCTGGACAATAATTTTGGGCATAGTAGCAGTCTGTGTTACTCATTCTATTAGGCCATCTATACAAAGCTCCAGCAGCATTGAAATACTCATAATTTTTTGCAGCATCTTGCCTGTAGAATAATTGTGGGCATAGTAGCAGTCTGTGGTACTCATTGTATTAGGCCATCTATACTAAGCTACGCCAGCGTTCAAATCACTCCTAATTATTCGCTACATCTAGCCTGTTCAATAATTGTGTGCATAGTAGCAGTGTGTGCTACTCATTCTATTAGGCCATCTAAACTAAGCTACACCAGAGTTTAAAAAAATAAATTTTTATCTGCATCTTGCGTGGACAATAATTTTGGGCATAGTAGCATTGTGTGGTACTCATTCTATTAGGCCATCTATACAAAGCTCCACCAGAGTTTAAAAAAATAAATTTTTATCTGCATCTTGCGTGACAATAATTTTGGCTGTAGCATGTGTGGTACTCATCATAGGCCATCTATACAAGCCCACCAAGTTACATTTTTTTTTTTGCATCTGGCTGACAATAATTTTGGCATAGTAGCAGTGTGTGGTACTCATTCTATTAGGCCATCTATACAAAGCTCCACCAGCCTTAAAAAAAAAAAAAATTCTATCTGCATCTTGCCTGGACAATAATTTTGGGCATAGTAGCAGTCTGTGTTACTCATTCTATTAGGCCATCTATACAAAGCTCCAGCAGCATTGAAATATCTAATTTTTTTGCAGCATCTTGCCTGTGAAATAATTGTGGGCATAGTAGCAGTCTGTGGTACTCATTTATTAGGCCATCTATACAAAGCTCCACCAGCTTGAAAACCAATTTTTTCTGCATCTTGCCTGCAGAATAATTTGGACATAGTAGCAGTTGTGGTACTCATTCTATTAGGCCATCTATACAAAGCTCCACCAGAGTTGAAATACTCAATTTTTTGCTGCATCTTGCCTGTAGAATAATTGTGGGCATAGTAGCAATCTGTGGTACTCATTTTATTAGGCCATCTATACAAGCTACACCAGCATTCAAATCACTCCTAATTATTCGCTACATCTAGCCTGTTAAATAATTGTGTGCATAGTAGCAGTGTGTGCTACTCATTTTATTAGGCCATCTAAACTAAGCTACACAAAAGTAAAAAAAAAAAGATTTTTATCTGCATCTTGCCTAGACAATAATTTTGGGCATAGTAGCATTGTGTGGTACTCATTCTATTAGGCCATCTATACAAAGCTCCACCAGAGTTGAAATACTCAATTTTTTGCTGCATCTTGCCTGTAGAATAATTGTGGGCATAGTAGCAATCTGTGGTACTCATTCTATTAGGCCATCTATACAAAGCTACACCAGCATTCAAATCACTCCTAATTATTCGCTACATCTAGCCTGTTCAATAATTGTGTGCATAGTAGCAGTGTGTGCTACTCATTCTATTAGGCCATCTAAACTAAGCTACACCAAAGTTAAAAAAAAAAAAAAGAATTTTTATCTGCATCTTGCCTGGACAATAATTTTGGGCATAGTAGCAGTCTGTGTTACTCATTCTATTAGGCCATCTATACAAAGCTCCAGCAGCATTGAAATACTCATAATTTTTTGCAGCATCTTGCCTGTAGAATAATTGTGGGCATAGTAGCAGTCTGTGGTACTCATTGTATTAGGCCATCTATACTAAGCTACACCAGCGTTCAAATCACTCCTAATTATTCGCTACATCTAGCCTGTTCAATATTTGTGTGCATAGTAGCAGTGTGTGCTACTCATTCTATTAGGCCATCTAAACTAAGCTACACCAAAGTTAAAAAAAAAAAAGAATTTTTATCTGCATCTTGCCTGGACAATAATTTTGGGCATAGTAGTATTGTGTGGTACTCATTCTATTAGGTCATCTATACAAAGCTCCACCAGAGTTGAAATACTCAATTTTTTGCTGCATCTTGCCTGTAGAATAATTGTGGGCATAGTAGCAGTCTGTGGTACTCATTCTATTAGGCCATCTATACAGAGCTCCACCAGCGTTGAAATACTCATAATTTTTTGCTGCATCTTGCCTGTAGAATGATTGTGGGCATAGTAGCAGTCTGTGGTACTCATTCTATTAGGCCATCTATACAAAGCTCCACCAGAGTTGAAATACTCAATTTTTTTCTGCATCTTGCCTGTAGAATAATTGTGGGCATAGTAGCAGTCTGTGGTACTCATTCTATTAGGCCATCTATACAAAGCTCCACCAGAGTTGAAATACTCAATTTTTTCTGCATCTTGCCTGCAGAATAATTGTGGACATAGTAGCAGTGTGTGGTACTCATTCTATTAGGCCATCTATACAAAGCTCCACCAGAGTTGAAATACTCAATTTTTTGCTGCATCTTGCCTGTAGAATAATGTGGGCATAGTAGCAATCTGTGGTACTCATTCTATTAGGCCATCTATACAAAGCTACACCAGCATTCAAATACTCCTAATTATTTCGCTACATCCTAGCCTGTCAATAATGTGTGCATAGTAGCATGTGTGGCTACTCATTATATTAGGCCATCTAAACAAGCTACACCAAAGTTAAAAAAAAAAAAAGAATTTTTATCTGCATCTTGCCTGGACATAAATTTTGGGCATAGTAGCAGTCTGTGATTACTCATTCTATTAGGCCATCTATACAAAGACTCCAGCAGCATTGATACCCAAAACTTTTTGCATGCATCAATTGCCTGTAGAATAATGTGCATAGTAGCAGTCTGTGGTACTCATTGTATTAGGCCATCTATACTAAGCTACACCAGCGTTCAAATCACTCCTAATTATTCGCTACATCTAGCCTGTTCAATATTTGTGTGCATAGTAGCAGTGTGTGCTACTCATTCTATTAGGCCATCTAAACTAAGCTACACCAAAGTTAAAAAAAAAAAAGAATTTTTATCTGCATCTTGCCTGGACAATAATTTTGGGCATAGTAGTATTGTGTGGTACTCATTCTATTAGGTCATCTATACAAAGCTCCACCAGAGTTGAAATACTCAATTTTTGCTGCATCTTGCCTGTAGAATAATTGTGGGCATAGTAGCAGTCTGTGGTACTCATTCTATTAGGCCATCTATACAGAGCTCCACCAGCGTTGAAATACTCATAATTTTTTGCTGCATCTTGCCTGTAGAATGATTGTGGCATAGTAGCAGTCTGTGGTACTCATTCTATTAGGCCATCTATACAAAGCTCCACCAGAGTTGAAATACTCAATTTTTTTCTGCATCTTGCCTGTAGAATAATTGTGGGCATAGTAGCAGTCTGTGGTACTCATTCTATTAGGCCATCTATACAAAGCTCCACCAGAGTTGAAATACTCAATTTTTTTCTGCATCTTGCCTGCAGAATAATTGTGGACATAGTAGCAGTGTGTGGTACTCATTCTATTAGGCCATCTATACAAAGCTCCACCAGCGTTGAAATACTCAATTTTTGGCTGCATCTTGCCTGTAATATATTTGTGGGCATAGTTGCAGTCTGTGGTACTCATTGTATTAGGACATCTATACAAAGCCCCACCAGAGTTTAAAAAAAATAATTTCTATCTGCATCTCGCCTGTAGAATAACTGCGGGCAGAGTAGCAGTCTGTGGTACTCATTGTATTAGGCCATCTATACAAAGCTCCACCAGCATTCAAATACTATGAATTTTTTGCAGCCATCGTTTTTTGTGCAAACAACTCCACAGTTGTCAATTAGGTAACCACCAAAATGAGTGGCAAAAGGCCTGCTGCTGGTGGAAAGGGGAATAGGCGTGTTGTGAAGTGAAAAAAATATTGTGTCCGTGGGGTAGGTGTTAAAGCAACAGTAACATCTGCAGAAGAAAGACCATCTTCCAGCCAAACTAAGATGGCTACTTCTTTTAGTGGACAATGTGGTACGATCCCTTTCTTACGGGCACGCCCATCGCTACAAATTCCAGATGAGGCACAAAAAAATGGTGCTTCAACAGATATCAAGTGCTCCTTTAAGTCGGCTCACCACCTCAACTTCAACAACACAAAAACTCCAGTCCTCAGAGGTGTCACCCCAAACGCACTTGCTTACTCACAGTTCCCAAGTCTCCAACTGCCCGTCTGAGTATGGGGTAGAACAGATGGTTGAGTCTGCGAGCTGTTTACTCATACTATAGCCTGGGAATCAGAGGTCGTCTCCACAGCTTCTGTGAATCCAGACGAGGAAATGATCTGCACTGATGCCAGAATGTTTATGAGTCTGATCCAGGACCAGATGAAGAAGGTTCTGAGCATAATGTAGATCCTTGTTCCCAAACTGTAACTCCTGTTGGTGAAGACAATGAGGAAGACGATGATGAGACTCAAATACCAGATGTGAGCGACAACTTGAGTTTTGTGTCAGAGCAGAAGAGGTTGGCTCTGAGGACGACGGGGGTGAGAACACACAGGGTGATGATGACAAGGTTGTAGATCCCACTTACTGTCAACCCACAGTCAGACAGTCGATGAGGTCAGCAGAGGAGGTGGAGGAGGATTCGAGTGACGACGAGGTCAGGGTGCGCCTTCCTGGACAGAGACGTAGTACTGGAAGCACGTCACCAACTGCATCCTCAACCACAACTCTGCCTCTGACCACAAGTCAAGGTGGCTCTTCAGGTCGCATGGGTTCTAAGCCTTGCATAGCCTGGGCATTTTTTAACATCGATAAGGATGACCCAACTCGTGTTATCTGTAACATTTGTGACCAAAAGCTAAGTAGAGGCCAAAAAATCCATAGTTTGAGTACTTCATGCATGAACCGTCACATGGATATGAAGCATAAGTTGCAGTGGCAAGCTCACTGTGCTACAATGTGGCCTAGCGTGCCGGCCCAACCACCGTCTGCCCCATCTTGTGCATCCGCGACCGTGGCCTCTTCATCCTCTGTCACTGGGGGGACAGCAGTCAGACCTGTTTTGAGACTCAGACCTGGCACCTCTTTACCAGCAACAGCCAGTCAGATTGCCAGGTCATCAGTTCATTTGGAAGTGGAAACACCAGCTGGTGTTGAGCGCTCTCCGACATCGAGAGCACCACCTTTGGATCAAGGCAACCTAACTTTTGCGCCTGCATCTTTCTCACAAACCGTCAGTTGTCCGGGGACACCCTACTCAACCCCGTCTACGCACAACAGCCAGCCCTCGGTCCCTCAGATGTGGACAAGTAAAAGACCATTTCCTCCTAGCCATGAGAAAGCTAAGAGGTTGAATTTCACCATCTGCAAGCTCTTGGCTACAGAAATGCTGCCTTTCCGCCTTGTGGACACAGAGGATTTTCAAGACCTTATGTCATTCGCAGTGCCCCAGTACCAAATGCCCAGTCGGCACTACTTCTCAAAGAAAGGTGTGCCTGCGCTCCACCAGCATGTCGCACACAACATCACCGCTTCTTTGAGAAACTCAGTGTGTGACAGGGTGCATTTCACCACAAACACTTGGACGAGTAGGCATGGACAGGGGTGTTACATGTCGCTGACTGGGCACTGGGTAACTATGGTGACAGCAGGACAAGGGGCTGCTGTCCAAGTGTTGCCGTCCCCACGAGTTGTGCGTCAATCCTCTTTATCTCGAAGTTCCTCCACTGCTTCTGCCTCCTCAACCTCCTCTCGGTCCTCCACCTGCACCCAAAGCCTGTCTGGTCATGCCATGGGCTTTCTAACTGCGCAAAAAGGATCCTGCAGCAAACCTCCTTGCTATGCTGGCAGAAGGGCTCAACGTAATCAGGCGGTTTTTACGTTGAAATGTCTCGGAAATGTGAGTCCCACAGCTGAGGAGTTGTGGTCAGCTCTGGAGAACCAGTTTCATGAATGGTTGTCTCCACTGGACCTGCAACCAGGGAAGGCCGTGTGCAACAATGCCGCAAACCTGGGTGCGGCCCTTCGCTGGGGCAATGTCAGACACGTGCCTTGTAAGGCTCATGTGTTGAACTTGGCTGTCCAGCAATTTTTAGCCCACTATCCCGGACTACATGGCCTTCTGCAGAGGGCACGGTCGCTGTGTGCTCACTTCCGCCGTTCGCATCCCGCAGCTCAGCGACTTACATCTCTACAGAAGTCGTTGAGCCTGCCACTTCACCGGTTAAAATGCGATGTGCCAACACGGTGGAATTCAACTCTGCACATGTTGCAGCGACTGTGGCAGCACAGACAAGCCCTGGTGCAATACATTCTGAATTATAGCCTGGACCAACGAGATCCAGAGGTGGGGCAAATCACGCTGGAGGAGTGGTCTCAGATCAGAGACCTATGCACCCTTCTGCACAGTTTAGAAATGGCCACGAAGATGTTTAGTGCTGACGATGCCATTACCAGCATGACTATTACGGTGATTTACATGCTGGAGCAGATGTTAAACAGAATTCGGAGTCAGGTGGTGGAACAAGAGGAGGTGGAGGAAGTAGAGGAGGAGTTGTATGCGGAAGGGCTAACATCTGCAAGGTCCAGACGGTCGGCAGCACCAAGGCGGCTGGCATGGGAGGGTGGGGAAGAGGGATTAACCAGGGCGCAAGGTAGCAGCCAAACTAGTGAGGAAGGTGCAGGAGCCCAGGAAGAAGTGGAGGACGAACTGGCGATGGGCATGGAAGACTCATCAGATGAGGGAGACCTTGATCACATTTCTGTTGTGCGAGGTTGGGGGAGAGGGCAGAGGAAGGAAGCATGATTCGTATCTCGCCACCAACACAACAGGGACTTGGTGCTCCTGGATGCGCAAAACACATGAGTGCCTTTTTGCTGCACTACCTGCAACATGACCATCGAATTGTCAGAATTTGAAATAATCCTGACTACTGGGTTGCCACACTGTTAGATCCCCGGTACAAAAGTAAATTTGCCGAAATAATTCCTGCCATAGAAAGGGATTCACGCATGCAGGAGTATCAGCAGACTGTTGCAGAATCTTACGTGTGCTTTTCCACAAAACACCAGTGGTGCACGTAGTGAATCTCACAGTTCTAACTTGCCAACCGTGGGACTGTAGAGTGTTCAGCACTCAAACCGTAACAGAAACACAGTATCTGCTGGTGTTCACAGCAATTTTGTGGAATCCTTTCACCAGTTTTTTAGCCCATACTTTGCAAGGCCACAGGAGACAAGAATTCAGACACATAGTCAACGCCTAGAGACGATGGTACAGGAGTATCTCCAACTGAACATTGAAGCCATGACTGTGTCACTGGACCCTTGCTCTTTTGGGCTTCCAATCTGGATAAATGGCCGGAGCTCGCCGCTCACGCCTTGAAGATCTTTTCATGCCCCGCAGCCAGCGTTCTCTCTGAACGGTGTTCAGCGCTGCTGATGGTGTGCTGACAGATAAGCGCACGCGGCTGTCCACTGAGAATGTAGACAGACTCACGTTCATAAAGATGAACAAATCATGGATCTGCAAGGACTTTTCTACCCCTGTGTCATCCAGGGGAGAGTAAAAGCTTGAGGATTTGGTAAAATCACCTCACCAAACGTTTTAAGCTTTAAAATTGATAATTTGTAGCTGCATCTAGGCCGGAAAATAATTTTGGGCCTGTAGCAGTGTGTGTGTACTCATTGTAATAGGCCATCTATACTAAGCTCCACCAGCTTTCAAATTAATAATAATTTTTAGCTGCATCTTGCCTGTAGAATAATTTTGGGCCTGTAGCAGTGTGTGGTACTCATTGTATTAGGCCATCTATACTAAGCTCCACCAGCTTTCAAATTAATAATAATTTTTAGCTGCATCTTGCCTGTAGAATAATTTTGGGCCTGTAGCAGTGTGTGGTACTCATTCTAATAGGCCATCTATACTAAGCTCCAGCAGTTTCAAATTAATAATAATTTTTAGCTACATCTTGCCTGTAGAATAATTTTGGGCCTGTAGCAGTGTGTGGTACTCATTTTATTAGGCCATCTATACTAAGCTCAACCAGCTTTAAAATTAATAATAATTTGTAGCTGCATCTAGGCTGGAAAATAATTTTGGGCCTGTAGCAGTGTGTGGTACTCATTCTAATAGGCCATCTATACTAAGCTCCACCAGCTTTCAAATTAATAATAATTTTTGTTCTCTCTGAACGTGTGTTCAGCGCTGCTGGTGGTGTGCTGAGTCTGACAGATAAGCGCACGCGGCGGTCCACTGAGAATGTAGACAGACTCCCGTTCATAAAGATTAACAAATCATGGATCCGCAAGAACTTTTCTACCCCTGTGTCATCCTGGGGAGAGTAAAAGCTTGAGGATTTGTTCAAATCACCTCACCAACCGTTTTAAGCAACTCTGGGGCAATTGATGCAACTTAAGTGGTGTCTGTGCCCCAAATTTTTGGAAAAAATGGAGACTCTTTTTGGAGTCCCCTTGCTGTGTTTTACGTGACGTTGGCATCGTCAATTACAGGTGGGTTGGGTCTTTTCCCACCCCCCTTTTAACCGTAAGAAACTACATAC
Organism: Oophaga sylvatica; assembly: GCA_033576555.1. Taxonomy (NCBI): domain Eukaryota; kingdom Metazoa; phylum Chordata; class Amphibia; order Anura; family Dendrobatidae; genus Oophaga; species Oophaga sylvatica. The sequence goes on from JARQOD010000003.1 coordinate 44,291,526, forward strand.
ACTATGGCTTGGGGTAACACAGATGGTTGAGTGTGAAGACTAGAGCTGTTTACTCATACTATAGCCTGGGAATCAGAGGTCTGCTACAAAGCTTGAGTGTCTGCTAGTCAGCGGAGTAGCCATCGGCTGTAGATATAATTACAAATTTTTAACTGCATCTAACCCAGACAATAATTTTGGGACTAGTAGCAGCGTCTGCTAGTCAGCGGAGTAGCCACCGGCTGTAGATATAACTACAAATTTTAACTGCATCTAACCCAGACAATAATTTTGGGCCTAGTAGCAGCGTCTGCTAGTCAGCGGAGTAGCCACCGGCTGTAGATATAACTACACATTTTTAACTGCATCTAACCCAGACAATAATTTTGGGCCTAGTAGCAGTGTCTGCTAGTCAGCGGAGTAGCCACCGGCTGTAGATAATTACAAATTTTTAACTGCATCTAGCCCAGACAATAATTTTGCAACCAAATTCAGATAGACGGTTTCAAAGGAGCGCCAGGCTGGCGATAAAGGCAGATGAGATTAAGGTTGTCCGCTGCAGCTCCGGCCTGGTACCTCAAGAGAGGATCAGACATAAGTGATGATAAAGCAATCCGGTCATAAGGAGCGCGAGGGACGCAATTCAGCTGATATTAAAAAGTCTTCTTTTATTGATTTCCACAACGCTTTCAAGGGAATAGCTCCATCTTCCCAGGGGGCAGTTATCCCAAAAGGGAAAAAAAAAAAAAAAAAAAAAAAAAAAAAAAAAAAAAAAAAAAAAAAAAAAAAAAAAAAAAAAAAAAAAAAAAAAAAAAAAAAAAAAAAAAAAAAAAAAAAAAAAAAAAAAAAAAAAAAAAAAAAAAAAAAAAAAAAAAAAAAAAAAAAAAAAAAAAAAAAAAAAAAAAAAAAAAAAAAAAAAAAAAAAAAAAAAAAAAAAAAAAAAAAAAAAAAAAAAAAAAAAAAAAAAAAAAAAAAAAAAAAAAAAAAAAAAAAAAAAAAAAAAAAAAAAAAAAAAAAAAAAAAAAAAAAAAAAAAAAAAAAAAAAAAAAAAAAAAAAAAAAAAAAAAAAAAAAAAAAAAAAAAAAAAAAAAAAAAAAAAAAAAAAAAAAAAAAAAAAAAAAAAAAAAAAAAAAAAAAAAAAAAAAAAAAAAAAAAAAAAAAAAAAAAAAAAAAAAAAAAAAAAAAAAAAAAAAAAAAAAAAAAAAAAAAAAAAAAAAAAAAAAAAAAAAAAAAAAAAAAAAAAAAAAAAAAAAAAAAAAAAAAAAAAAAAAAAAAAAAAAAAAAAAAAAAAAAAAAAAAAAAAAAAAAAAAAAAAAAAAAAAAAAAAAAAAAAAAAAAAAAAAAAAAAAAAAAAAAAAAAAAAAAAAAAAAAAAAAAAAAAAAAAAAAAAAAAAAAAAAAAAAAAAAAAAAAAAAAAAAAAAAAAAAAAAAAAAAAAAAAAAAAAAAAAAAAAAAAAAAAAAAAAAAAAAAAAAAAAAAAAAAAAAAAAAAAAAAAAAAAAAAAAAAAAAAAAAAAAAAAAAAAAAAAAAAAAAAAAAAAAAAAAAAAAAAAAAAAAAAAAAAAAAAAAAAAAAAAAAAAAAAAAAAAAAAAAAAAAAAAAAAAAAAAAAAAAAAAAAAAAAAAAAAAAAAAAAAAAAAAAAAAAAAAAAAAAAAAAAAAAAAAAAAAAAAAAAAAAAAAAAAAAAAAAAAAAAAAAAAAAAAAAAAAAAAAAAAAAAAAAAAAAAAAAAAAAAAAAAAAAAAAAAAAAAAAAAAAAAAAAAAAAAAAAAAAAAAAAAAAAAAAAAAAAAAAAAAAAAAAAAAAAAAAAAAAAAAAAAAAAAAAAAAAAAAAAAAAAAAAAAAAAAAAAAAAAAAAAAAAAAAAAAAAAAAAAAAAAAAAAAAAAAAAAAAAAAAAAAAAAAAAAAAAAAAAAAAAAAAAAAAAAAAAAAAAAAAAAAAAAAAAAAAAAAAAAAAAAAAAAAAAAAAAAAAAAAAAAAAAAAAAAAAAAAAAAAAAAAAAAAAAAAAAAAAAAAAAAAAAAAAAAAAAAAAAAAAAAAAAAAAAAAAAAAAAAAAAAAAAAAAAAAAAAAAAAAAAAAAAAAAAAAAAAAAAAAAAAAAAAAAAAAAAAAAAAAAAAAAAAAAAAAAAAAAAAAAAAAAAAAAAAAAAAAAAAAAAAAAAAAAAAAAAAAAAAAAAAAAAAAAAAAAAAAAAAAAAAAAAAAAAAAAAAAAAAAAAAAAAAAAAAAAAAAAAAAAAAAAAAAAAAAAAAAAAAAAAAAAAAAAAAAAAAAAAAAAAAAAAAAAAAAAAAAAAAAAAAAAAAAAAAAAAAAAAAAAAAAAAAAAAAAAAAAAAAAAAAAAAAAAAAAAAAAAAAAAAAAAAAAAAAAAAAAAAAAAAAAAAAAAAAAAAAAAAAAAAAAAAAAAAAAAAAAAAAAAAAAAAAAAAAAAAAAAAAAAAAAAAAAAAAAAAAAAAAAAAAAAAAAAAAAAAAAAAAAAAAAAAAAAAAAAAAAAAAAAAAAAAAAAAAAAAAAAAAAAAAAAAAAAAAAAAAAAAAAAAAAAAAAAAAAAAAAAAAAAAAAAAAAAAAAAAAAAAAAAAAAAAAAAAAAAAAAAAAAAAAAAAAAAAAAAAAAAAAAAAAAAAAAAAAAAAAAAAAAAAAAAAAAAAAAAAAAAAAAAAAAAAAAAAAAAAAAAAAAAAAAAAAAAAAAAAAAAAAAAAAAAAAAAAAAAAAAAAAAAAAAAAAAAAAAAAAAAAAAAAAAAAAAAAAAAAAAAAAAAAAAAAAAAAAAAAAAAAAAAAAAAAAAAAAAAAAAAAAAAAAAAAAAAAAAAAAAAAAAAAAAAAAAAAAAAAAAAAAAAAAAAAAAAAAAAAAAAAAAAAAAAAAAAAAAAAAAAAAAAAAAAAAAAAAAAAAAAAAAAAAAAAAAAAAAAAAAAAAAAAAAAAAAAAAAAACCCCCCCCCCCCCCCCCCCCCCCCCCCCCCCCCCCCCCCCCCCCCCCCCCCCCCCCCCCCCCCCCCCCCCCCCCCCCCCCCCCCCCCCCCCCCCCCCCCCCCCCCCCCCCCCCCCCCCCCCCCCCCCCCCCCCCCCCCCCCCCCCCCCCCCCCCCCCCCCCCCCCCCCCCCCCCCCCCCCCCCCCCCCCCCCCCCCCCCCCCCCCCCCCCCCCCCCCCCCCCCCCCCCCCCCCCCCCCCCCCCCCCCCCCCCCCCCCCCCCCCCCCCCCCCCCCCCCCCCCCCCCCCCCCCCCCCCCCCCCCCCCCCCCCCCCCCCCCCCCCCCCCCCCCCCCCCCCCCCCCCCCCCCCCCCCCCCCCCCCCCCCCCCCCCCCCCCCCCCCCCCCCCCCCCCCCCCCCCCCCCCCCCCCCCCCCCCCCCCCCCCCCCCCCCCCCCCCCCCCCCCCCCCCCCCCCCCCCCCCCCCCCCCCCCCCCCCCCCCCCCCCCCCCCCCCCCCCCCCCCCCCCCCCCCCCCCCCCCCCCCCCCCCCCCCCCCCCCCCCCCCCCCCCCCCCCCCCCCCCCCCCCCCCCCCCCCCCCCCCCCCCCCCCCCCCCCCCCCCCCCCCCCCCCCCCCCCCCCCCCCCCCCCCCCCCCCCCCCCCCCCCCCCCCCCCCCCCCCCCCCCCCCCCCCCCCCCCCCCCCCCCCCCCCCCCCCCCCCCCCCCCCCCCCCCCCCCCCCCCCCCCCCCCCCCCCCCCCCCCCCCCCCCCCCCCCCCCCCCCCCCCCCCCCCCCCCCCCCCCCCCCCCCCCCCCCCCCCCCCCCCCCCCCCCCCCCCCCCCCCCCCCCCCCCCCCCCCCCCCCCCCCCCCCCCCCCCCCCCCCCCCCCCCCCCCCCCCCCCCCCCCCCCCCCCCCCCCCCCCCCCCCCCCCCCCCCCCCCCCCCCCCCCCCCCCCCCCCCCCCCCCCCCCCCCCCCCCCCCCCCCCCCCCCCCCCCCCCCCCCCCCCCCCCCCCCCCCCCCCCCCCCCCCCCCCCCCCCCCCCCCCCCCCCCCCCCCCCCCCCCCCCCCCCCCCCCCCCCCCCCCCCCCCCCCCCCCCCCCCCCCCCCCCCCCCCCCCCCCCCCCCCCCCCCCCCCCCCCCCCCCCCCCCCCCCCCCCCCCCCCCCCCCCCCCCATTTAGTTATGGCTCTGTATTTCACCACATACTGATTCCATCTTGCAGATCACCATGACCTGCATTATTAAATATACCTTACCCATATATTTATACATACCACCATATATCATAAATTGTAAACAATATATGTATAACGCTCTGTTACTTTTGGGACCGCTCTCCCACCACTTTTACAGCAACCACCAGTATACTTATTAATCTTCTCATTCTCTCCCCTAATTGTCAGCACTAATACACTCAGTGCGCTCATCGCTTTCTCTATCCTATACATTTCCTGTCTTAGAGCGTCCTATGCCTGCTTGGTTCCACCCAGTCATTTCCATGGTTACAAATCATACACAGCGCTGACCGCTTCTTCCCCTGCTCAGACTGCGCATGCGCCGGCGTCATACGTCACTTCCGGACATGTGACTGGCCGGCTCTTTAAAAATCCACGCCACAACCCTGCAGGCAGCGTTCCTTTGCTAAGGCACGGATGTGCCAGCGATCCACTGTACCACCAACGCCTCCAACCCTGGGACACAACACAGGCAGGACCACTACATCACCAACGGATGTGAGCGCTGTAATCTAAGATAAGTACCGCCATATACATATGTTACCTGTCTCTAAATATCTATCTCCTCTCACAGTATAGAGATATCCTGACCTATCGATACTCTACACCCCAGAACCCTACAATTTATGGGGTAATTACACTCTACTTCATTAATCATATATATAACCCCTTTTTTGCTATAATAATCCACGATACGTTCATGGTTTTCCTTTCTTTTTTCACAGCATAATATCGTCTCCCTTAATACAGCTAACCTATACTTGGTGTGTATGCATACTCTATTACATGGTTCTGCAAGTGTGGTAATTATAAATATATCTTTATTACCTGTTGGTATAGCAATACCATATACTCAACACCTTTTTCTCTACCCATAGAACATCAACTTATACAAGTCTTATTATACAGAATTGCTGTATTTATTTGAACATAATAACCGGGTAAATACTGCTGTAATCCCATTCTTTTATGTATTTTGTACATACACTATGTGCATCATTCTATATTTAATACCAGTTGTCTTCATGCAGGTATATCCCTTATGCCCTGCACTAACTCTCTATAAGGGATCCCTGTTTACCATACTCTCCAAAGCATCTCTACACTGGTATGTTCCAAAACAACCCCATCTCACTATTTATCATATATAGCTACTGACTCCCTTTCTTTGAGTCCGATATGATGTCTTTTATACTCCTGGCACTAAAATACGTATTGATTGTACTTTGATAAACGAACTGGACACTGTATATATTTGTATATATCTTTTTAACCCTGTATATATTGTATATTATCCATTGGTTTTTGTATATGATATACTGTAATATACGCCTCTATTTCATTTATTTCAGCGACATTGTGATCAAGGCCAGGCTGTGGCCGAAACGTTAAATTGCTTGTCGTTTTTCCACATGAAGCAGTGTAATAAAGTTTTTTCACTTTTGAAGCATAACCCTAACGAGTGCGGTGTTTATTTGACATTATTGGTTTTTGGAGATTTTTGATCTCGTTCACCTGCACCACCTACTTTATTGAGTGCTAGCCTCTCACCCTCTCCACTAAAATGGATTGAGGACAGCCTGTTCATGGCTACAGTTCTTAAACCTGCTAGGCCCCTCCCCTTTGCTTTGAAGCACGCATATTAACCGGCCTGCAATTCATATGGAGCAGGAAATACTGGCTTGAGTCTGAGCTATTTAGCATACTAATGACCATCTTATTCAGACACGGGCATAAACTAATTAGCATACTAAAGCCCTTTTGATTCATAGTGGACATCAAAACTGGTCGTACTGGATATGCTAACAGGCCCTGTGTAGTTAGCAGTCTGTGGCTCTGTGAACCGACAAAATGGACGCTGGTATAGGCCCTATAAAAGATGGCGGCGTCCCTTTCCTTACAGGTGCAATGAAAAATCGGATTACAAACGGACCGCATGTGTGACTTGCGATAAAATCGCACCGGTGTCCTTTAGAAAAGCCGGCAATTCATCCCCGGCTATACTGTAAAATCACACTGACAGCTTTAATAAAGAATAGAAAGAATACATATACACACATAGAATACATATACAGTAAAGACCAAAAGTTTGGACACACCTTCTCATTCAAAGATTTTTCTGCATTTTCATGACTATGAAAATTGTAGAATCACACTGAAGGCATCAAAACTATGAATTAACACATGTGGAATTATACATTACACTTTACAAAAAAGTGTGAAACAACTGAAAATATGTCTTATATTCTAGGTTCTTCAAAGTAGCCATCTTTTGCTTTGATTACTGCTTTGCACGCAGAAAAGGTGAACGGATGGACTCTACATGCCTAGTTCCCACCGTGAAGCATGGAGGAGGTGGTGTGATGGTGTGGGGGTGCTTTCCTGGTGACACTGTTGGGGATTTATTCAAAATTGAAGCAGTGAGCGGTCCAGCTCACCCCAAACCATCTCGATTGGGTTCAGGTCTGGTGACTGTGGAGGCCAGGTCATCTAGCGTAGCACCCCAACACTCTCCTTCTTGGTCAAATAGCCCTTATACAGCCTGGAGGTGTGTTTGGGGTCATTGTCCTGTTGAAAAATAAATGATGGTCCAACTAAACGCAAACCGGATGGAATAGCATGCTACTCCAAGATGCTGTGGTAGCCATGCTGGTTCAGTATGTCTTCAATTTGGATAAATCCCAAACAGTGTCACCAGCAAAGCACCCCACACCATCACACCACCTCCTCCATGCTTCACGGTGGGAACCAGCCATGTAGAGTCCATCCGTTCACCTTTTCTGCGTGCAAGGCAGTAATCAAAGCAAATGGTGGCAACTTTGAAGAACCTAGAATATGCTTGTTAAAAAAAATAACCATTACTGACTACCACATTATTTGTTCTTGATTTCTTTTAGTGTTTCTTAAAGCCAGAAAGTTGCCATTTGAAATTACTTCAGTTTTGTGCCATGTCTGTGATCTGTTTTTTTTTCAGCAAAATAAAACAACTGAATGAACATCCTCCGAGGCCGGTGATTCCATAATTTTTGCCAGGGGTTGTAGATCACAGACTTCACATGAGTCAACAAATGCAGCAGAAAAAAAGGCAAACAGTTATAGGATGTGTTAAGAGAAGCATATAATCTAGATCACGTGAAGTAATCCCCCTCTATTCCTCCTTGGTAAGGCCTCGTCTGGAATACCGTGTGCAGTTCTAGGAACTACATTTTAAAAGCAGCATTGAAAATCTGGAGCAAGTTCAGAGAAGAGCTACCAGGTTAAAGGATCTGGGAATGTTTTGCTTTCAAAAAAGAAGGCTAAGAGGAGACTTAATAGCTGCATACAAATAACTGAAGGGATGTCACAGTGTAGAGGAATCATCCTTATTTTCATTTGCACATGGAAACACGAAAAGTAATTGAATTAAATTGAAAGGGAGAAGATACAGTTAAATATTAGAAAAAACTTTTTGACAGTGAGGGTGATCAATGAGTGGAACAGGGTGCCACGAGAGGTGGTGAGTTCTCCTTCAAAGGAAGTGTTCAAACAGAGGCTGGAGAGACATCTGTCTGGGATATTTTAGTGAATCCTGCATTGAGCAAGGGGTTTGGACACGATCCCACAGGTCCCTTCCAACTCTAACCTTCTATGATACATCAAAAATTGTCCTGTTCTTCCCAATCATGGTATTCAGTGAAGGAAGCATACGCCTTCCTTGCCTCAGACATTTATAGTGAGTTAGATAATGCCACCTTCCTTTATTTTTCATCCTCCTTTTCCTCAAGTTATTATTATCGTATATTATCCATTGGTTTTTGTATATGATATAATATACGCCTCTATTTCATTTATTTCAGAAACATTGTGATCAAGGCCAGGCTGTGGCCGAAACGTTAAATTGCTTGTCGTTTTTCACATGAAGCACGTGTAATGAAGTTTTTTCACTTTTGAAGCATAACCCTAACGAATGCGGTGTTATTTGACATTATTGCTCAATCCATTTTACACACAGAAGCCAAGAAGGTGGTCTAAGAAGGACCAAGGGAACGGATTTGCCTTGCCAAGCGAGCAGCAGCACATGCTTTGGGAGACTGTCCAGCAACTAAAGACTTTCACCTGGGGATCGCAGAGCTCCCTGCCTCCCCATGTCCATACAACCTGGTAATATTGATCTCTTGCTAATACCTCTAAGCCTTGTATCATTATTGTTGTATTTTACTGACTGCAAATCCATTGTAATTCAGTTGTATAGCTTACTGTATATTTCTGTAATTATCTAGTGCGCCCTTAAGTCAATTAAACCATAAAATTAATCTTGGGCTGATGCTTTTACTCTGATCACGAATCTTAGAATACCCAGTGGGTAACAGGACAACCTCCCCGGCGGCCATTTGCTCTAGGTGCAGGTCCCTTACTGACCTGAGAGACAAAGGGGGCGCCGGAGAGCTGTACCTGTGGAGTTACGTCCCATTGGTGACGTGGGAGGAAAGGGGTCGTCCTTCACATTTGGTAGCGGTGGTGGGATCAGAAGCTGTGATACCCGGGCTACCGTGTGGCGGTCGGCTTAGTTCCTCACAATTGGTGGCAGCGGTGGGATCAGAGTAATAGTGTGTGTGGGACCCCTACTCCCAGACACTAGAGACTACCAGCAGTACTTTCACTGCTGGGGTCTTAAGGTCAGCCCAGCACTAGACGGTCAGAGTGTAAATATAATAAGTTGTGTGCAAGGTTGGGGTTGCGGCTGTGTCAGTAACCAAAGGTTCCCAAGATGGCGGAAGGCACTAGGAGTAAGGCAAAGGGGGAGGCCAATGCTATGGTCTATGATGGGTTCGATACCGACGGAGGCGAGGGGGAGCTCAGCCAGGGCTCCCCAAGGAGCCCGACCCCCGTGCTCAGTCCCGCAGTGGACTGTCCACCCTCTGCCCGTCCCAGCCTGTCCAGATCGGAGGCCCTTTTCCAAGCGGCTATGGCACAGCTCGAAGCTGGTAACGACGCCGCCTATGACAGACTCCTGGTGGCAGCAGAGAGAGCAGCGGAGCGGGAGCATACAGAACGTGTGTTGCAGGCTACAGAACGCCGTGAAGCTGCGGAGCGCCGGCACCGACTGGAGATGGCTCAGCACGGGTCCCCGCTGGACGCACCAGGCCCACCGGAGACAAGGGCTTCCAAGGTCCGGGCGGAGGACTTTCCCTTGCTTGAAAAGGATGGAGACCTGGATTCCTTTCTGCTGGCTTTTGAGAGGACCTGCCTCCAACATCATTTGGCCCCGGATCAGTGGGCAAGGTACCTGACCCCCCGTTTGAGGGGTAAGTCCCTGGAAGTTTTGGGGGACTTACCTGCCGGGGAGGAGCAGGACTACAACAGCATCAAGCGGGCCCTGATCCAGCACTACAACCTCACCCCGGAGTCGTACCGCAGGAAGTTCAGGAGACTGCAGCGGGGCTCAAAGGACACCTGGACCGACCACATGCGGGCCCTGCTGAGAGCTGCGGAACACTGGACCTCGGGTCTAGAGCTCACTACCCGCCAGGAGGTCCAGGAACTGTTTGTCATGGAGCAATTCTTGTGGAACTGCCCAGAGGACCTCCAGCAGTTCCTCTGTGACCGGAAACCAAAGGGGGCTTCTGCTACAGCCGCCCTGGCAGACGAGTATGCCAACAACAGGGCGCCGGAGCCAAAGAAGCCTGCCAGCAGCACCTGGAGAGGGGGTAAGCCCAATCCTGTCCCAGCCCCATATCCAGCCCCCAGAGTGCAAGGGGTGTACCCCCCGGATGCCCTCTCCAGGCCAGGAACAGAACCCAGACGTTGTCATAATTGCAATCAGCCAGGACACTTTAAGGCTGCGTGTCCCCAGCGACAGAAGGCCCCATCCCTGTCCCAGAAACCGACCACTGTTTTGTGTGTGGGAGGGGGTGGTGGGAGGTCCCTGGACAATTACCAACCCGTCACCATCGGCCGCTCAGCGGTCATGGGACTACGGGACACAGGCGCTGAACGAACCCTGATACGTCCTGAGGTGGTGTCCCCTCAAGACTTGGTACCTGGTAAAACCCTTTCCGTCTCCAGAATTGGAGGCGTTGAACCGGCGCTGCCCGTTGCCAAGGTGTATTTGGACTGGGGCGCCAGGAGGGGGATGCGGGAGGTGGGAGTAACGCCAAATATTCCTGCAAATGTGTTGCTTGGGACCGATTTGGGGCGGCTAGTGTCCCAGTATGTGGCCACTGAACCCCCAAGTTCGGCTCCCCAAGGATGTCATGACTCTACTGTGAATGCTAATGTTAATGTATTGAATGTGCCTCCAACAGTGGAGGAGGGAGCGAAACCTGTTGGTAAGCCATGCACTGACACTACACACACAGGGCTCACTGTTATGTTACGGTAGCTGAGGAGTGCAGGTAAAAAAGGAAATACACCAGAGCAGTTGGAATCTATGAGATTGCAGTACCCTGACTAACCACCGCAACTAGAGGCAGCCGTGGAGCGTTCCTACGTTGGTCCTAGACGCCTCGTCACAGCCTGAGAAACTAACTACACCTAAAGATAGAAATAGGAAAGCTATCTGCCCCGGAGAAGAACCCCAAAGATAATAGAAAGCCCCCAAACATGTAATGGCGGTTAGACAAGAGGAAATACTGACACAGAAAGAAAATAGTATGAGCAAACGCTGGGGCCCAAACTATCTAAATAGAAAAGGATAGGAAGGGTACTTACTGCAATCTCAGAAAACCCTGAAAAAACACCAACTCTACTAATTTCAAAATCACCTGAGATCACACGACCTCTACCACCTAAATTAGTTCTCTGGTGTAACAAAAACAAAACAGCAGCCACTGAAAAAAACTGGAAAAAGCAAAAGTACAAAACACAGTGGCTGGACTAAACTGAGAGGGCAAAAGCCCCCGGAGGGGACCCTGAAGGCCCCCACAGAAGTGCAGGACAAAATGCAAAAATATAGCAAAAACACAAAATAAGAAATTGTCTTATCTGATAGCAGGAGATGCAGACACGACACAGCAGGCTACAAGGGAATCTGGAAAGAAGGATTCAGACCAGAACAATTGATCACCGGCAACCCTGATGGGAAAATGACTCCCTTACATAAGACCAATCAGTAACACCTGATTCCCAGTCCTCACAATCCTCACTAGTACCGCTTGTAACCACCAGAGGGAGCCTCTGCTCAGAACTCATCTCAAACCCATTCACAACAGCTCACAGTGAGGACAGGTGAGGAGGCTGCACGGGAGAGCTCAGAGGTGGGGGGAGGGGCTGCTATGGGCAGTGTAGGGCCCCTAAGTGAACCCAGGCTGTTGAGTCTAGGGCCCCTGCAGGAAGAGGAACAGGCCATGGGGGGAGGGGGCGTCCCAGGAGAGGAGCCACCAGGTAAGACCCCAGGGCAGGAGTTCCCCACATCCGGGATGTCAGGAAGTCAGGGAAGTCTGCCTGACCCGGCGACTTGGTCAGGGGACGAGGGAAAGCAGGCGCTACCCGTGGTCTCAGCGGTCGTGGCCGCTGTTACCAGGAGTGGGAGCGCTGAAGCCCAAGGAGCCTCGCGGAGGTCCGACGGTTTCCCCCTCTCCGACCAAGTGGCTGCCGAGTCAGACAGTAGCCAGGAGACAGATCCCGGGGAACTGACAGAGGACATGGCAGTTTCATCAATTCTTGCCACATCAAGTCAGGGATTTCAGGCAGCGTGGGAAGCTGACACTAGCCTGAAGACTCTCAAGGAGCAGGCGGCACAGCCTCCCCTGGAGTCCGACCGCGAGCGAGTGGTCTGGGACCAGGGACGGCTGTACCGGGTAACGGTCCAGCAGGGTTCACCAGAGGCGTGGCCCAGGGACCGACAGTTAGTGGTACCCCATCCGTTCAGGGCGGAATTGTTGCGGATCGCACACGAGATTCCAGTGGCCGGACACCTAGGGATCACTAAAACCAGGGCCAGGCTAGCTCAGCATTTCTACTGGCCTGGAATGAGGACCGAGGTGATAGCCTACTCCCGTTCATGTGACACCTGTCAGAGGGTGGGGAAGGCGGGGCTGCGCCCCAAAGCCCCACTGGTAACTCTGCCCATCATCGAAGAGCCTTTCTCGAGGGTGGCTGTGGATCTCATTGGACCTCTGTCCACTCCCAGCCGCTCCGGGAAATGCTTCATACTAACGGTAGTGGATTATGCCACCCGGTACCCGGAGGCGGTAGCTTTGTAGTCCATTCGGGCCGACAAAGTGGCCACTGCCTTACTGGAGATTTTCTCCAGAGTGGGGTTTCCCAAGGAAATGCTCACCGACCGAGGGACCCAGTTCATATCGCAGCTGATGGAGTCTCTCTGTAAGCAGGTACAGGTGCAACATCTGGTGGCCAGCCCGTATCACCCACAGACCAATGGCTTGTGTGAGCGGTTCAATGGCACCTTAAAGCAGATGCTGAAGATGTTGGTCGACTCCCACGGGAGACTGGGAGCGGTATCTCCCACACCTGCTGTTTGCCTACCGGGAGGTCCCACAGGCCTCAACGGGGTTCTCCCCCTTTGAGCTCCTGTACGGGCGACGTGTATGGGGGGGCCCTTGCTCTGGTGAAGGAAGCATGGGAAGGGGATTTAGCCACCCCTGGAGTGTCAGTCATTGAGTATGTCGTGCGCTTCCGGGACCGAATGATGGCCTTGACACGGCTGGTGCATGACAATATGGCCCAAGCTCAGGCTGACCAGAAGCAATGGTACGACCAGAATGCTTGTGAGAGGACCTACCAGGTGGGTCAAAAGGTGTGGGTACTGGTCCCCGTACCCCAAAACAAGCTTCAGGCGGCCTGGGAGGGTCCATACCTTGTGCATGAGCAGCTCAACGCCGTCACCTACCTGGTCACCCTGGACCACGCCCGTGGAAGGAGGAAGGCCTTCCATGTGAACATGATGAAGGCCCATCGTGAGCGGGAGGCTTATGCCCACCCAGTGTGCAACCTTCCAGAGGAAGGAGAGGCAGAAACCCTCCTCGATCTGCTCACCCAAGCCAAGGCGGGTGGATCCATCGAGGATGTGGGGGTTGGCCACCAGCTCTCGTTGGACCAACGTTCCCAGCTGGGGGCCACCCTACACCCCTTTCAGGAGCTGTTCAGCAGCCTGCCCGGAAGGACTGAGGCAGCAGTCCATGACGTGGACACTGGCAACCACCCCCCAATCCGGCGTTCAGCATATCGGGTCTCTCTTGAGGTGCAGCAGCAGATGCGCCAAGAGATAGACGAGATGCTGAGGCTGGGGGTGATCCAAGCGTCCAACAGCGCGTGGGCTTCGCGTGGGGTCCTAAAAAGGACCGAACTACGCGGTTCTGCGTGGACTACAAGGGGCTCAACGCTGTGTCGGTCACCGATGCGTACCCAATGCCGCGCATTGATGACCTGCTCGACCAGCTGGCCGGGGCCAAGTACCTGACCATCATGGATCTGAGCAGGGGGTATTGGCAGATTCCCCTGACCCCTAGGGCACGGGAACGCTCTGCCTTTATCACCCCATTCGGACTGTACGAGTCCATGGTGATGCCCTTCGGCATGAAGAATGCCCCTGCCACTTTTCAGCGGATGGTCAACACGCTGCTCGAGGGACTGGAAGGGTATGCGACTGCGTACCTGGATGACATTGCCATCTTCAGTCCCACCTGGGAGGATCACCTAGAGCACCTGGCGCAGGTGCTTGGGCGGATCCAGCGAGCAGGCTTGACCATTAAGCTGGAAAAATGCCAGCTGAGTATGAGTGAGGTCCACTACCTGGGACACCGGGTAGGTGGGGGAGCTCTGAAGCCAGAGCCCAGGAAGGTGGATGCCATCGCATTCTGGCCCACCCCCAGGACCAAGAAGCAGGTGATGTCCTTCTTGGGTACTGCTGGGTACTATAGGAGGTTTGTTCCACACTATAGTGCCCTGGCCAAGCCCCTGACGGACCTCACCAAGAAAAGGCTGCCCGTCGCAGTCGACTGGACAGTCGCCTGTGAGACAGCTTTCCAGGCGCTCAAGACCGCCCTTTCTAGTTCTCCTGTACTACAGGCAGCCGACTTCACGCGGCCGTTCTTAGTGCAGACCGACGCCAGCGACTTCGGCCTTGGTGCTGTGCTCAGCCAGGTTGACGCTACGGGCCATGAACACCCCATTTTATACCTGAGCCGGAAGCTCCTGCCGAGGGAAGTGGCCTATTCCACGATGGAGAAGGAATGTCTGGCAATTGTGTGGGCCCTGCAGCGTCTGCAGCCATACTTGTACGGATGCCAATTCACCGTGGAAACAAACCACAACCCCCTCAGCTGGTTACACACGGTCTCTGGAACGAATGGGAGGTTGCTACGCTGCAGCCTCGCTTTCCAACAGTACCACTTCACCATTCACCACAAAAGAGGCAGGGACCATGGTAACGCTGATGGGTTGTCCCGGCAAGGAGAGGGTGCGGAAGGGCGCATGGGGGAACACAGGAATGTGATACCCCCTAGCGCCCTCAAAAGCAGGGAGGTGTAAGGAAAGGGACGCCGCCATCTTTTATAGGGCCTATACCAGCCTCCATTTTGTCGGTTCACAGAGCCACAGACTGCTAACTACACAGGGCCTGTTAGCATATCCAATACGACCGGTTTTGATGTCCACTATGAATCAAAAGGGCTTTAGTATGCTAATTAGTTTAGGCCCGTGTCTGAATAAGATGGTCATTAGTATGCTAAATAGCTCAGACTCAAGCTAGTATTTCCTGCTCCATATGAATTGCAGGCCGGTTAATATGCGTTCTTCAAAACAAAGGGGAGGGGCCTAGCAGGTTTAAGAACTGTAGCCATGAACAGGCTGTCCTCAATCCATTTTACACACAGAAGCCAAGAAGGTGGTCTAAGAAGGACCAAGGGAACGGATTTGCCTTGCCAAGGGAGCAGCAGCACATGCTTTGGGAGACTGCCCAGCAACTAAAGACTTTCACCTGGGGATCGCAGAGTTCCCTGCCTCCCCATGTCCATACAACCTGGTAATATTGATCTCTTGCTAATACCTCTAAGCCTTGTATCATTATTGTTGTATTTTACTCTGACTGCAAATCCATTGTAATTCAGTTGTATAGCTTACTGTATATTTCTGTAATTATCTAGTGCGCCCTTAAGGCAATTAAACCATAAAATTAATCTTGGGCGGATGCTTTTACTCTGATCACGAATCTTAGAATACCCAGTGGGTAACAGGATAACCTCCCCGGCGGCCATTTGCTCTAGGTGCAGGTCCCTTACTGACCTGAGAGACAAAGGGGGCGCCGGAGAGCTGTACCTGTGGAGTTACGTCCCATTGCTGACGTGGGAGGAAAGGGGTCGTCCTTCATATTTGGTAGCGGCGGTGGGATCAGAAGCTGTGATACCCGGGCTACCGTGAGGCGGTCGGCTTAGTTCCTCACAGCACCCATAGACTTGCATGGGCGATTGTCGACCCACAATCGGTGACAATCGCAGCATGCTGCGATTTCACTCGCACGTATTAAACGTATAAGACAAAAAAAAATCGGATGGTGGGAGTTGCTCCATAGATTAACATTGGTCCGACTGCAATGAGATATTTCATCGCTTTACAGTCGTCCGATTTTGTCACCAGTGTGACCCCGGCCTTAGTACGATTACGGCGATACCTCATTTATATCATCATTTTATGTTTTGGCGCTTTATACAATAAAAACAATTTTATATGAAAAATAATTATTTTTGCATCGCTTTATTCTGCGAGCTATAACTTTTTTATTTTTTCGCTGATGATGCTGTATGGTGGCTTGATTTTTGCGGGACAAGATGACTTTTTCAGCGGTACCATGTTTATTTATATCCGTGTTTTTGATCGCGTGTTATTCCACTTTTTGTTCGGCGGTATGATGATAAATCATTGTTTTTAGCCTTGGTTTTTTTTTTAAGGGGTTCACTAAAGGGGTTAACTAGTGGGACAGTTCTAAAGGGCGGGTCGTTACGGACGCGGCAATACCAAATATGTGTACTTTTATTTTGTTTTTTTTATTTACAGGAAGAAATGAATTTATTGGGGAATATTTTTTTTTTCCTTTATTTTGGAATTTTTTTTTTACACTCGTGATTTTCATTTTTTTTTTTTAACTTTTTTACTTTGTCCCAAGGTGGGACATCACAGTATTTTATCAGATCGCTGGTCTCACAGTGTGCACAGCACTCTGTGAGACCAGCGATCTCACAGGCACTGCTGCAGGCTTCCTCAGCGCCTGCTATCAGCAGGCGCTGAGGAAGCCGCCTCCCTGCAGGACCCGGCGGCCATCTTGGATCCGGGGTTTTGCAGGGAGGAATGCCTCAGAACAGCGCTGTTCTGAGGGTCTCAGGGGAGATGCTTCCCTGTGCCCACGTTACACTGCGATCATGTTTGATCGCGGTGTGCCAGGGGTTAATGTGCCGGGAGCGGTCCGTGACCGCTCCTGGCACATAGTGCCGGGTGTCAGCTTTGATAATCAGCTGACACCCGGCCACGATCGGCCGCACTTCCCCCGGGAGCGCGTCCGATCGCTGCGACGTACTATCCCGTCCATGGTCAGATTGTCCCGGGTTTCATGGACGGGATAGTTTCATGGACCGGACCTCTCTGACCTTTCCCGGCGCCTGCGCACGGCAGTACTCTGCTCTGCCCTCACCAGGGCAGACCAGTGCGCCTGCGCAAGAGCCGCGAAGGGACGGAAAGAAGAGTCCGGATTCGCTACAAGATGGGAGGTGCCGAACCGGACGGCGGACCGCCCCTGGGTGAGTATAATATAACTCGTTTTTCTTCACTTTCAGGTGACATCGGGGGCTTATCTACAGCATTACAGAATGCTGTAGATAAGCCCGATGGCAGTGGCCGCATCTCATAGGGCAAAAATGGGGTGACAGATTCCCTTTAACATACGTTTTTGTTCGGTTTATATTGTTCTCATGTTTATTATTGCAGTATAGAAAAATTAAAGGGAACCTGTCACCAGGTTTGGCAGATATGAGATACGGCCATCACCATTCAGGACTGATATACAGCATTCTATAATGCTGTATATCTGCCCCAACTCGACCTGTAAGAGAATAGAATTACACTTACCGGTAATTGGATTTCTACGACCCTCCACGACAGCACACAGGAGGTTGCCTCCCCATCCTAATTAGGGACAGGAAACAAGAGGTTAATAGTCCTCCCCTAATCCCCAGTGTTTTCCACGGACCACATAGAGTGAATGCTCGAATTATTATTTATTTACGCAAATCAAAAATGAACATAACTTTATTAGGGGGGAAATTACCCGTGCTGTTGTGGAGGGTTTTAGAAACCCAATTACCGGTAAGTGTAATTCTATTTTCTCTAATCCCCTCCACGACAGCACACAGGAGGTATACCAAAGAATAATGGCTAGGGAGGGACAACATCTTGCAGGACTTTCCTGCCAAACGCTAGATCTCGTACTGACATTAGAGTTTATCTATAATGCTTAGTGAAGGTATGGACTGAGGACCAGGTCGCGTCTTTGCAAATCTGTTCGATGGACGCATTTGCCCTTTCTGCCTGCCCAGGAGACGGAGACAGCTCCAGTGGAGTGGGCTTTCAAGGATTCAGGAGGAGGTAGATCCTGATTTTTGTAAGCGTCCCTGATTGACTTCTTGATCCAGTTTGCTAAAGAGCTTTTGGAAGCTTTCTTCCCTTTGTTTGGTCCGCCATACTGAATAAAAACATTTGGATCTCTCCTCCAAGGCTTCGTTTTTTCCAAATAGAAAAGGACCGCCCGCCGAACGTCTAGATAATGGAATCCTGCTTCTCTTTCATCTTTTGGATTATCACAGAAGGAGGGAAGTATTATTTCCTGGGACCTGTGGAAATCAGAAGACACCTTTGGTACAAAAGACGGGTCTAGACGGAATATTAATCTATCGTCCAGAATTCTTAGATAAGGCTCTCTGATGGATAGAGCCTGAATCTCGAACACCCTTCTTACCGTACTGGATCTGGTCCATAGGCTCGAATGGAGGGATCGCTAGACCTTTTAGCACTACGTTCAAGTTCCAAGCTGGGACCATACTGGATTTATTTGGATGGATTCTGGAGACGGCTGACATGAATCTCCTTATCCATTGATGGTCTGAAAGATTTTGGTCGAAGTAGTAACTAAGGGCTGATACCTGGACTTTCAAGGTACTTGGTCTTAATCCTTTGGATAAACCGTCCTGTTGAAAATATAAGATCTTTGCAACGTCTGGGTGGAAAGGATCAATAGGAGTGAATCCATACCATGCCGAGAAGGTTTCCTATATTTTGGAATATATATAGCGTTTGTGATCGACTTCCTACTCATTGGTAAGGTGGATATCACTGCATCTGAGAGGCCTATGGCTTTCAGGATTGTGATTTCAGAAGCCAGGCTGCCAAGCTTAAGCTGTGGGGAGCCGGGGTGAAAGATGGGACCTTGATGTAGTAGGTCGTGGTCCAGAGGTAGGATCAGAGGACCCTCTGAGTTCATTAGCCTTAGGGCTCTGAACCAGCTCCTTTTTGGCCAGAGGGGCGATCAGGATAGTTCTGACCCAGTCTGTCCTGACCTTTTGCAGAGTTCTTGGTATTAAAGGAATTGGCAGAAATGAGTATGCCAGTCTGAAATCCCATGGCTGAGCGAAGGCATCCACCCTTGAATGTATTTCGTTTGGACCTATGGAGAAGTACTGTTTTGTTTTGGCATTCTCTCGATTTGCAAACAGGTCCACCTCCGGGAGACCCCATTTTTTTGGTTATGGTTTGGAATATTCTCATATTGAGGCTCCATTCCGCTGGATCTACTGTATGTCCATCCTGCTCAGGAAGTCTGCTTGAAGATTGTCGAATCCTTTCAGGTGGAGAGACGATAAGGACTGGAGATGACATTCTGCCCAGCTAAACATTCTTGCCGAGATCTGTTGCAGACCTCCGTATTTTGTGCTGCCCTGATGATGTAGATGGGCTACGGCGGTCATGTTGTCGGAGTAAATTTGGACATGGGTTCCCTGGATTAATGACTGCCGCCCCTAGGGCTTCTTCTACTGCTCTCAATTCTCTGTAATTGGAAGACTGGTTCTCCATCTTTTTGGGCCAGACTCCTTGAAAGTCTCCCTGAGACGTTATTGCTCCCCATCCACGTTTGCTGGCATCTGTTGTAATTGATGTCATAGGATACTGTATCCAGGGTATCCCTTTTGCCAAGTTTCCCTGGCAGAGCCACCAGTTGAGGGATAACTTTACGTGTTGAGGTAGAGAGATTCTCGTATTGAGGGTCTCTGGGTCTTTGTTCCAGAGGGATAGAATAAACTTGAAAGTATTCTTGAATGGGACTGGGCCCAGGGAACCTCCTGGATGCAAGAAGTCATTGACCCCAAAGTTGACATGCAAATCTTATGGTCACCCTTTTCTGACTTTTTAGCGTCCGAAACTTTGATCTTACGCCTACCTGCTTGGTGGGCGGAAGAAACGATTTTTGGCTCTGGGAATCTAGGAGAATTCCTAGAAAGATTTTCCTGGTTGTGGGATTCAGGTCTAATTTTTCCTGATTTACCATCCAGCCTAGAGATGCCAAGGTATGCAGGATTGATCGAAGATACTCTCTTAGGGTGGTGCTGGAGGGAGCCATGACAAGAAGGTCGTCCAGGTAAGGAACGACATATATGTCCCGTTTCCTGAAGAATGCTACCACTTCTGCCATTATTTTTGTAAATGTTTGGAGCGCCAATGATATGCCAAAGGGTAGAACCTTGAACTGGAAGTGGTGTACTTCTTCATCTAGAGCCACTGCTAAACCTCAGATACCGCTGACAGGACGGATGTATGGGAACATGGTAATATGCCTCTTGGAGATCTATGGTGGCCATGGCAAAATCTTTCCAGATCAATGGTATTGTGGATTTTATTGACTCCATCTTGAAGCGTTGCTACCGGATATGCTCGTTCAGCTTTTTTTAGGTGATGATGACCCAGTACTTCCCATTTGGCTTTTTCACTAGGAACAGCCAGGAGTAGTAGCCCTGACCCCGCTCTGCTTCTGGAACCGGTGATATTACTGCCAATGATAGCATCTCTTGGAGTTCTGTATGCAGAATTTTTTGAAGCTTTGCTGAGGGGAGATGTGTTACTTCTAGACTTTGAGGGGGATGGAGGAAAATTCTATTATTACTCCCCTTTTGACTGAGTCTAGGATTCACCGATCTGATGTTATCCCCTTCCAGCTTTGGAAGAAGTTTGAAATCCTGCCCCCTACCTGCTTGGCGTCATTTTCTGTCTCAGTCTGAACGAGAGCTGTGAAAAATATTTCTGCCTTTCCCGCCTTTAGGGTAACTCCATCGCCCCGTTTTCCCTTTCCCACTGTATTGAGGGGTCTGAGCCTGGGGTGGGCAAAAAGGCTTCTTCTTGGGTGGTTTTGGTTCGGGAAGATTTTTCTTCTTATCGGTTACCTTCTCTAGTAATTCGTCCAGTGCAGAGCCGAATACGTATTCTCCCTTGAAGGGAATAGAGTATAGTCTGGATTTTGATAGAATATCCCCGCTCCACATCTTCAGCCACAGAGCCCTTCAGGTAGTGTTGGAAAGTACTGACGTTCTAGCCGCAATTCGAAAAGACTCTGCCGAAGCGTCTGCCAAAAATCCTGCTGCCTTCTGAAGGAGAGGATAGAAGATCTTCCCTCGGGGTTCCGCTTCTAATATGGTCCTCCAATTGCTGTAACCAGAGGTACAGGGATCGCGTTACTCAGGCGGATGCAAGATTTGTTTTTAAGGAGGATGCTGAAGCCTCCCAGGACTTCCTCAGTAAACTCTCCATTTTGCGGTCAAGGGGGTCCTTGAGTTGAGAGGAATCTTCGAAGGGTAGTGTAGTCTTTTTGGCTACCCTAGTTACCTGGATATCTACTTTAGGGACTTCAGTCCAACACTTTGCGGTCTCTTCGTCCAGGGGAAACCGATCTTTCATCTCGCTTGGGATACTCAATTTCCTTTCCGGGAACTCTCTTTCTTCCAAGATTAAGTTCTGGACCATATTATGGATATCCAAAAATAGGCAGCACTCCAATAAACGTGTAGAAAACGTGGATATTTATTTCACCCACATAGTATGGCAACGTTTCGGCTCCATGAGCCTTCCTCAAGCACTGTTCATCACACATATGCCGGTTTTTGTAGGGTTAATGCATCACGGCAAATCATTATCACCAATTAACTTATTTCATAAAAATATTGCTCATACCATATACCGATTACTCTAATAACATCCATATGTGTACACAAATCATTTATATAGTCATAGATAGTGCTCACCACCAAACATATGTTACACTTCGTCATAGAACATTATGCAATCCACTAATTACTAGTACATTATAAATATGCACAGCTGTGACTATAATCACTGGTAACGATACTCACTCAGCAGGTGACTAAATGTTACACGTGGAGGACGCCACTGACAACAAGAACGTCAAGTACAGCACATGTGGAGCGCAACTGCGCATGTCTCAAGGACTTCTTCCTGGTATTACGCCTCCAAGCCTATCAGAAAGCTTGTGTGACGTTTTATTCCGTGCGCATGCACACTATCGCTTTATCAGTAGTCAGGAGCCATCTTGTGTGTGGCAACCCTTACGTGGAAGCGCTCCATTTCTTATATTAGTTTTTAAGACCTCCAATACACGTCTATATAGTCGAAATGTGGTTACATACCAGGTAATACTAAAGAATTACTATTTTGTAAGTCCAACCTGAACACAATAATGTACAGGGAAATTATATAACCGGACTCTCATTAGAAAAGGTTCATACACCTAAACAGGATATATTGGGTATCTTAACCACCCCGGAAAGCAGGACCGTTCCCTTTTAAGGGTAACTTCCCACCCCCATTGGAAAAACGGGGGAGGTATTCTGCACCAATTGGCACAGGTCCCTCAACCCCATCTCCAAATAGGTGGAGATACCCTCTCCCAGGTTACGATACCCTTAGAGATTATTACCACCAGTAACCACAAAAAATAGAAGGTCAATTATTAATCAGTAGTTTATTAAGTCATAAATGCTTCCACATTGGCTCAAAGAGAGATTATTATGACACTTTTTTCAGGCGTCCTCCCTTTCACATTACGTCTTTCCTGGTGAATAGTAAGTATCCTGAAATTCTCCTCTATAGACAAAAGAGAAGAACAAAAATAACATTATTCAGCAATCCATCCATAATTTATATACCACCATCAAGAATTACACCTGGATACATAGAGCAGATGATACATGTGGAAATATATTAAGCTATAGAACTAAGCTTAAAATCAACATTGTGTCCCATAGGTCTCAATGTATTTAGATCATATATCCATTTTAATTCCTTCTTTTTCAGGAGGTTAATCCTATCCCCCTCCTTCTTTGTGTGGGTATAGTATCAATCAGTCTGAATTACAATTGTTTCTCTGTATGTTTATATTCCGTGAAGTGTTTAGAGACTGGGAGATCTAATTTCTTTTTTCTAATCGTATATTTATGGTGACTTATCCTTGTCTTAAAGTCACACGTTATTTCCCCCACATACCAGAGTTGGCAGGGACATTCAAGAAGATATATTACGTGGTCAGAGTTACATGTTAGGAAATGCTCAATTTTATATACCTTTTTAGATATTGGATGAGTAAACTATACTCCTTTAATCATTTGGTTGCAATTGATACAATTTAGGCACGGGTAACAGCCCTTCCTATTAGAGCCTGTTAATACTGTCTGAATACTCTTCTGTGATCCAATATTAGATCTTATTAGATAGTCCCTAATGTTTTTTCCCCTCCTATACGAAAAAAGTGGAGGGAGTCTATATCCTTCAATTTTTGGGAGACATTTAGTAAGCATCCCCCAATGTTTACTGATAATTCTAGAGATATTACCACTCTTCTCCGTATATCTAGAGACAAAAGGAACTCTTACCAACTCCTTCTTAGGACGTCTCATATTCAATAAATCTGATCGATTTCTCTGACATACATTAT
This sequence comes from Oophaga sylvatica, assembly GCA_033576555.1. Classification (NCBI taxonomy): domain Eukaryota; kingdom Metazoa; phylum Chordata; class Amphibia; order Anura; family Dendrobatidae; genus Oophaga; species Oophaga sylvatica. The sequence continues at coordinate 44,314,623 of JARQOD010000003.1, forward strand.
TTCTAGTCAACTCCAACATATTCCTTGGGTATCCCCTATCAAGAAATTTCTTAACCATAGATTCCATAATTCTATCAACATCTTCCGTCTCATTCACGATACGCCTTACCCTCAATAATTGGCTCAGAGGTATGGAATTAATCATATTACGGGGATGTTAGCTATTATATAACAACAAATTATTCCTATCAGTTTTTTTTACATACAATATTGTTATTAATTTGCCCTCCTTTTGTTTGATCAAAATGTCCAAAAATTGGATTTCCTCCTGGAGGAGACTAAAGTGAATTTAATTGTTCCATCAATCTGGTTAAGATATTCATGGAACATATCCAACTCCTGTTGAGTACCAGTCCAGAGGAGGAACACGTCATCTATGTATCTCTACCACATCGACACATGTCGGAAATGTTGGGACACATAGATAAGCTCCTCCTCAAGGACCCCATCACTATATTTGCATATGCAGGGGCCATATTGGCCCCCATCGCAGTTCCCCTACATTGCAAATAGTAATTATCACCAAAGAGAAAGTAATTCTGTCTCAAGATTATGTTTAATATCTTGAGTATAAACTCCTTACCCCTAATCGAAAAATCACTTTCATTCAGCTTTTTTGCTACAGCTGCTACCCCACTGTCATTTTCTATAGATGTATACAGGGATACTACATCAAATGATGCTAAGATTACCTGTTCCTCCAAATTCACATTCTCTATTTTTTTCAAAAAATCCACTGTATCCCAAATATATGACTAAGTTTTTGGCTATGGGATTTAATACTTTATCTAGAAAAATACCCAATCTACTGAATACGGAGACAACCCCGGACACTATAGACCTCTTCATCTTGATTAGGGACAGGAAACCACTGAGGATTAGAGGAAGTGGAGGGCTATTTAACCTTGTTTCCTGTCCCTTATTAGGATGGGGAGGCAAACTCCTGTGTGCTGTCCGGGAGGGGATTAGAGAAAAATAACTTATTATACTCACCTGCGAGGCGGTCCAGTCCGAGGGGTGTCACTCTTCTTGGTCTGGCGCCTCCCTTCTTCTTGCAATGCCGTCCTCCTGCTTGCTTTGTGTGGATGACGCGTCCCTGCATCATCACAGTCTCCTCGGCTTACTTATCTGTCCTGTTGTGGGCAGAGTAAAGTACTGCAGTGCGCAGGTGTCGGTAACAATCAAGGAGCCTCGGCACCTGCACACCGCAGTACTTTGCTCTGCCCTCAACAGCAGGGCAGAGAAGTACGCCTGCGCAGGACCGCTGTGCCGTGGAGACTGTGTGGATGATGCAGGGATGCGTCATCCACATGAAGCAGGAGGGCGTCATCGCAAGAAGGGAGGCGCTGGACCAAGAAGAGTGACACCTCTAAATCAGATCACCCCAGTATAAGTGAGTATGAGTATAATAAAAGTTATTTTCTTTTCTTACAGGTCGGGTTGGGGGCAGATATACAGCATTATAGAATGCTGTGTATCAGTTCTGAAAGGTGATGGCAGGATCTCATATAGGCCAAAACTGGTGACAGGTTCCCTTTAACCCCTTCACCCCCAAGGGTGGTTTGCATGTTAATGACCGGGCAAATTTTTACAATTCTGACCACTGCCTCTTTATGAGGTTATAACTCTGGATCGCTTCAACGGATCTTTGCGATTCTGAGATTGGTTTCTCGTGACATATGGTACTTCAGTTAGTGGTAACATTTATTTGCTATAACTTGCGTTTATTTTTGAAAAAACGCAAATATGGCGAAAATTTGGAAAATTTAGCAATTTTCAAACTTTGAATTTTTATTCCCTTACAAAAGAGAAATATGTCACACAAAATAGTTAATAAATAACATTTCCCACATGTCTACTTTACATCAGCACAATTTTGGAACCAAAATTTTTTTTTGTTAGGAAATTATAAGGGTTAAAAGTTGACCAGCGATTTCTCATTTTTACAACAAAATTTACAAAGCCATTTTTTTTAGGGACCACCTCACATTTGAAGTCACTTTGAGGGGTCTATATGGCAGAAAATACCCACAAGTGACACCATTCTAAAAACTGCACCATTCAAGGTACTCAAAACCATATTCAAGAAGTTTATTAACCCTTCAGGTGCTTCACAGGAGCTGAAGCAATGTGGAAGGAAAAAATGAATATTTAACTTTTTAGTCACAAAAATGATCTTTTACAAACTTTTTTTCATTTTCACAAGGGTAAAAGGAGAAAATGGACAGAAAAAGTTGTTGTGCAATTTCTCCTGAGTACACCGATACCCCATATGTGGGGGAAAACCACGGTTTGGGCGCACGGCAGAGCTCGTAATGGAAGGAGCACCGTTTGACTTCTTCAAACCAAAATTGGCTGGAATTGAGATTGGACGCCATGTCGTGTTTGGAGAGCCTCTGATGCGCCTAAACAGTGGAAACCCCACACAAGTGACACCATTTTGGAAACAAGACCCCCTATGGATCTTATCTAAATCTGTTGTGAGCACTTTGAACCCCCAAGTGTTTCACAAAAGTTTATAATGCCTGGGTGAGAAAAAATAAAAACAATTTTCCACAAAAATGATTTTTTAGTCCCAAATTTTTGATTTTTCCCAAGGAAATTGGACCCCAAAAGTTGTTGTTAAATTTGTCCTGAGTATGCTGATACCCCATATGTGGGTGGGGAAACTGTTTGGGCGCATGGCAGGGCTTGGAAAGGAAGTAATAACGTTTTGGAATGCAGACGTTGATGGGGTCATGTTCCGTTTGCAGTGCCCCAGATGAGCCTAAACAGTGGAAACCCCCCACAAGTGACCCCATTTTGGAAACTAGACCCCCTAAGGAACTTATCTAGATCTGTGGTGAGCATTTTGGACCCTCAAGTGCTTCACACAAGTTTATAATGCCCGGGCATGAAAATAAAAAAATCCTATTTTTTTCCCACAAAAATTATCTTTTAGTCACCAATTTTTTATTTCCCAAGGGTAACAGGAGAAATTGGACCACAAAAGTTGTTGTTCAATTTGTCCTGAGTACGCTGATACCCAATATGTGGGGGTGGAGGGGAACCACTGTTTGGGCGCACGGCAGAGCTCAGAATGGAAGGAGCACCATTTAACTTTTTCCAACCAAAATTGGCTAGAATTAAGATTGAACACCCTAAGAAACTTATCTAGATCTGTGGTGAGCAATTTGAACCCCCTAGTGCTTCACTCAAGTTTATAACGTAGAGCCTTAAAATTAAAAAATCATATTTTTTCCAAAAAAATGATCTTTTCACCCCAATTTTTATTTTCCCAAAGGTAACAAGACCCCAAAAGTTTTTGTGCAATATGTCCTGAGTACGCTGATACCCCATATGTGGGGTTAAACCACTGTTTGGGTGCATGACAGAGTTCGGAAGGGAAGGAGGGCCGTTTGACTTTTTCAATGCAGAATTGGCTGGACGCCATGTCGTGTTTGGAGAGCTCCTGATGTGCCTAAACAGTGGAAACCCCCCACAAGTGACCCCATTTTGTTAAATAGACCCCCAAGGAACTTATCTAGATGTGTGGTGAGAACTTTGAACCCCCGGGTGTTTCACTAAAGTTTATAACGCCCGAGCATGAAAATAAAAAAATCATATTTTTTCCACAAACATGATCTTTTAGTCTCCAACTTTTTATTTTCCAAAGGGTAACAGGAGAAATTGGACCCCAAAAAATGTTGTCCAATTTGTCCTGAGTATGCTGATGCCCCATATGTGGGAGAAAACTACTGTATGGGCACACGTCAGGGCTCGGAAGGGAAGTAGTGATGTTTTGGATTGCAGACTTTGATGGAATGGTCTGTGGGCGCCATGTCGCGTTTGGAGAGCCCCTGATGTGCCTAAACAGTGGAAACCCCCCACAAGTGACCCCATTTTGTTAAATAGACCCCCAAGGAACTTATCTAGATGTGTGGTGAGCACTTTGAACCCCGATGTGCTTTATAAAGTACAGCCGTAAAAACAAAATATCTTTTTTTTTTTTACAAAAAAGATTTTTTCGCCCCCAATATTTTATTTTCACAAGGGTAACAGGAGAAATTGGACTACTGTTAACTACTGTTTGGGTGCATGGCAGAGCTCAGAAGTGAAGGAGCACCGTTTGAATTTTTCAACGCAGAATTGGCTGGAATTGAGATCAGACGCCATGTCACATTTGGAGAGACCCTGATGTGGGAAACCCCCCAATTCTAACTCCAACCCTAACCCCAACACACCCCTAACCCTAGTCCCAACCCTAACCATAGCCCTAACCACAAACCTAACCCTAACACACCCCTAACCCTAATCCCAACCCTAACCCTAACTTTAGGCGCAACCTAACCCAACTAGGCGCAACCTAACCCAACGGAAAATGGAAATAAATACATTTTTTTAATTTTATTATTTTTCCCTAAAATAAAGGTGATAAAGGGGGGTTTGATTTACTTTTTATAGCGGGTTTTTATGATTGCAGCTGTCACACTAAAAGACGCTTTTTATTGCAAAAAATAGTTTTTGCATCACCACATTTTTAGAGCTCTAATTTTTGCATATTATAGCCCACAGAGTCATGAGGTCTTATTTTTTGCGGTACGAGTTGACGTTTTTATTGGTACCATTTTTAAGCATGTGACATGTTTTGATCGCTTTTTATTTTTATTTTTGGGAGGTTAGAATGAACAAAAATCAGTAATTCATGAATTTTTTTGGGGGGCATTTATACCGTTCCGCGTGTGGTAAAATTGATAAAGCAGTTTTATTCTTCGGGTTACTACGATTACAGCGATACCTCATTTATATCATTTTTTTATGCTTTGGAGCTTTTATACAATAAAAACAATTTTATATAAAAAATAATTATTTTTGCATCGCTTTATTCTGCGAGCTATAACTTTTTATTTTTTCGCTGATGATGCTGTGTGGCGGCTAGTTTTTTGCGGGACAAGATGACGTTTTCAGCGGTACCATGTTTATTTATATCGGTCTTTTTGATCGCATGTTATTCCACTTTTTGTTCGGTGGTATGATGATAAAGCATTGATTTTTGCTTTGTTTTTTTTAAGGTGTTTTCTAAAGGGGTTAACTATTGGGACAGTTCTATAGGGCGGGTCGTTACGGACGCGGCGATACCAAATATGTGTACTTTTATTGGTTTGGTTTTTTTTATTTACAGGAAGAAATTAATTTATTGGGGAATATTTTTTTTTCCTATATTTTTTTTCATTTTTTTTTTTACACTTTTTTTATTTTTTTTAACTTTTTTACTTTGTCCCAGGGTGGGAATTTACAGTATAGGGTCAGATCGCTGTCTCACAGTGTGCACAGCACTCTGTGAGACCAGCGATCTCACAGGCAGTGCTGCAGGCTTCCTCAGCGCCTGCTCTCAGCAGGCACTGAGGCAGTCGCCTCCCTGCAGGACCCGGCGGCCATCTTGGATCCGGGGTCCTGCAGGGAAGAGGCCTTCAGAACAGCGCGGTCACATCTCGGGGAGCACGCAGGGAGCCCCCTCCCTACGCGATGCTTCCCTGTGCCCCGGTACACCGCGATCATGTTTGATCGCGGTGTGCCAGGGGTTAATGTGCCGGGTGTCAGCTGTGATAATCAGCTGACACCCGGCCGCGATCGGCCGCGCTCCCTAGGGAGCGCGGCCGATCGCTTCGAGGTACTATCCAGTCCATGGTCAGATTGTCCCGGGTTTCATGGACGGGACAGTACGTCGGATGGCAGAGAGGGGTTAAGCACTTTTCTCACACAGAGATTTTGGATTGAAGAGACTGATGAATGGCAGATAGCTGAGATTGGGAGTTAGGAACAAGAAAGAGGAGGAAATATTGGGTATTTTTGTGGAGGATTAAATTGAGGTGATGTAATAATCTTGCCAATATAGTGAATATATAAATATGTAACTGAAATAATCAACTAAATATTGCAAATAATTTGATTTTTATTTAACATATGTATAATAATAACATCATACATTTTAATTCAAATGTAAGTTCTAACAAACTTTCTTGTTTACTTCTTTGTCCTTACTTTGACTCTGTGTTATGTTTTACAGTTTTCTCAAAATATATGGTTTATACCTCTGAGTTTTCCTTTGCGGTCCACAAAATATGATTTTCAAGTAAAACATTTCCCACATTTTAGGTATTATAATGGCTTCTCCCTTTGTGAGATTTGATGTTTAGTAAGACTTCTTTTGTTGGTAAAATATTTCTCACATTATGAACATGAAAAAGGTTTCTCCCGTGTGTGAGTTCTCTGATGTCTAACAAGATTTGATTTCCGGTTAAAATGTTTTTCACATTCTGAACATGGAAATGGCTTCTCCCCTGTGTGACTTCTCTGATGTATAACAAGTTGTGATCTTCGTCCAAAACATTTCTCACATTCTAAACATGAAAATGGCTGCTCTCCTGTGTGACTTCTCTGATGATTAACAAAATATGATTTGTTTGCAAAACATTTCCCACATTCTAAACAAGAAAATGGCTTCTTCTCCTGTATGAATTCTTTGATGTATAACAAGAGTTGATTTAATTGCAAAACGTTTACCACATTCTGAACATGAATATGGCTTCTCTCCTGTGTGAGTTCTCTGATGTTTTTTAAGAGTTGATTTATCTAAAAAACATTTACCACATTCTGAACATAAAAATTGCTTCTCCCCCGTGTGAAAGTTGTGATGTTTAAAAAGATCTGATTTATCTGCAAAACATTTAGCACATTCTGAACATGAATATGGCTTCTCCCCTGTGTGAGTTTTCTGATGTCTAACAAGTCCTGTTTTATCTGCATAATATTTACCACATTCTGAACATGAATATGGCCTATCTCCTGTGTGAGTTCTCTGATGTTTATTAAGAGTTGATTTCTCTGCAAAACATTTACCGCAATATGAACATAAAAATGGCTTCTCCCCTGTGTGAATGTTGTGATGCATAAAAAGACTCGATTCATTAGCAAAACATTTACCACATTCTGAACATGAATATGGCTTCTTCCCTATGTGAATTTCCTCATGTTTAAAAAGACTTGATTTATATGCAAAACATTTACCACATTCTGAACATGAAAACGGCATTTTACATGAGTGAATTTTCTGATGTCTAATAAGAGTTGATTTTTGGGTAAAATGTTTCCCACATTCTGAACATGAAAATGGCTTCTCCCCTGTGTGAATTCTCAGATGTGCAACTAGTTTTGACTTAATTGCGAAACATCGCTCACATTCTGAACATGAATACGACTCCTTCCTTGAGTTAACTCTTTTCTGTCTAACAAGCCCCAATTTTTGGTTAAAAGATTTCCCACACTCTGAAGAAGAATATCTTTTGTCCTCTATGGTAGTTTTTGGATGTGAAAGTGAACGACTTTTTTCACATTCTACACTTGAAAATGGCTTGTTTGTTGTAAGAGCAGTTAGATTTTTATTGCCTCTTTTGTGACTTTTATTGTTCTTAATAGTCTGTGATGAATCAGAAGATAGGACCTGTATAACAGTATCAGATGATAGATCTTTGCTGTGAAAGGATGACTGTATTTCTGGAATAGTGGCATAGACGTCAGTTATATCTTGAGTGAAATTAAGGTCACCTGACTTAAATATTGAAGATGTCAGTTGTCCCTCTGATCTCTTGGTGCAGTCACCTGCCAAGAATAAAGATTATTTTTGAATATTATCTCTAACTTATATTTTTGTAACATTTCTAAAATATCCAAAGAAATTCCAAGTTCTGTAGCAAAATTAAATTATTTATCAAGACAAAAACAGTTAATTTAACCTGTCAGGTCCCCAATACCCTCCAACCCAGCAGCATTCTCATATGTAGGACTAAATTCCCTGCTTTACCAGCCCTGTATAATGTTAGTTAAATAATTGTTTAAAAATGAACAGCCCTCTTTCCATGTTATCATGCCCCTGTGTCAGTGTCAGCTCATGCAAATCTCGTGATGCGCAACGCTCATTGTGGCAGGGTTACTGCGCCTCTGTAGCCGGGTGTACACGTAACGGCTTCAGAGGTGAACTGGCTTGACCAAAAGCTATCTTTTCAACTTCCGGTCATGCACAGTGCATCTCTGGAGAAGTGAAGTGTACACCTGGTAAGAGGTGCAGTGACATTGCCGAAATGAGCAGCGTGTATGCACGAGATTAGCAAGAGCTGGTGATGACACAGTTTTGTGCAAATTATGTTATCACGCCCACAGGGTGCGATAACATGGAAAGAAGGCCAACTAGTAAAAGAAACTAAGGACCCATCGATTAGTCAAAGCCCTCATTAGCAAAGGAAAAGGGGACATTATAATTGTTTTTTAAATATTTATTTAACTGCATAACGTTATACGGGGCTGGTTAGGCAGGGAATTTAGTCATACAAAGGCCAATACTGATGGTTAGAGGCAGGGTGGATTAAGAGTAGCCAGGGCCCGGGGCAGTTTAGAAGGCGTGGCCCCCCAGGTACCCGATGTATAGATCATTGGATAGGTCATGTAAGTGACACACAGGTACTGAAGTGCACATCTGCTGCGCAAAATTCTACCTTATGTATAACACTATAGATAATAGAGCAGGGGGGGGAGATTAAAATTAATTTCCCAAGGGGGTCACATGAGAGACCGTGACTACTAAGCAGGCCGCGCCAATAGCTGAAATTAATTCTGCTCAAAATTAATATTAACATATTAATTCTAACTTTTTTTATATTAATTAAATGACAATATTGAGCAGAATTAAGTTTGCTGAATTCCCTATATACCACAGTATGAGTCCCCACATAGCCCTCTACATACAATATGAGCCCGCACGCAGCCCCCTCATTCAACAACCAAAGTGATCAACCTATGGGGCCCTTATACATATAAACTATAACAAAAAAAAACCTGTAAAAATTCTCTCTTTATTTAGTTAGTTAACCCCTTCACAACCTATGGTGTATATATATGTCATAGGCCGCGTCCTTGTACTCTATGCGGGCTCAGACGCTAAGCCCGCATGTTTTCCAGCACATGTCAGCTGATTTCATCAGCTGACATGTGCCCCTAACAGCCACGGGTGGAGTCGCGATCCTACAGCGGCTGTTAACATGGTAAATGCTGCTGTCAACAGCGACATTTAAAATGGTCGCACCAGAAGCTCGTCACTAATGCCGCACATCGGCGCCCGTGTCACATGAACACGGGGCGCCGATGGGTTGGCATGACAACCCGGGGTCTGCAGGAGATCCCTGTGGTTATCATTGATCATCTTAGCTACACATAGCAGGGCTGAAGCCTGGTTATGTGTAGCGCAGACGATTGGATGATCGCAGCTTTCAATCTCCCATGTATTAAAAAAATATTAACAAATAACAGTTCAAATTACCCCTCTTTTGCCTCATTCAAAATAAAACAATAAATAATACACATATTTGGTATCACCGAGTTCAGAAACGCCCGATCTATCAAAATATAAAAATAATGAATTTGATTGGTAAACAGCATAACTAGAGAAAAAAATCAAAACGCCAGAATTAATTTTTTTTAGTTGCAGCAACATTGCAATAAAATGCAAAAGCAGGCAATCAAAACATCGTATCCACCCCCAAATGGTATCAGTAGAAACGTCAGCTTAGCACTCAAAAAATAAGACCTTAATGGGCCCCAGGTAGCAAAAAATATATGTGTTACAGGCCTCGGAAATGGCGTCTTTATTTTCACTACTTACCGTAAATAAAAAGAACCTATTCATGTTTGGTATCTACAAACTGGAGAATCATAATGGGAAGTCAGTTTAGCATTTAGTGAACATGGTAAAAAAAAAAAAATAAATTGTGGAATTGCACTTTTTTTTTGCAATTTCACCCCACTTTTCTCAGTACACAATATGGTAAAACCAATGATGTCGTTCAAAAGCACAACTTGTTCTGCAAAAAACAAGCCCTCACAGGACTATATTGACCGAAAAATAAAAAAAGTTATGGCTCTGGGAAGACAGGGAGCAAAAAAAATTCAAACACGGACAAACCCAAGGTCATGAAGGGATTAATACAACAATATACCGCACAGTCACATTTCTATGGACATGGACTAATAACTGTTCAGGATATATATATAATATATATACACATATATATATATATATACATATATACACAGGGGTTGGACAAAATAATGGAAACACCTGGAAACATCAACAAAAGTTAGTTTAATATGGTGTAGGTCGACCTTCTGCAGTGATTACAGCCTCAATTCTCCGAGGTATGGATTCATACAAGGTGTGAATTGTTTCCAAAGGAATTTTAGCCCATTCTTTAGTTAAAACACCCTCCAGTTCTTTGAGCGACGATGGCGGCGGAAATCGACGTCTAACTTGAATTTCAAAATCGACCATAAATGCTCAATAATGTTGAGGTCTGGGGATTGTGGGGCCAGATGAGACGCTCAACTTCATTAGAATGTTCCTCGTGCCATGCTTTAACGATTCAAGCTGTATGAATTGGTGCATTATCATCCTGAAAGATGGAGTTCCCCTCCGGGAACAGTGCTTGAACCATAGGATGCATTTGGTCGCCCAAAATGCCTAAATAATCGCGGCTGTTAATTCTTCCATGAAGGGAGATCATTGGCCCGGCGGATCTCCACGAAACAGCACCCCAGATCATCACAGAACCTCCGCCATGTTTTAAAGGTTGAAAGAAGGCAGTGTGGATGGAATGCTTTTCGGCTGTCTCCAAACATACACGCGGCTGGAGGTCGGAAAATAGGTAACGATGAATCATCTGAGAATATCACATGTTTCCACCGCTCGAGGGACCAATTCTGGAGGTTCCTTCACCACTCTAAATGCTTGGAAACATATGTCATTAAGAGCAGCGGTTTTCGAATTGCAGCTCTTCCGTGGAATCCAGATTTGTTCAGCTCCCGACGAACAGTTTTCATGGAAACTGGGTTCTGTAGGTGTTCATTGAACTCAGCAGTGATTTTCGGAGCCGTGGTCTTGCGATCCTCTCTCACAATTCGCTTTAGAGTCCGACGGTCTCTCTCAGTCAACTTCGACTTTTGGCCGGCCCTGTGCTTTGCTGCGGACGTTTTTCCTTCTCTTTCAAACGCAGTCATTACTTTGGAGACAGTACCTCTTGACACGCCAAGCATTCGGGTACTTACGGTTACACTAGCGCCTGCCATACCAGCACCAACAACTTGGCCTCTTTGAAAATCCGAGAGGTCTGCCATTACAATTATGCAAAACAAACAGTTAATTTACATAAAACATATCACATAACACAAATAATCAACTACAAAACATTACCATATGTCACGGTTTGCATGTTTATAACATGTTCGAAGATTATGATGCCAAAACGTTAGGTGTTTCCATTATTTTGTCCAACCCCTGTATATATATATATATAATATATATATATAATATATATACACACACACACACACACATATACATACATGCATACACATATACAGTACAGACCAAAAGTTGGGACACACCTCATTTAAGATTTTTCTGTATTTTCATGACTATGAAAATTGTACATTCACACTGAAGGCATCAAAACTATGAATTAACACATGTGGAATTATATACTTAACAAAAAAGTGTGAAACAACTGAAAATATGTCTTATATTTTAGGTTCATCAAAAATAGCCACCTTTTGCGTTGATGACTGCTTTGCATTCTCTTGATGAGCTTCAAGAGGTAGTCATCGGAAATGGTCTTCCAACAATTTTGAAGGAGTTCCCAGAGATGCTTAGCACTTGTTGGCCCTGTTGCCTTCACTCTGTGGTCCAGCTCACCCCAAATCATCTTGATTGGGTTCAGGTCTGGTGACTGTTAAGGCCAGGTCATCTGGCGTAGCACTTCATCACTCTCATTCTTGGTCAAATAGCCCTTACACAGCCTAGAGGTGTGTTTGGGGTCATTGTCCTGTTGAAAAATAAATGATGGTCCAACTAAACGCAAACCGGATGGAATAGCATGCCGCTGCAAGATGCTGTGGTAGCCATGCGGGTTCAGTATGTCTTCAATTTTGAATAAATCCCCTATAGTGTCACCAGTAAAGTACCAGAAACACCATCACAACTCCTCCTCCATGCTTCACGGTGGAACCAGGCATGCAGAGTCCATCCGTTCAACTTTTCTGTGTCGCACAAAGACACGGTGGTTGGAACCAAAGATCTCAAATTTGGACCATCAGACCAAAGCACAGATTTCCACTGGTCTAATGTCCATTCCTTGTGTTCTTTAGCCCAAACAAGTCTCTTCTGCTTGTTGCCTGTCCATAGCAGTGGTTTCCTAGCAGCTATTTTACCATGAAGGCCTGCTGCACAAAGTCTCCTCTTAACAATTGTTGTAGAGATGTGTCTGCTGCTAGAACTCTGTGTGGCATTGACCTGGTCTCTAATCTGAGCTGCTGTAAACCTGCGATTTTTGAGGCTGGTAACTCGGATAAACTTATCCTCAGAAGCAAAGGGACTCTTGGTCTTCCTTTCCTGGGGTGGTCCTCATGTGAGCCAGTTTCTTTGTAGCGCTTGATGGTTTTTGCAACTGCACTTGGGGACACTTTCAAAGTTTTCCAAATTTTTTGGACTGACTGACCTTCATTTCTTAAAGTAATGATGGCCACTCGTTTTTTCTTTACTTATTGCTTTTTTCTTGCCATAATACAAATTCTAAGTCTATTCAGTAGGACTATCAGCTGTGCATCCACCAGACTTCTGCACAAACACAACTAATGGTCCCAACCCCATTTATAAGGACAGAAATCCCACTTATTAAACCTGACAGGGCACACCCGTGAAGTGAAAACCATTCCGGTGACTACCTCTTGAAGCTCATCAAGAGAATGCCAAGAGTGTGCAAAGCAGTCATCAAAGCAAAAGGTGGCTAACTTTGAAGAACCTAGAATATAAGACATAATTTCAGGTGTTACACACTTTTTTGTTAAGTATATAATTCCACATGTGTTAATTCATAGCTTTGATGCCTTCAGTGTGAATGTACAATTTTCATAGTCATGAAAATACAGAAAAATCTTTAAATGAGAAGGTGTATCCAAACTTTGGTCTGCACTGTGTGTGTATATATATAAATATATATATTATATTTATTATATATATTTATATATACAGTGCCTACAAGTAGTATTCACCCCCTGCAGATTTAGCTGGTTTGATAAGATGCAAATAATTAGAGCCTTCAAACTGCAAACGAGAGTAGGATTTATTAACAGAAGCATAAATCTTTCAAAACAAAAGTTATGTTGCTCAGTTGAATTTTAAATAAATTTTAAACATAAAAGTGTGGGTCAATATTATACAACCCCTATGTTTAATATTTCGTGGAATAACCCTTGTTTGCAATTACAGCTAATAATCGTCTTTTATAAGACCTGATCAGCCGGCACAGGTCTGTGGAGTTATCTTGGCCCACTCCTCCATGCAGATCTTCTCCAAGTTATCTAGGTTCTTTGGGTGTCTCATGTGGACTTTAATCTTGAGCTCCTTCCAAAGTTTTCATTGGGTTAAGGTCAGGAGACTTACTAGGCCACTCCAACACCTTGACTTTTTCCCTCTTGAACCAGGCCTTGGTTTTCTTGGCTGTGTGCTTTGGGTTGTTGTCTTGTTGGAAGATGAAATTACGACCCTCTTAAGATCCTTGATGGAGGAGCGGAGGTTCTTGGCAAAATCTCCAGGTAGGCCGTGCTATCCATCCTCCCATGGAGCGGACCAGATGGCCAGGCCCCTTGGCTGAGAAACAGCCCCACAGCATGATGCTGCCACCACCATGCTTGACTGTAGGGATGGTATTCTTGGGGTCGTATGCAGTGCCATCCAGTCTCCAAACATCACGTGTGTGGTTGGCACCAAAGATCTCGATCTTGGTCTCATCAGACCATAGAACCCTTTAACCAGTCTGTCTCAGAGTCCTCCAAGTGATCATGAGCAAACTGTATACGAGCCTTGACATGACGCTTTGAAAGTAAAAGGGACCTTACGGGCTCATCTGGAACGGAGACCATTGCGGTGGAGTACGTTACTTATGGTATTTACTGAAACCAATGTCCCCACTGCCATGAGATCTTCCCGGAGCTCCTTCCTTGTTGTCCTTGGGTTAGCCTTGACTCTTCGGACAAGCCTGGCCTCGGCACGGGAGGAAACTTTCAAAGGCTGTCCAGGCCGTGGAAGGCTAACAGTAGTTCCATAAGCCTTCCACTTATGGATGATGCTCCCAACAGTGGAGACAGGTAGGTCAACTCCTTGGAAAGGGTTTTGTACCCCTTGCCAGCCTTGTGACCCTCCACGATCTTGTCTCTGATGGCCTTGGAATGCTCCTTTGTCTTTCCCATGTTGACCATGTATGAGTGCGGTTCACAAGTTTGGGGAGGGTCTTAATAGTCAAAAAGGCTGGCAAAGAGATCATTAATCCACACATGTGAAGCTCATTATTCTTGGTGCCTGAACTACTTCTTAATACTTTAGGGGGACCAAACAGAATTCTTGTGGTTTGAGGGTGAATAATAAATGACACCTGAATTAACTTTTAACGTTTAAAAAAAAAAAAAAAAAAATTAAAACAAAAATTTTTGCTGCAGTGCATTTCCCACTTCCAGGCTGATCTACAGTACAAATGTCACAATGCCAAGTTAATTCCGCATGTGTCAACCAGCTAAATCTGCAGGGGGTTGAATACTACTTGTAGGCACTGTGTATATATATATATATATATATATATAAAATATATATATATATATATACACACAGTGGGTATGGAAAGTATTCAGACCCTTTTTTCACTCTGTTTCATTGCAGCCATTTGGTAAACTCAAAAAAGTTCATTTTTTTCTCATTAATGTACACTCTGCACCCCATCTTGACTGAAAAAACAGAAATGTAGTAATGTTTGTAAATTTATTAAAAAAGAAAAACTGAAATTATCACATGGTCATAAGTATTCAGACCCTTTGCTCAGACACTCATATTTAAGTCACATGCTGTCCATTTCCTTGTGATCCTCCTTGAGATGGTTTGAACTCCTTCATTTGAGTCCAGCTGTGTATAATTAAACTGATGATTTGTAAAGGCACACACCTGTCTTATATTAGACCTCACAGCTCACAGTGCATGTCAGACGAAATGAGAATCATGAGGTCAAGGAACTGGCAAGGAGCTCAGAGACAGAATTGTGGCAAGGCACAGAGCTGGCCAAGATTACAAAATAATTTCTGCAGTACTCATGGTACCTAAGGCACCGTGGCCTCCATAATCCTTAATGGAAGACGTTTGGACCACCAGAAGTCTTCCTAGACGTGGCTGTCCAGCCAAACTGGAGAAATTGTGGGAGAAGAGCCTTGTTGAGAGAGGTAAAGAAGAACCCCAAGATCACTGTGGCTGAGCTCCACAGATGCAGTAGGGAGAGGGAGAAAGTTTCCACAAAGTCAACATCACTGCAGCCTCCCACAGTCGGACCTTTATGGCAGAGTGGCCCTCTCCTCAGTGCAAGACATATGAAAGCCCGCATAGAGTTTGCTAAAAAAAAAAACATGAAGAACTCCCAGACTATAAGAAATAAGATTCTCTGGTCTGATGAGACAAAAATAGAATTTTTTTGGTGATAAATTCTAAGTGGTATATGTGGAGAAAACCAGGCACTCTCATCACCTGCCCAATACAATCCCAACAGGAAACATAGTGGTGGCAGCATCACGCTATGGGGGTGTTTTTCAGCTGCAGGGACAGGATGACTGGTTGCAATTGAAGGAAACATGAATGCGGCCAATAAAGAGATATCCTGGACAAAAACCTGTTCCAGAGTGCTCTGGACCTCAGACTTGGCCAAAGGTTCACCTTCCAACAGACAATGACCTAAGCACACAGCTAAAATAACAAAAAGTTGGCTTCAGAACAACTCTGTGACAATTCTTGACTGGCCCAGGAAGAGCCCTAACCTAAACCCAAATGTATGCCTTGCTGCAGTGCAGTAGCGCCCATCTCCCACCAGGAAGCTGGTGAAGGAAACAGGTATCCTATCAGCGAAACTCCACAGTGCAGCAGCGCAGACGCCACTATGTGGCAGAAGAATAGTCAACAAGCCGGATCAGCAACGGAGAGGGAACATAGTACCAGAGGAACAGCAAAACACATGGTCGAATACAAGCCGGGAAAATCAGAGGCCAGTAGGAAGCAGAGATACCAGGACAGGAGACAGTCAAACAGGTCAGAGGACAAGCAGGGTCAAACACCAAAAAGTCACAGTACGGGCAGAAGACACAATTCGAGCGGGGTACAGGGGAGGGCAACGCGGCAACTCAGTTAACGGGCAGAGGACGAATAAGGGTTGTAACGGGGTGAGCGCTCAAGCCGGGGCAGGGGAAATATAAACTAACGCTGCTGCAGACAGCAGCGGACTAAAATAGCCAAACAGATCCCAAAGCGAGGCAAAGAAAGTTACCCCCACATGACCAGGCAGGGGAGAGGATAACAAAGTACAAACCCCCGACCTGGTTCATGACACCAAATTGAGCATCTCTGGAGAGACCTGAAAATGGCTTGTCCATCAACGTTCACCATCCAACTGACGGAATTGAAGAGGATCTGCAAGGAAGAATGGCAGGGATTCCAAATCAGGTGTGAAAAACTTGTTGCATCATTCCCAGAAGACTCATGGCTGTACTAGCTCAAAAGGATGCTTCTACCAATACGAGCAAAGGGTCTGAATACTTATGACCATGTGATTATTTCAGTTCTCTTTTAATCAATTTGCAAAATTTCTACATTTCTGTTTATTTTCAGCAAGATAGGGTGCAGAGTGCAATGAGAAAAAAGTGAACTTTTTTGACTTTTCCAAATGGCTGCAATGAAACAAAGAGTGAAAAATTTAAAGTGGTCTGAATACTTTCGTACCCACTGTAAACACCTGTATGACCAGAACAGTTGAGAAGTTGCTTAATGGCTCTTCTTCTGACGCTTCTGCCCCGTTTTGATTCATCAGGGGAACTCCTTCAATCAGGACATAAAAAGAAGGCCATAAGCCTATTGCAAATAGGATAACAGCTCACAACCCAGGCAATATACCCTGTGTAATTTTGGTAGCCGAGGGGACAGGAGCAAAAACAGCCAAGGCAGAGAGGTTGGGAACTAATGGGTTGCAGACCCCTAAACTAACCGCACAACTAGAAGCAGCTGTGGGACGTACCTACGGTGACCTAGACGCCTCGACACAGCTGGAGAGTTAGCTAAGCCTAAAGATAGAAAGAGGAAAGCTAACTGCCCCGGAGTAGCGCCCCAAAGGAATAGGTAGCCCCCACACATATAATGGCGGTTAAACAAGATAAAATACAAACGCAGGAAGAAAATAGAGTAAGCAAACGCTGGGGCCAAAAACTGTCTAGATAGGACAGGACAGGAAAGAATACTGTCTGCAACCCAGTAAAACCCTAGGAAAAATTCACACTTCTGATTCCAAAAATGCTGAGACCACACGTTCTCGCCCCTGCTAAAATCAGATCTCTGGTGTGAAAAGCAGCTACCCCGCAGCCACTGAAAAAACAGGGACAGAGCAAATGAACAGAAATAAATGAGAAATAGAGACCAGCGCAGGCCCCAGCAGGGGACCAGCTGACCACACACAGAAGGCAGCAAAAAACAAAGAAAAGCAAAACCACAGAAGCAAGCAAAAAATAACTTACCTGAATTTTCGCAGGAGACAGCAGAAAACCAGCTGACTTCCAAACTGGACCAGGAAGAGAAACTAATCACCGGCGAGGATCATGGGAAAGTTACTCCTTAAATCCCCTAGTCATGACTCCCAGTTGCCAATCGTCAGCAGCTGAAAGGTCTCTGTCAGTCAACACTGGTTCATTAATATCAACAGCCACCAGAGGGAGCCCCAACTCAGAATCCAGCGAATTCACAACAATACCCCACATACTACACGAACCCCACACAGCCCCCTATATTCACTGTGATCCCCCACATAGCCTTAAATATACGTATGAGCCCACAGACAGCCCTCAAATACAGTATGAAACCTCTCATAGCCCACAATATACAGGATGAGCACCGTAGATACAGTATGAGCCCCATAAAGCCTACTATATACAGTATGAGCCCCACCTAGCTCCCTATATACACTACGAGCCCCCATATAGCTGCTAATATACTGTATGAACTCCCACATAGTAGCCTATATACAGTATAAGGCCCCATATAGCGGACTATATGCAGTATGAGCCCCCACATAGCCCTATATACAGTATGATACCCCATATAGCATAAGCTCCCTATAGCCTCTTACATACAGTATGAGCCCCCACATAGCTGTCTATATACAGAATGAGCCGCCACATAGCAACCTATATACAGTAAAGCCCTCACATAGCTCATAAATCCCATACACATTTAAAAAAAAAAAAAAAACACCCGGTGCTCTTCTCCATTCTCTGAGGCTCCACTTGTACTTGTTGGAGAGCGCCGGCTGATGACATCATGGGGTGCATTAAAAGAGGTCTGGATATACATGATGAGAGCATTATACTGCCTCTGTACAAATCCCTGGTTAGATCGCACATGGAATACTGTGGACAGTTTGGGCACCTGTGCTCAGGAAGGTATCATGGAACTAGAGCGAGTACAAAGGAGGGCAACAAAATTAAGGGGATGGAGGAACTACAATGCCCAGAGGATTAGTAAATTTAGGATTATTTAGTCTAGAAAAAAAGACGACTGAGGGGCAATCTAATAACCATGTATAAGTATATAAGGGGACAATGCAAATATCTTTCCGAGGATCTGTTTTATAGCAATGAAGGTGACGGTCACAAGGGGCATTCTCTGTGTTTGGAGGAGAGGTTTTTCCACCAACATAGAAGAGGATTCTTTACTGCTAGGGCAGTGAGAATCTGGAATTCATTGCCTGAGTAAAAATGGTAAAGCCAAATTCAGTCGAGGGGTTCAAAAGAACCCTGGATGACTTCCTGGAGCGTAACAAAAATTGTATCTTACAGTTATTAGGTTCTTTAGAAGGACGCAGATCTGGGAATTGGACAAATGTCTTTTTCGGCCTTGTAACTATGTCAACTATCACCGCACCGGCACGTCCAATGACTGGGATTCTCATGTGGAACATGTTCGGATGGTATTCCGGATTTTGAGAGAAAATGCCTTGTATGTTAAGGGATCAAAATGTCTCTTTGGTGTACAGAAGGTTTCATTTTGGGATTCATTTTATCTCCGTCTGCTATTGAAATGGACCCGGTCAAGGTTCAGGCCATTTGTGATTGGATTCAACCACTTCATTGAAGGCTCTTCAGAGATTTTTGGGTTTTGCTAATTTTTACAGTAAATTTATAAGTAATTTCTCTGGTATTGTTACCCATTGACTGATTTGACCAAAAGGGTTCTGATACAGTGAATTGGTCTCCTGAGGCAGTTTCCGCGTTTCAGGAGCTTAAGCAGATTCACTTCTGCTCCTGTTATACGGCAACCTGATGTTTCTCTCCCATTTCAGGTGGAGATAGATGCTTCTGAGATTGGTGCAGGAGCCGTTTTGTCCCAAAGGGATCTGAGACCTCTAGAGTAACCCTTCTGCCTTCTTCCTCCAAAATTTCCCCAGCTGAACGTAATTATGATGTGGGGAATCGGGAGTTATTGGCTATGAAGTGGGCTTTTGAAGAGTGGAGACATTGGCTGGAAGGAGCCAAACATCAAGTGGTGGTACTCAGGACCATAAGAACCTGATCTATCTCGAATCTGCCAAGCACTTAATCCTAGACAGGTTAGGTGGGCCTTGTTTTTCACAGTTTTATTTTGTGGTCTCCTTTTTCCCGGGGACTAAGAATGTTAAGGTAGATGCCCTCTCTATGAGTTTTTTGGCAGATTCTCCTGATGTGAATGAAACTGTTGTCATTGAAGGAGGGTGTGGTTCTTTCCACTATCTCGCCCCGATTTAGGACTGGCTCTGGAGGAATTCAAGGGGGATAAACCTGAACGCTGCACTGTTGGGAAATTGTTTGTCCCAGACCAATGGAGGAAGAATGTGTGTCTGAGATTCATTGCTTCACGTTGGCTGGTCACCCCGGTATTTTTGGTACCAGAGATTTAGTGAGTCGGTCCCCTTGGTGGCCCACTTTATCTCGTGATGTCAGGAATTTTGTGCAGTCCTGTGGGACTTGTTCTCGGTCCAAACCCTGTTCTAGCTCTAGTGGATTGTTAATGCCACTGCCGGTGCCTAGGAGGCCATGGACCCATATTTCTATGGATTTTATCTCTGACCTCCCTGTCTCTCAGAGAATGACTGTCATTTGGGTGATCTGTGATAGATTTTATAAGATGGTTCATCTTGTGCCACTGCCGAAGTTACCATCCTCTTCCGAGTTGGTACCCTTGTTCTTTCATCAGGTGGTTCGTTTGCACGGCATTCCGGAGAACATTGTTTCGGACAGGGGAGTCCAGTTTGTTTTCCAGATTTTGGAGAGCCTTTTGCTCTAAACTGGGAATTCTGTTGTCTTTCTCCTCCGCGTTTCACCCCAGACCAATGGGTAGACTGAGAGAAACAAATCAGACTTTAGAAACTTATCTGAAATGTTTTGTGTCTGCTGATCAAGATGACTGGGTCTCTTTTTAGCCTTGGCTGAATTCGCTCTAAATAATGGGCCCATTCTGCCACTTTGATGTCCCTTTTTTCTGCAATTTCGGGTTTCATCCTCGGTTTTCTTCGGGGCAGGTTGAGGCTTCTGTCTGACCGGGTGTTGACTCTATGGTAGAGAGAATGCAGCAGATTTGGGATAAAGTAGTAGATAAGTTGTCTCTCTCTCAGGAGAGGCCCAACGGTTTGCCAACCGGCATAGGACTGATGGTCCTCGTTTTAAAGTGGGTGACTTGGTTTGGTTGTCCTCAAAAAATATCCCTATGAGGTTGCGTCTCAAAGTTTAAACCAAGGTTCATTGGACCTTATAAGATCTTGCAAGTCCTTAATCCAGTTTCTTTCCATTTGGCTCTTCCAGGGACATTTAAGATTCACAACGTCTTCCATAAATCTTTATTGAAAAGGTTTGTTGAGCCAGTCGTTCCTATGGCTACGCCTCCTGAGCCGTCTTGGTTTGAAGGCAACCTGGAGTATGAAGTGAGAAGATTTGGATTCTCGTCTGTCTAGACGGAGACTCCAGTACTTGGTCAAGTGAAGGGTTATGGTCAAAAGGACAATTCTTCGTGTTTGCTTCTGACATTCATGCTAAGAGATTGGTGCGCGCCTTTCCAAAGGCTCATCCTGATCGGGCCTGGTGGCGCAGGTGAGGGTTCGGTGACCCCTCCTCAAGGGAGGGTACTGTTGTGAACACTTTGGAGATGACTTCTGAGCTGGGGCTCCCTCTGGTGGTTGCTGATGGTATGAAGTTGTATTGAATGACAGAGGTCCATCACCTGCGAGCGAGGAGTGGCAATTCAGGGGGGACGGACTGGGCAGATATAAGTAAGCTGCCCTCCCATGATCCTCGCCGGTGATTAGTTTCTCTTCCTGGTTAGTTTGGAAGTCAGCTGGGTTTCTGCTGTCTACTGCGAAAATTCAGATAAGTTATTTTCTGCCTTTCTTCTGAGATTTTGCTTTTCCTTGTTTTTGCTGCCCTTCTGAGTGAGGTCAGCAGGGTTCCCCTGCTGGGGCCTGCCTGGTCTCTGTTTCTCATTGTTTCTGTTCATTTTGCTCTGTCCCTGTTATTTCAGTGGCTCGGGGTAGCTGCGTGTTCACACCAGAGTTCTGATTTAGCGGGGTGAGATCGTGTGATCTCAGCATTTTTGGAATCAGAAGTGTTGGAATTTTTCCTAGGGTTTTGCTGGGTTGCTGACAGTATTCTTTCCTGTCCTATCTAGATAGTTTTGGGCCCAGCGTTTGCTTACTCTATTTTCTTCCTGCATTTGTATTTCATCTTGTCTAACTGCCATTATATGTGTGGGGGCTACCTATTCCTTTGGGCGCTACTCCGGGGCAGTTAGCTTACTCCTTTCTATCTTTAGGCGTAGTTAACTCTCCGGCTGTGTCGAGGTGTCTAGGTCACCGTAGGTACGTCCCACGGCTGCTTCTAGTTGTGCGGTTAGTTTAGGGGTCTGCAACCCATTAGTTTCCCAACCTCTCTGGGTGTTTTGCTGCCTTGGCTGTTTTTGCTCCTGTCTTCCTCGGCTACCAAATCATAACACACAGCTGAAATACAGGGTAGGCAGGCACGACTGAGACACAGGTGTAGGCAGGCACGCTGAGACACAAAGTGGTGTGTGAAATGGGTAGGGTCCTGTTCACACAGCAAGTGCAGGTACTGGTACAAAAATGGTAGGAATGGTGTATGGAGGAACAGGTAGAGACCTGTTTCACACAGCAGGTGCAGGTACTGGTACTGACTGGAAGGAATGGAGTATGGAGGAACAGGTAGAGACCTGTTCACACAGCAGGAGAACCGCAAGGCTGCGGAAAAGGGCTGTAGAGCAGCAAGAGGTTCTGCAGAGGCAGGAGTCAAGCAAAGGGAACCGCAAGGTAAGCAGAGAGGAGCTGCAGCAAGAGGTTCTGCAGCTGCAGGAGTGAAGCAAAGCGGAACCGGAAGATATGCGGAGATGAGCTGCAGCAAGAATTCTGCAGCTGCAGGAGTGAAGCAAGTGGAACCCGCAAGATATGCGGAGAGGAGCAGCAGCAAGAGAGTCTAGCAACCGCAGGGGCAAAGCAGAGTGGAACCGCAAGATATGTGGAGAGGAGCTGCAGCAAGAGATTCCTGCAGCCGCAGGAGCAAAGCAGAGTGGAACAGAGCAGAACCGCAGGAGTGCGGAGAAGAGGCAGAAAGTGGTTCAGAGAGAACACAAGGCGAGACACAGTAGGGAAAGAAACCACAGACAAGGAGACTAAGACAGAGTAGGAAAGAGTTCAGACAAGGTAATGACACAAGACAAGGTACGGGACAAACATACAGGGACCAAGATATTCTGTCTCCTGGAGGGCGCATGGACAAGTACAAGACAAGGTCAGGAGCAATAGCACAAAGACCAGGATATTCTGCCTCCTGGAGGGTGGACAAACAGGTACAAGACAAGCTAGGAGTGAAGGCTCCAAATATGGAGGAACACAGAGCAAGACCTGGCAGCTCATTAGCAAGACAGAGTTAACACATTGCACAGGCAAGATCCACAGGGTGGAGCTGCCCTAAATACTAGAGGGCTCTTGGTGATTGGTCAGGGACAAATTAGACAGGTGCACCCTGACTCCATAAGAACCACAGAGTTCCTGCGCCACCTCCCTATGCACACAGCCAGGGAAACAGCACAGAACAGATAGAAAGCAAGAGGTACAGAGCATGGAGCTGGTAGCAGACAAAATCACAGCATGACCTGGAGCAGTGAGCAAGTTGGTATGTGGGGAATGGGAGTCCATGCAGTGATGCCAGCAGGGTTGTAACACTCAAGCTGGGCACCACTTAATGGGCACCACTTAATGGGCACTAAAAATGCAATTTTCACTCTCCATCAACCACTGCATTTTAGTTTCCAGAGAATACGGTACATGTGGAGTCAAAATCGTCACTAATCGTAAAGATGATTCCATGGGGTAATACAGTCACTTTATGCGGTTTTCTACTGTTCTGTTTTACCACAGTTCTGACCGTAACAAAGGTCACCTACAGCCTGTTTTCACGGACCATAATGTATCATGCCTACATTACCATTTCCGGACCTCCATCTGTTGAAGGCATGTGTGTTTTGCTCCTCTTTGTAGTGGGACTTGCTGATGCTCAACTTTTCAGACTGGCTGGAGACTTGACGTGATGGTTAAGGGGTGAATTCGCACCCTCAGCGAAAACAGGGGGTTGATTCCAAGAGAGTTA
>JARQOD010000003.1:44338554-44463270 GCA_033576555.1 Oophaga sylvatica
CGGGGGCTGCCTATTTCTTTGGGGATTCTGCTCCGGGGCAGATAGCATTAATCTTTCTGCCTTTAGGTGTAGCTATCTCTCCGGCTGTGACGAGGCATCTAGGATCACCGTAGGTACGCTCCACGGCTACTTCTAGTGTGGCGGTTAGTTTAGGTTACTGCAATCCAATAGTTTCCAGAATCTCTGGTGTATTGCTACTTTGGCTATTTTTTGCAGTTTCTCCTCAGCTACCAAAACATAACAGAATCTCTCTCAGGCAAAACTAACAGGTCCAGGAAATTCTTATCCTCTCTTGCTGACAACTTTATCTTCCAAAAGGTAGGGTAGAAAACAAGGGGATCTGCTACCTTGGATCTAATCCTTATAAACAGGGAGGAAATGGTTGAGGAGGTAAGTGTGGCTGGGACCCTAGGAGGTAGCAACCATGCTATTTTAGAATTTTGGATAACTAGAGGAGGAAGACCTGTGAAGACTCAGACTTCAAGGTTAGATTTCAGAAAGGCAGATTTTAAGGGACTCAAAGAGAATCGGAGGGATCCAATGGCTGGATATCCTTAAGGACAAAAATGTCCAGGAAGGATGGGAAATCTTGAAAAATGAGATTCTCAAAGCACAATCATTAACAATTCCGAAAAGAGGGAAGAATAGGAAGCATTTAACGAAACCAGGATGGATGAACAAAGAACTTAAACACATGCTAAAAAGGAAGAAAGAAATGTATATCAAATGGAAAGAAGGAGGCATATCTAAAGAAGAATATAATGATGTCTGCCAAACCTGCAGGGCAAGAATCAGATTAGCTAAAGCTGACAATGAATTAAGGCTTGCAATAGATGTCAAAAGCAATAAAAAAGGATTTTGGAGATATGTCAAAAGTAAAAGAAAAGTCAAAGATGCTATAGCATTTTTACAGGATGAAAATTATGAAACGGTAAGAAAGGATGTTGAAAAGGCCGAACTTTTAAATTCCTATTTTGCATCTGTTTTCTCTCAGAAAGGAAATGTAACATCAACTGATTTTCACTGTCCTATTAACCCCTCTCTGACATTAGACGTACTATCCCGTCCATAAAACCCGTGACAATCTGACCATGGACGGGATAGTACGTCATAGGCAATCAGCTGCGCTCCTGGGGGGAGCGCAGCTAATCGCCGCCGGGTGTCATAGTAACATAGTTATTAAGGTTTAAGGAAGACTTTAAGTCCATCTAGTTCAACCCATATCCTATCCTAACCTGCCCTAACATGTTGATCCAGAGGAAGGCAAAAAAAACCCAAGTGGCAAACAGTAAGCTTCACATTGGGGAAAAAAATTCCTTCCCGACTCCACATACGGCAATCAGACTAGCTCCCTGGATCAACGCTGTATCTAGGAAACTAGTGAATATAGCCTGTAATATTATACTTTTCAAGAAAGGCATCCAGTCCCTTCTTAAATTTTAGTAAGGAATCACTCATTACAACATTAGACGGCAGAGAGTTCCATAGTCTCACTGCTCTTACAGTAAAGAATCTGCGTCTGTGATTATGGCTAAACCTTCTTTCCTCCAGACGTAGAGGATGCCCCCTTGTCCCCGTCACAGGTCTAAGAGTAAAAAGATCATTAGAAAGGTCTTTGTACTGTCCCCTCATATATTTATACATTGTAATAAGATCACCCCTAAGCCTTCGTTTTTCCAAACTAAATAACCCCAAGTGTAATAACCTGTCTTGGTATTGCAGACCCCCCAGTTCTCTAATAACCTTGGTCGCTCTTCTCTGCACCCGCTCCAGTTCAGCTATGTCTTTCTTATACACCGGAGACCAGAACTGTACACAGTATTCTAAGTGTGGTCGCACCAGTGACTTGTATAGAGGTAAAATTATGTTCTCCTCATGAGCATCTATGCCTCGTCTAATGCATCCCATTATTTTATTTGCCTTGGCAGCAGCTGCCTGACATTGGCCACTAAATGTGAGTTTGTCGTCCACCCATACACCCAAGTCTTTTTCAGTGACAGTTTTTCCCAGTGTTTTACAATTAAGCACATAATTATACATCTTATTTGTTCTACCCAAGTGCATGACCTTACATTTATCCCCATTAAAGTCATTTGCCATTTATCAGCCCAAGCTTCTAGTTTACATAAATCCTCCTGTAATATAAAATTATCCTCCTCTGTATTTATTACCCTGCAGAGTTTAGTGTCATCTGCAAATATTGAAATACTACTCTGTATGCCCCCTACAAGGTCATTAATAAATATGTTAAAGAGAAGCGGCCCCAATACTGACCCCTGTGGTACCCCACTGCTAACCGTGACCCAGTCCGAGTGTGCTCCATTAATAACCACCCTTTGTTTTCTATCCATGAGCCAGTTCTTAACCCACTTACACATATTTTCCCCTATCCCCATTGTTTCGTTTTATGTATCAACCTTTTGTGTGGCACTGTATCAAAAGCTTTTGAGAAGTCCATGAACACCACGTCCACTGCATTCCCTTGGTCCAGTCCTGAACTTACCCCTTCATAAAAGCTTATCAGATTAGTCTGACAAGAACAGTCCCTCGTAAACCCATGCTGATACTGTGTCATGAGGTTATTCAGCTTCAGATACTCCAATATAGTATCCCTTAAAAAAACCCTCCAGGATTTTACCCACAGTAGATGTTAAGCTCACTGGCCTATAATTTCCAGGTTCAGTTTTTGCCCCCTTTTTAAATATTGGCACCACATTTGCTATACGCCAGTCCTGTGGTACAGACCCAGTTATTATGGAATCTTTAAAGATTAAAAATAATGGTCTATCTATAACTGTACTTAATTCCTGCAGTACTCGGGGGTGTATCCCATCCGGGCCCGGGGATTTGTCAACTTTAGTGATTTTTAGACGCCGCCGTACTTCCTGCTGGGCTAAGCAGGTGACATTTAATGGAGAATTTTTTTTATCTCTGATCATGTTATCTGTCATGGGATTTTCTTGTGTAAATACAGTTGAAAAAAAGTCATTTAGCATATTGGCTTTTTCCTCATCCTCATCCACCATTTCACCCAGACTATTTTTAAGGGGACCAACACTATCATTTTTTAGTTTCTTGCTATTTATGTAGTTAAAGAATATTTTGGGATTATTTTTACTTTCTCTGGCAATGAGTCTCTCTGCCTCAATCTTTGCTGTCTTGATTTGCTTTTTACAGAATTTATTCAATCTTCTGTATTTATTTAATGCCTCATCACTACCTACTTGCTTTAATTCCCTAAACGCTTTCTTTTTGTCCCTTATTGCACTCCTTACAGCTCTATTTAGCCATAGTGGTTTCCTCCTAATTCTAGCATGTTTGTTCCCATAGGGTATATACTCTGCACAGGTCCTATTCAGGATACTAATAAACGTCTCCCATTTTCTTTGTGTATTTTTATGTCTCAGGATATCGTCCCAGTTTATTGCACCAAGATCATCTCTCATCCGTTGGAAATTTGCCTTCCTGAAGTTTAGTGTCCTTGTAACCCCTCGACTACACATCTTATTAAAGGATACATGAAAGCTTATTATTTTGTGATCACTATTACCCAAGCGACCCCCAACCCTTATATTTGATATGCGGTCCTGACACCCGTGACTGTGTGTCAGGAGCGGTCACGGACCGCTCCCGGAACATTAACCCCTAGCACACCGCGATCAAACATGATCGCGGTGTACTGGGGGCACAGGGAAGCATCGCGCAGGGAGTGGGCTCCCTGCGCGCCTCCCTGAGACCCTCAGACCAGCGCGATGTGATCGCGCTGTTCTGAGGGCTTCCTCCCTCCCAGGACCCGGATCCAAGATGGCGCCGGGGTCCTAGAGGGAGGCGGCTTCCTCAGTGCCTGCTGAGAGCAGGCACTGAGAAGCCTGCTGCACTGCCTGAGCGATCGCTGGTGTGACAGTGTGCTGTGCACACTGTCACACCAGCGATCTGATAAAATACAGTGATGTCCCACCCTGGGACAAAGTAAAAAAGTTAAAAAAATAAAAATAAACATGTTATAAAAAAAAATCCAAAATAAATAAAAAAAAAAAAAATATTCCCCAATAAATTCATTTCTTCCTGTAAATAAAAAAACCAAAACAATAAAAGTACACATATTTGGTATCGCCGCGTCCGTAACGACCCCCCCTATAAAACTGTCCCACTAGTTAACCCCTTTAGTGAAGCCCTTAAAAAAAAAAAAAAAAACGAAGCAAAAAATCAATGCTTTATCATCATACCGCCGAACAAAAAGTGGAATAACGCGCGATCAAAAAGACCGATATAAATAAACATGGTACCGCTGAAAACGTCATCTTGTCCCGCAAAAAACGAGCCGCCATACAGCATCATCAGCGAAAAAATAAAAAAGTTATAGCTCGCAGAATAAAGCGATGCAAAAATAATTATTTTTTATATAAAATTGTTTTTATTCTATAAAAGAGCCAAAACATAAAAAAATTATATAAATGAGGTATCGCCATAATCGTACTGACCCGAAGAATAAAACTGCTTTATCAATTTTACCACACGCGGAACAATAAAAACGCCTCCCCCAAAAGAAATTCATGAATTGCTGATTTTTGTTCATTCTAACCTCCCAAAAATCGAAATAAAAAGCGATCAAAAAATGTCACCTGCTCAAAAATGGTACAAATAAAAACGTCAACTCGTACCGCAAAAAATAAGACCTCACATGACTCTGTGGGCCAAAATATGCCAAAATTATAGCTCTCAAAATGTGGCGATGCAAAAAACTATTTTTGCAATAAAAAGCGTCTTTTAGCGTGACAGCTGCCAATCATAAAAACCCGCTATAAATAGTAAATCAAACCCCTCTTTATGACCCCCTTAGTTAGGGAAAAATAATAAAATTACAAAAATGTATTTATTTCCATTTTCCCATTAGGGTTAGGGTTAGGGTTGCGGCTAAAGTTAGGGTTAGGGTTGGCGCTAAAGTTAGGATTAGGGTTAGGGTTGGGATTAGGGGTGTGTTAGGGTTAGGTTTGTGGTTAGGGTTGGGACTAGGGTTAGGGGTGTGTTGGGGTTAGGGTTGGAGTTAGAATTGGGGGGTTTCCGCTGTTTAGGCACATCAGGGGCTCTCCAAATGTGACATGGCGTCTGATCTCAATTCCAGTCAATTCTGCGTTGAAAAAGTCAAACGGTGCTCCTTCACTTCTGAGCTCTGCCATGCGTCCAAACAGTAGTTTATCCCCACATATGGGGTATCAGCGTACTCTGGACCCCAAGAGTTATTGTGCAATTTGTCCTATTTCTTCTGTTACCCTTGGGAAAATAAAATATTGGGGCGAAAAAATCATTTTTGCAAAAAAAAAAAAAAGATTTTTTATTTTTACGGCTGTGCGTTATAAACTTCTGTGAAGCACTTCGGGGTTCAAAGTGCTCACCACACATCTAGATAAGTTCCTTGTGGGGTCTATTTTCCAAAATGGGGTCACTTGTGGGGGGTTTCCACTGTTTAGGCGCATCAGGGGCTCTCCAAATGCGACATGACGCACCCAGACCATTCCATCAAAGTCTGCAATCCAAAACGTCACTACTACGTGTGCCCATACAGTAGTTTTCGCCCACATATTGGGTATCAGTGTACTCAGGACAAATTGGATAACAACTTTTGGGTTCCAATTTCTTCTGTTACCCTTGTAAAAATAAAATATTGGGGGCGAAAAAAATCATTTTTGTAAAAAAAAAAAAAAAGATTTTTTATTTTACGGCTGTACGTTATAAACTTTAGTGAAACACCTGGGGTTCAAAGTTCTCACCACACATCTAGATAAGTTCCTTGAGGGGTCTAGTTTCCAAAATGGTGTCATTTATGGGGGTTTCCACTGTTTAGGCAGATCAGGAGCTCTCCAAACACGACATGGCGTCCAGCCAATTCTGCGTTGAAAAAGTCAGACGGTGCTCCTTCCCTTCCAAACTCTGCCATGCACCCAAACAGTGGTTTACCCCCACATATGGGGTATCAGCGCACTCAGGACAAATTGCACAATAACTTTTGGAGGGTTTACCCCCACATATGGGGTATCAGCGCACTCAGGACAAATTGCACAATAACTTTTGGAGGGTTTACCCCCACATATGGGGTATCAGCGCACTCAGGACAAATTGCACAATAACTTTTGGAGTCTTGTTACCCTTGGAAAAATAAAAATTGGGGTGAAAAGATCATTTTTGTGGAAAAAATATGATTTTTAAATTTTACGGCTCTACGTTATAAACTTGTGTGAAGCACTTGGGGGTTCAAATTGCTCATCAAAAATCTAGATAAGTTCCTTAGGGGGTCTAGTTTCCCAAATGGGGTCATTTGTGGGGGGTTTCCACTGTTTAGGCACATCAGAGGCTCTCCAAATGCAACATGGCATCCAAACTCAATTCCAGCCAATTTTGGTTGGAAAAAGTCAAATGGTGCTTCTTCCATTCCGAGCTCTGCCGTGCGCCCAAACAGTGGTTCCCCCCCACATATGGGGTATCAGCGTACTCAGGACAAATTGTACAACAACTTATGTGGTCCAATTTCTCCTGTTACCCTTGGGAAAATAAAAAATTAGTGACTAAAAGATAATTTTTGTGGGAAAAAAAATAGGATTTTTTATTTTCATCCGGGCATTATAAACTTGTGTGAAGCACTTGGGGGTTCAAAGTGCTCACCAAAGATCTAGATAAGTTCCTTAGGGGGTCTAGTTTCCAAAATGGGGTCACTTGTGGGGGGTTTCCACTGTTTAGGCTCATCTGGGGCACTGCAAACGGAACATGACCCCCATTAACGTCTGCATTCCAAAACGTTACTACTTCCTTTCCAAGCCCTGCCGTGCGCCCAAACAGTTTCCCCCCCCCACATATGGGGTATCAGCGTACTCAGGACAAATTGGACAACAACTTTTGGAGTCCAATTTCCTTGGGAAAATTCAAAAATTTGGGACTAAAAATCATTTTTGTGGAAAATTTTTTTTTTTTTTTTTTCACACCCAGGCTTTATAAACTTTTGTGAAACACTTGAGGGTTCAAAGTGCTCACAACAGATCTAGATAAGTACCTTAGGGGGTCTAGTTTCCAAAATGGTGTCACTTGTGGGGGGTTTCCACTGTTTAGGCGCATCAGGGGCTCTCCAAACGCGACATGGCATCCAATCTAAATTCCAGCCAATTTTAGTTTGAAAAAGTCAAACGTCGCTCCTTCCCTTACGAGCTCTGCCGTGTGCCCAAACAGTGGTTTTCCCCCACATATGGGGTATTGGCATACTCAGGAGAAAGTGCATAACAACCTTATCTGTCCATTTTCTCCTTTTACCCTTGTGAAAATAAAAAAAAAAGTTTGTAAAAGATAATTTTTGTGGCTAAAAAGTAAAATATTCATTTTTTCCTTCCACGTTGCTTTAGTTACTGTGAAGCACCTGAAGGGTTAATAAACTTCTTGAATGTGGTTTTGAGTACCTTGAGGGGTGCAGTTTTTAGAATGGTGTCACTTTTGGGTATTTTCTGCCATATAGACCCCTCAAAGTGACTTCAAATGTGAGGTGGTCCCTAAAAAAAATGGCTTTGTAAATTTTGTTGTAAAAATGAGAAATCGCTGGTCAACTTTTAACCCTTATAAACTTCCTAACAAAAAAAAATTTTGGTTCCAAAATTGTGCTGATGTAAAGTAGACATGTGGGAAATGTTATTTCTTAACTATTTTGTGTGATATATTTCTCTGTTTTAAGGGAATAAAAATTCAAAGTTTGAAAATTGCAAAATTGTAAAAATTTTCGCCATATTTGCGTTTTTTTCAAAAATAAACGCAAGTTATATCGAAGAAATTTTACCACTAACATGAAGTACAATATGTCATGAGAAAACAATCTCAGAATCGCAAAGATCCGTTGAAGCGTTCCAGAGTTATAACCTCATAAAGAGACAGTGGTCAGAATTGTAAAAATTGGCCCGGTCATTAACGTGCAAACCACCCTTGGGGTGAAGGGGTTAAGGGAATAGAAGAATCCAGGATATCTATAAACAGAAAAATAGTGAGGAAACACTTAGCTAACCTAAATGAATTCAAGTCTCCAGGTCCAGATGAATTACACCCCAGAGTACTGAAGGAGATAGCAGAAGAAATTTTTAACTACTCTCCATAATCTTTGAAAATTCTTGGAGAACAGGAGAAGTCACAGAAGACTGGAGAAGAGCAAATGTTGTTTCTATCTTCAAAAAGGGGAAGAAGGTGGACCCAGGGAACTATAGGCCGGTGAGTCTGACATCTATACCAGGAAAGATCTTTGAACAAATTATTAAACAACATGTATGTAAGTACCAGGACAAGAATGAAGTGATTAACCAGAGTCAGCATGGGTTTGTAACTAATAAGTCATGTCAGACTAATTTAATTTCCTTCTATGACAGAATCACTGACTGGTTGGATCAGGGAAATGCTGTAGATATATTATATCTTGACTTCAGCAAAGCATTTGACAAAGTATCTCACACAATCCTTATTGAAAAAATGACTAAGTATGGAATGGACAAGGCAACTGTGAAGGACGGCCCCCGTCCTTCCACGTCACCAATGTGACGTAACTCCACAGGCACAGCTCTCCGGCGCCCCCTTTGTCTCTCAGGTCAGTAAGAGAACTGCACCTAAAGCAAATGGCCGCCGGGGAGAGTGTCCTGTTACCCACTGGGTATTCTAAGATTCGTGATCAGAGTAAAAGCATCAGCCCAAGATTAATTTTAATTGCCTTAAGGGCGCACTAGATAATTACAGAAATATACAGTAAGCTATACAACGGAATTACAATGGATTTACAGTCAGAGTAAAATACAACATTAATGGTACAAGGCTTAGAGGTATTAGCTAGAGGTCAATATTACCAGGTTGTAGGGACATGTGGAGGCAGGGAGCTCTGCGATTCACAGGTGAAAGTCTTAGTTGCTGGACAGTCTCCCAAAACGTGTGCCGCTGCTCCCTTGGCAGGTCTGTCCCTTGTTGCTTCTTGCTGCTGTGAGAATGGAACCTGGTCTGCCCCTAGCTCACAGTTCATAAACCTGGTAGGCCCAGGGTGGGCTGACAATCTCCACCCTTAGCCCCCTGCAGAATTTATTCCCAATACCTAATAAAGGGATTAACTTTCTCCAGGACGATCGGATCAGGACACGAGAGGTACCAGCGGATGCAGTATGTTTTGCCTGTCGCATGGATATCAAACCTGGCCCGATTGGGTCATTGTGAATGGCCAATCTCTATCTCAGCCCCCCAAGCCATCACCGACTCGGGAGTTGCACCATCAAATGCCCGAGGTCCGCAGGGTCACAAAGATATTTTTATGAGAATGTACCTAAAAAGATGTGCTCATAATTCATAATCCTAGAACGGAGCCTTCGTGTCTGGGATATACAATAGATGTGTTTTCAGTGTCTAGCTGAAAGGTATAGTCTAATTGAAGCCTCCAGGCATCTCATTACCATGCTAACAAACCTTACTATTCACCATGCTGGCTTGGCTCCTAACTCGTTACCATACTAAAGACCTGGCCATTCAAACATGAGCCTGAATACTTAGGCCTCTTTCACACATCCGCGGGCCCTAAACGGCGCCCCGGCATTTTACCGCAGCGCCGCATGTGAAAAGCTTTCACACTTCCGGCGCCCAAAATGCGGTTTTTTGCCGGATGGTTTCTGATGCTTGGAGAGATAAGAAACCATCCGGCAAAAAAAAAAAAACGTTGCATGCAGCGTTTGTCCGGCGCCGCAATGTACATTGCGCCGCATCCGGACAAAACAGCATGCAACGCATTGACATGCGGCGCCATGCGGCGCTAATGCATGTCAATGCGAAAAAAGCCGCATGCGCCGCATCAGATTTCAGATGCGGCGCTGCGGGAAAATGCGGGGGCGCCGCAAGGGAAAAACGGATGTGTGAAACCAGCCTTAGCATACTAAAAGCCCTTTGATTCACAGTGGACATCAACCCTGTCGTACTGAATATGCCAGCAGGCCCTGGGCCAGATGCAGTTAGCAGCCTGTGGCTCTGTGAACAGACAAAATGGAGGCTGGTATAGGCCCTATCCAAGAGGGTGGATGTCCCTACCTCACACCTCCCTGCTTTTGAGGGCGCTAGGGGGTATCACATTCCTGTGTTCCCCCATGCGCCCTTCCGCACCCTCTCCTTGGCTAGGGTGGCAGATCCAGGAGGGTTTCTTCCTCTCCTTCCTCTGGAAGGTTGCACACTGTGTGGGCACAAGCCTCCCACTCATGATGGGCCTTCATCATGTTCACGTGGAAGGCCTTCCTCCTTCCACGGGCGTGGTCAAGGGTAACCAGGTAGGTGACGGCGTTGAGCTGCTCGTGCACGAGGTATGGACCCTCTCAGGCCGCCTGAAGCTTGTTTTGAGGTACGGGGACCAGTACCCACACCTTTTGACCCACCTGGTAGGTCCGATCACAAGCATTCTGGTCGTACCACCGCTTCTGGTCAGCCTGGGCTTGGGCCATATTCTCATGAACCAGCCGTGTCAAGGCCATCATTCGGTCCAGAAGCGCAATACATACTCAATGACCGACACTCCAGGGGTGGCTAAATCCCCTTCCCATGCTTCCTTCACCAGAGCAAGGGGCCCCCGTACACGTCGCCCGTACAGGAGCTCAAAGGGGGATAATCCCGTTGAGGCCTGTGAGACCTCCCGGTAGGCAAACAGCAGGTATGGGAGATGCCGCTCCCAGTCTCTCCCATGGGAGTCGATCAACATCTTCAGCATCTGCTTTAAGGTTCCATTGAACCGCTCACACAGGCCATTGGTCTGTGGGTGATACGGGCTGGCCACCAGATGTTGCACCTGTACCTGCTTACAGAGAGACTCCATCAGCTGCGACATGAACTGGGTCCCTCGGTCGGTGAGCATTTCCTGGGGAAACCCCACTCTGGAGAAAATCTCCAGTAAGGCAGTGGCCAGTTTGTCGGCCCGAATGGACGACAATGCTACCGCCTCCGGGTAT
Source organism: Oophaga sylvatica (assembly GCA_033576555.1). NCBI lineage: Eukaryota > Metazoa > Chordata > Amphibia > Anura > Dendrobatidae > Oophaga > Oophaga sylvatica. The sequence goes on from JARQOD010000003.1 coordinate 44,349,531, forward strand.
CGGGTGGCATAGTCCACTACCGTTAGTATGAAGCATTTCCCGGAGCGGCTGGGAGTGGACAGAGGTCCAATGAAATCCACAGCCACCCTCGAGAAAGGCTCTTCGATGATGGGCAGAGTTACCAGTGGGGCTTTGGGGCGCCGCCCCGCCTTCCTCACCCTCTGACAGGTGTCACACGAACGGAAGTAGGCTATCACCTCGGTCCTCATTCCAGGCCAGTAGAAATGCTGATCTAGCCTGGCCCTGGTTTTAGCGATCCCTAGGTGTCCGGCCATGGGAATCTCGTGTGCGATCCGCAACAATTCCGCCCTGAACGGATAGGGTACCACTAACTGTCGGTCCCTGGGCCACGTCTCCGGTGAACCCTGCTGGACCGTTACCCGGTATAGCCGTCATTGATCCCAAACCACTCGCTCGCGGTCGGACTCCAGGGGAGGCTGTGCTGCCTGCTCCTTGAGAGTTTTCAGGCTAGCATCAGTTTCCAACGCTGTCTGAAATCCCTGACTTGATGTGGCAAGAATTGATGAAACTGCCATGTCCTCTGTCAGTTCCCCGGGTTCTATCTCCTGGCCGCTGTCTGACTCGGCAGCCACTTGGTCGGAGAGGGGGAAACCGTCAGACCTCCGCGAGGCTCCTTGGGCTTCGGCGCTCCCACTCCTGGTAACAGCGGCCACGACCGCTGAGACCACGGGTAGCGCCTGCTTCCCCTTGTCCCCTGACCAAGTCGCCGGGTCAGGCAGACTTCCCTGGCCTCCTGACATCCCGGATGTGGGGAACTCCTGCCCTGGGGTCTTACCTGGTGGCTCCTCTCCCGGGACGCCCCCTCCCCCCATGGCCTGTTCCTCTTCCTGCAGGGGCCCTAGACTCAGCAGGCTGGATTCACTTAGTGGCCCTATACTGCCCATAGCAGCCCCTCCCTCCTGTCAAGAACACCGCACTGCACATGCTCACTGAGCCAGTGCACATGTCCTGAATAAAACAAACTGTGCTCGAGGATACCTGAGGAGCGGGACAGCAGTAATGAATGATGTGTGCTACAGACTAACAGGACCTGCAGCATGTGACTGCTGGGGGCGTGGCCTAAGCTCCAGAGATCTAGGAACTGCAGGAAAACTCCTAGCAGGGTAACGACGAGATAAAGTTACCAAGGGACAAAGACAGGGACGAAAACCAGGACAGGCCGAGATCAGAGCACAAGATAGCACGACAGTACCAAAGGGTTAGACAGAACGGACAGTCAGGACGTAGCAATAGATCAGTAAACCAGAGCGGGCAATAGGCAGTACAATAGGGACAAAACTGTAACGGAGTATCGATAGCCAAGCCAGGAGGTCAGAACTGGAGAAGACAATATTAGCAAAACGTGAGACAGAGCAGAGTGAGCAAACAGACCGGGTCATACACGGGAATCAAACAAGCAGAGCAGTATACACGCAAACCAGGGGGTCAGACACACAGTCACAACAAAAGTATAGCTGACAGACAATCTTCCCCTGGACTGGGTATAAATACCCTCCCAGATCCAAAGGGAGGCCAGCAAAAGTTAACCCTGAGTGGACAGGACATTAACCATGTCCTATATTATGCTAGGAGGCCAGCAAAAGTTAACCCAGAATGGACAGGACATTAACCATGTCCTATACCATGACACCTCCACCTCTGAGCTCTCCCCTGCAGCCTCCTCACCTGTCCTCACTGTGAGCCCTGTGTGTGTAGTGTCAGTGCATGGATTACCATCAGGTTTCACTCCCTCCTCCACTGTCGGAGGCACATTTAATACATTAACATTAGCATTCACAGTAGAGTCAGGACATTCTTGGGGAGCCGAACTTGGGGGTTCAGTGGCCACATACTGGGACACTAGCCGCCCCAAATCGGTCCCAAGCAACACATTGGCAGGAATATTTGGCGTTACTCCCATCTCCCGCATCCCCCTCTCGGCGCCCCAGTCCAAATACACCCTGGCGACGGGCAGCGCCGGTTCAACGCCTCCAATTCCGGAGACGGAAAGGGTTTTCCCAGTCACCAAGTCTTGAGGGGACACCACATCAGGACGTACCAGGGTTGGTTCAGCTCCTGTGTCCCGAAGTCCCATGACCGCTGAGCGGCCGATGGTGATGGGTTGGTAATTGTCCAGGGACCTCCCACCACCCCCTCCACACACAAAACAGTGGACGGTTTCTGGGACAGGGATGGGGCCTTCTGGCGCTGGGGACACGCAGCCTTAAAGTGTCCTGGCTGGTTGCAATGATGACAACGTCTGGGTTCTGGTCCTGGCCTGGAGAGGGCAGCAGGGGGGTACACCCCTTGCAATCTGGGGGCTGGATATGGGGCCGGGGCAGGATTGGGCTAACCCCCTCTCCAGGTGCTGCTGGCAGGCTTCTTCGGCTCAGGCACCCTGTTGTTGGCATTCTCGTCTGCCAGGGCGGCTGTAGCAGAAGCCCCCTTTGGTTTCCGGTCACGGAGGAACTGCTGGAAGTCCTCTGGGCAGTTCCACAAGAACTGCTCCGTGACGAACAGTTCCTGGACCTCCTGGCGGGCGGTGAGCTCTAGACCCGAGGTCCAGTGCTCCGCAGCTCTCAGCAGGGCCCGCATGTGGTCGGTCCAGGTGTCCTTTGAGCCCCGCTGCAGCCTCTTGAACTTCCTGCGGTACGACTCCGGGGTGAGGTTGTAGTGCTGGATCAGGGCCCGCTTGATGCTGTTGTAGTCCTGCTCCTGCCCGGCAGGTAAGTCCCCCAAAACTTCCAGGGACTTACCCCTCAAACGGAGGGTCAGGTACCTTGCCCACTGATCCAGGGCCAGATGATGTTGGAGGCAGGTCCTCTCTAAGGCCAGCAGAAAGGAATCCAGGTCTCCATCCTTTTCAAGCAAGGGAAAGTCCTCCGCCCGGACCTGGGAAAGACTTTGTCTCCGGTGTGGCTTGAGCGCCCAGCGGGGGCCCGTGCTGAGCCATCTCCAGCCAGTGCCGGCGCTCCGCAGCTTCACGGCATTCTGTATACTCACGCTCCGCAGCTTCACGACGTTCTGTATGCTCCCGCTCTGCTGCGTTCTCTGCCGCCACCAGGAGTTTGTCATGGGCAGCATCATTACCAGCCTTGAGCTGTGCCATAGCCGCTTGGAAAAGGGCCTCCGATCTGGACAGGCTGGGACGGGCAGGGGGTGGACAGTCCACTGCGAGACTGAGCACGGGGGTCTGGCTCCTTGGGGAGCCCTGGCTGAGCTCCCCTCGCCTTCATCGGTATCGAAACCCTTATAGACCATAGCATTGGCCTCCCCCTTTGCCTTACTTCTGGTGCCTTCCGCCATCTTGGGAACCTCTGGTTACGGACACAGCTACAACACTGACCTTGCACACAACTTATTATATTTACATTCTGGCTGTCTAGTGCTGGGCTGACCTTAAGACCCCAGCAGTGAAAGTTACCGCCGGTAGTCTTTAGTGTCTGGGAGTAGGGGTCCCACGCACACTATTACTCTGATCCCACTGCTGCCACCAAATGTGAAGGACGGCCCCCGTCCTTCCACGTCACCAATGAGACTTAACTCCACAGGCACAGCTCTCCGGTGCCCCCTTTGTCTCTCAGGTCAGTAAGGGAACTGCACCTAAAGCAAATGGCCGCCGGGGAGGGTGTCCTGTTACCCACTGGGTATTCTAAGATTCGTGATCAGAGTAAAAGCATCAGCCCAAGATTAATTTTATGGTTTAATTGCCTTAAGGGCGCACTAGATAATTACAGAAATATACAGTAAGCTATACAACGGAATTACAATGGATTTGCAGTCAGAGTAAAATACAACATTAATGGTACAAAGCTTAGAGGTATTAGCTAGAGGTCAATATTACCAGGTTGTAGGGACATGAGGAGGCAGGGAGCTCTGCGATCCACAGGTGAAAGTCTTAGTTGCCGGACAGTCCCCCAAAACGTGTGCCGCTGCTCCCTTGGCAGGTCTGTCCCTTGTTGCTTCTTGCTGCTGTGAGAATGGAACCTGGTCTGCCCCTAGCTCACAGTTCTTAAACTTGGTAGGCACCTCCCCTCGGTGTCCGAGGGTGGGCTGACAATCTCCACCCTTAGCCCCCTGCAGAATTTATTCCCAATACCTAATAAAGGGGTTAACTTTTTCCAGGACGATTGGATCAGGACACGAGAGGTACCAGTGCATGCAGTATGTTTTGCCTGTCGCATGGATTTCAAACCTGGCCCGATTGGGTCATTGTGGATGGCCAATCTCTATATCTCAGCCCCCCAAGCCATCACCGACTCGGGAGTTGCACCATCAAATGCCCGAGGTCCGCAGGGTCACAAAGATATTTTTATGAGAATGTACCTAAAAAGATGTGCTCATAATTCATAATCCTAGAACGGAGCCTTCGTGTCTGGGATATACAATAGATGTGTTTTCAGTGTGTAGCTGAAAGGTATAGTCTAATTGAAGCCCCCAGGCATCTCATTACCATGCTAACAAACCTTAATATTCACCATGCTGGCTTGGCTCCTAATTCGTTACCATACTAAAGACCAGGTCATTCAAACATGGGCCTGAATTACTTAGCATACTAAAAGCCCTTTTGATTCACAGTGGACATCAAACCCTGTCGTATTGAATATGCCAGCAGGCCCTGGGGCCAGATGCAGTTAGCAGCATGTGGCGCTGTGAACAGACAAAATGGAAGCTGGTATAGGCCCTATCCAAGATGGTGGCTGTCCCTACCTCACAGCAACTGTTAGGTAGATTCATAACTGGCTTAGTGATAGGACCCAAAGAGTGGTAGTAAATGGCTGCACATCGAGTTGGAAGAATGTATCAAGTGGGGTACCACAGGGCTCTGTCTTGGGCCCTGTATTGTTAAACATCTTTATCAATGATTTAGATGAAGGAATTCAGGGTAAACTGATTAAATTTGCTGATGACACAAAGCTAGGAGGGATAGCTAATTTTAGAGACGAGAGAGAGGATTCAAAAAGATATAAATAAACTGGAGCATTGGGCAGCAACTAACAGAATGGTTTTTAACAGAGAAAAATGCAAAGTACTACATCTGGGAAATAAAAATGAAAAAAGCATATACATAAAGGGAGGAATAAGGCTAAGCAACAGCACAAGTGAAAAAGACTTGGGTATACTAATAGATCACAGACTGAACATGAGTCAACAGAGTGATGCAGCAGCAAAAAAGGCAAATACAAATCTGGGATGTATTAACAGAAGCATACAGTCTAGATCACGTGAAGTCATTATTGCCCTCTACTCCTCTTTGGTCAGACCTCATCTGGAATACTGTGTCCAGTTTTGGGCACCACATTTTAAAAAAGACATCAACAAACTGGAGCAAGTTCAGAGAAGAGCGACCAGAATGGTGTCCGGTCTGCAAACCATGTCCTATGAGGAACGGTTACAGGATTTGGGAATGTTTAGGTTGCAAAAAAGAAGACTGAGAGGACACTTAGTAGCTGTATACAAATATCTCAAGGGCTGTCACATTGTAGAAGGATTCTTTATTCTCATTTGCACACGGAAAGACTAGAAGCAATGGGATGAAACTGAATGGGAGGAGACACAGATTAGATATTAGAAAAAACTTTTTGACAGTTAGGGTGATCAATGAGTGGAACAGGCTGCCACGAGAGGTGGTGAGTTCTCCTTCAATGGAAGTCTTCAAACAGAGGCTGGACATACATCTGTCTGGGATGATTTAGTGAATCCTGCTTTGAGCAGGGGGTTGGACCAGATGACCCAGGAGGTCCCTTCCAACTCTACCATTCTATGATTCCATGAGGTGGAAAGAGATAAGAAAGAGTGAACTAAGACCAAGGAATTACCAGGTTGTCGGCCGCCATCAACTGGGGATCCTGTCATAATTGTTGGCATCTTGTTATTTAGTCTGGATGCCAATAGATTTACATCTGGTGACAAATCTACCTGATCACTTCTGGGTGAAGAGCCCTTTGCACTGCAGGTAGCTGCTGGTGACTTAAAAAGTCAGTTTCCCAGATATCGACCGCTCGTATATGAACTGAAAAGATTACAGAAATTCTGTCCTCTACCCACTCCAGAATCCCTGCAACCTCTGCCATAGCTGATAGGTTTACTGCGCCTCCCTGGTGACTGAGATAGGTCACAGCAGTAGCATTATCTGAACTCTGATCGGCAATCCCTGGAGTAAGTACTCCCAATGTAAAAGAGGCAGATAGACAGCTCTGAGGTCCAGCACATTGATTGAGAGAAGTATCTCCTGCCTGCTCCAAAACCCCTGAACAGTCAAGTGAAAGAAGGTTGCTCCCCAGCCGGACAGGCTGACATCTGTGGTGAGCCCTTGCCACTAAATGGGACGAAAAAAATCTACCCCGAGTTAACAGGGGTCACGTCAACCATCACCTGAGTGACTAGCGAAAATGAAGGGGTGAGACGAATAGGCAGATCCAGGGGCTGCATTGATCTGTCCCAAGAAGCTAGGACCATTTTCCGTAGGAGCCTTGAGCGAACTTGAGCAAACTGCACTGCATCCAAAGTAGTCATCATCTTTCCCAGAACCTTCATGCAAAATCGAAGAGAGTGTCTGGCCTGTTGTTTCAAATTTCAGATCTTCTCCTCTGTAACAAATACCGATGTCTGAACAGTGTCGAACACCATTCCCAGAAATCATAGTACACTACCTGACAGAAGTTGTGTCGCTTATCCATGTTATGTAAATCAAAGCTTATAACCTGATGTTAAATTCATCCATTGGTTTTATAAATTACTCTTTTGAAAGCTGAAACCCTCCCAAATTTGGTTTAGGTTAAGAAAATAAATTGACATCAATGCTGAAATATTGATCATGTAATGAACACAGAATGGTCAAATTTTGGCAAGACAAAAGTTTTGTCGCCCACAGAAAGTAATGTGATATTCAAACAAATAATTATCTTACAATACAAATATATGTTGCATAACATTGGTGAATGAAGTTGTGGTGCTATTAGAGTCATATTTAATATTTTGTGTGACTTCCATGAGCTTGAAGGACTGCATCCACGCGGTTCAACAATGATAATACAATTTATTAATGAAGTCATCAGGAATAGCAAAGAATGCAGTCTTACATGCCTCCCAGAGTTGTCATCCAAGCTTCCTCTTTCATCCTAACCCAAACATGCTCAATGATGTTCATGTCTGGTGACTGGGCTGGCCAGTCCTTGAGCACCTTGATCTTTTTTGCCTGTAGGAACTTTGTTGTAGAGATGGATGTATGAGATGGAGCACCATCCTGCTGCAGAATTTGATCCCTTTTATGATTTGGAATGTAAGAGGTAGCTAATACGTCTTGATATTTTAGGCTATTGATATAGCCTTCCATCTTGTAAATGTTTCGCACACCCCCATACTGAATGTAACCCCAGACCATGATCTTTCCACCACCAAATTTAACTGTTTTCTGGGTGTATTTTCGATCCTTATGGGCTCCAGTAGATCTCCTGCAGTATTTGCGGCATTTGTGGTGTAATTCTACTGAAGATTCATCAGAGAAATCCACCTTCTGCCACTTTTCCAGCGTCCATCTGTTTAGCAGGCTGTGGGACTTTACAAATGCCACACGGTTTTTTATTTGCCTTTTGTTTAGTGCTGGCTTCTGGGGACTGATTCGACCATGTAGGCCATTTCGAGACAGAATCCTACAAACTGTTCTAGTTGACACAGGGACTTGAGGTGACCAGGCCTGTTGGAGCTCTGCTGCAGTGGAAGAGGGGCTTGCTTTGGATTTTTTTAACCAACAAACGTCCCTCCTGAACAGTTGTCTTGCGGAGTCTGCCGGACCTGGGCTTGTCAAACACATCTCCAGTCTTTTCAAATCTTTTTTTAATTCTTTGTACTTGACGCTGAGACACATTAAAGGTGCCAGCCACCTCTGCAGTGGATCTGGTCTTCAGCCTCTTGATAATCAAGGATTTGGTCGCAGGGTGGATTTTTGGCATGTTGTCAGAGCTCAAGTTGCAGTTCAAGTGAAGGTCTGGGGTGCTGGGTTTCTTTTTATACACACCCACTAATTAACCAATCATTTACTGAGCACTGGTGAGGATGTAAACTAGGATTGGGTGCATTATATGACCATGCGACAAAACTTTTGTCTTGCCAAAATCTGATCATTCTGTGTTCATTAAATGATCAATATTTCAGCATTGATGTCAATTTATTTTCTTAACCTAAAGCAAATTTGGGAGGGTTTCAGCTTTCAAAAGAGTAATTTATAAAACTAATGAATGAATTTAACGTCATGTTATAAGCTTTGATTTACATAACATGGATAAGCGACATAACTTCTGTCAGGGAGTGTAGCTTCGTTGGAACCAAGACTTTGTCCTGTTGACAATCCAACCGAATTGCTCCAGAGTCTGAAGGACAGTCTTTATGCTTTCTAGAGTTTGCAAATAGAATGGTGCTTTGACAAGACTATCATCCAGATAGGGCAAAACAATTATCCTCTTAGACCGTGGAAGTGCCATAACTGGGCCAGGATCTTCGTGGATACCTTGGGTATCTTGGGTACCTTGATTTACCACAAAGTGAAGAAATATCTGATGGACTGGAAAAGTTGTCACATGCAAATAAGCATCTGGAATATCTATTGAACAAAGAAATTCCCCAGCTTCTATGGATGCAACCACTGAGCAGAGCAACTCCATTTTAAAGTGACGAAGCAGAAGCTATTTGTTCAAGTGCCTACAATTACCCCTGCCTGAAGAAGGGAGCCATCACCTGGTCAAAACTCTATTCTGTAACTCATAGAGATGACCTCCCTGACCCAACGATCATTGATTGCCACCAGCCATGCCTCCTGAAAAAGAATCAGGCAGCCACCCATCTGGAAAGAATCCCCAAGTAGGGTCCGTCCATAAAGCATTGACGTTCCTGCCGCCACTGGACAAGGAGGGTCTGACTCCTGATCCAGAAGGGCACCCAGCGTTAGTTGCTCTAAAGATAACTCTACTGGGCTCCTGGGACACCTTTGGTCTAACCTGCCAACCTGATTTGTCAGCTGCAGGAAATTGACAAAAGGGATCGACCTGCAATGCCCCAGTCCTCCGAAAAGAACTTCATCACAAATGTTTAACCCATGCTATTACTGCCTAGAAAACCCAAGTGACAGAAAAGGCTGGGCAAAGAGCAACACCTGCTGCCTCAAAAGCGGAACTCACCACAGACTCTGTACGTCTATCCATGGGGTCTCTAAGTACAGTAATCTTGGCAACAGGTAGAGTGGTCACTCTAGATAAGAAAAACCGGATTACTTACCGGTAATGCTCTTTTATAGAGCCCACGACAGCACCCACTGAGAGAGGGGATCCGCCCCTAGGAACAGGAAACCTACAGAGAGATAAAAGGGGCGGCCCCCCTCGCTCCTCAGTTGGATTACAGAGAATGAGAGGAACCGCCACACAAGTTTTAGTTAATTTGCTCCATAATACGTATATATACATATTTACACTACTAGACTATGTACAGCAATTATATACATTTAGCCCTTCACCCAACGGAATACACCGTGCATACTATAACTAGGGGAGGGAAGTGAGTGGGTGCTGTCGTGGGCTCTATAAAAGAGCATTACCGGTAAGTAATCCGGTTTTTTCTCTTCGCCACGACAGCACCCACTGAGAGATTTTCAGAGACTATCACCTGGGAGGGACCACCGTGTCAAGGACTGATCTACCAAACACTAGGTCTGTTGAGGAAGATAGATCTAATCTATAGTGATCATAGAAGGTAGAAGGTGAAGCCCAGGTTGCAGCCTTACATATAAGGTCTATCGGGACATCTGCTCTTTCCGCCCATGAGGAAGATATGGCTCGTGCGGAATGTGCTTTCACGCCTTGTGGTGGGACTTTCCCTTTTGTCACATACGCCAGAGATATCGCGTCTCTAATCCATCGAGACAATGTACTCTTTGTCACTCCTGCACCTTTACGGCTACCCTGGAATGAGACAAAGAGAGCCCTGCTCTGCCTCCAGGGTCTAGTCCTGTCTAGATACATTAAGACGGCCCTTTTAACATCTAAAGTGTGGAATCTCTCTTCCTGTGGTGATGAGGGGTTATCATAAAAGGAAGGAAGGTAGATCTCCTGGGATCTATGAAACTTTGTCGCCACTTTAGGGAGATAAGATGGGTCTGTTTTTAAGACTATTTTGTCCTGAAATACTGACAGGAAAGGAGGATCTATCGATAAGGCCTGGAGATCACTCACTCTTCTCGCTGAGACCAGGGCTATTAACAAAATGGTTTTAAATGAAACATATTTTATTGGAACTGAATGGAGGGGTTCAAATGGATCTTCCGTTAAGGCGTCTAGAACTAAGTTTAAGTCCCAAGATGGCATCTGTGGTATATAGATTGGTTGTGCTCGATGGCAGGCTGAGATGAACCGAGCCACCCATCTATTGCCTGCTACGTCATGACTGTATAAGGCTCCTAGAGCTGACACTTGGACTTTAAGCGTATTTACTGATAGACCTAATTCATGTCCTTTTTGCAAAAATTCTAGGATAGCCGGGTATTAATTAGACCGTTTGAAAACCCTCTTTGCTTTAATAGCTGCCTTTCAAATTCCAAGACGTGAGGCTCAGGCCTTTGACCTGAGGGTGGTGACATGGCCCTTGTGAGAGAAGGTCCCAGTCCCAAGGGAGGATCCATGGATCTGAGACCGACATGGCCCTCAGCCATGAGAACCATGGCCTTTTGGGCCAGAACGAAGCTATTAGGATTATCCTTGCTCCTTCCTCCCTGATTTTCCGAATGACAATTGGTAGTAACATCATTGGAGGAAAGGCATAAGCTAGGCGAAAATTCCACGGGGTCTGCAAAGCATCCAGTATGTCCGGACTGTCCATCTTGAACAACGAAGCAAACCTTTCGACTTGTCTGTTGTTCCTTGTGGCAAACAGGTCTATTTCTGGCTTGCCCCATCTGACTGATATCATGTTGAAGATTCGGCGACTGAGCATCCATTCTCCCTGATGTAGAGTATGGCGACTGAGAAAATCTGCTTTGATATTGTCTGCCCCTCTGACATGCAGTGCTGATAGGGATAGGAGATGATTTTCTGCCAATCCTAGAATTTTCTCCGCGATAGACATGAGCGCTACCGATCGTGTTCCTCCTTGGTGGTTTAGGTATGCTACAGAGGTGGTATTGTCTGATAGAATCCTTGTATGAGTTCCTTGCAGCTGCGGAAGAAAGTTATATATAGCATAATATATAGCTTTTAATTCTCTCATATTTGATGAGTCCTCTACCTCAGATCTGGACCACTTTCCTGCACAATAAAGTCTTTTAAATGCGCTCCCCATCCCAAGGGACTGGCATCTGTGGTTACTATATTTGAGGGGACCACTACCCAAGGAACTCCTCCCGAAAGATTATCTGGATCTAGCCACCACCTCAGGGAAATGACCACCTCCGATGGCAGGGATATCATACTTTCTAAATATCCCTGTAAGGTTTCTCCTTTTTGCAGGATGAATCTTTGTAATTCCCTGGTATGAAATTGGGCCCACTGGACTGCCGGAATACAAGAGGTTAAAGATCCTAGCAAGGACATGCCTGCTCTTAGTGATATTATGGGATTATTTACCACAAGACGTACTTTATTAATCACAGTTAATTTCTTTGCCTCTGGTAGCAGACATCTCTGACTTACTGAATCCAGATGAAGGCCTAGGAACGTCTGACAGGTTACCGGGTGAAGCCTGGATTTTTCCCAGTTTATCAACCAACCTAATTTCTGCAAGGATGAAATTACGTCAGATAGTCTGTGCTCACACTGCAGATACGAATTTCCCACTATTAGAATATCATCCAGATATGGGATTACCAGGGTATCTTTTATTCGCAAGTATGACATCACCTCCAGCATTAGTTTGGTGAAGACGCGGGGTGCCATGGATAGTCCGAAGGGCATTGCTGTGAATTGGAGATGACGGATTCGGCCTTCTAATATTACTGCTACTCGCAGAAACCGCTGATGCGAGATTTGTATTGGTAGATGGTAATACGCATCTTTGAGATCCACGACCGCCATGTAGCATCTGGGAAATAGAAGTTTAATGGCTGACCGTATAGACTCCATTTTAAAAGTCCGGGCCTTCAAAAAGGTATTCAGCTTCTTTAAATTCACTATGGTTCTAAATGAACCATCTGGTTTAGACACTAGAAACAAGGGAGAATAAAAGCCTTTCCCTCTTTGATGAACCGGAACCTCCACTAGTACATTTTTATGCAATAGGCCTTTAATTTCTAATTCTAATGACTCCTGTTGAGCTTGAGACTTTAAGGAAGTCAATAGAAAGGAGTCCGGAGGATTCCGGACAAATTCCAGTGCTAGACCTGATTTTATAATATTAATGGCCCAGGGGTTCGAAGTGATTTTTTCCCAGTGACAGGAGAAGTGTAAAAGCCTGCCACCAACAGGTAGATTAACACTACCGGAATTTTTTTCCTGGTTTAAAGGGACGTTTACCGAACAAGTTTCCTTTCGGTCTGAAGTCCTTATTGTTCCAGGAGTTCTGGGCTTTAAAGTCCTTCTTTCTGCCAAACGCTGGCTTTCTGAATGATCTCCTGTAGGATGGAACGTACGGATTAGGGAAGCCTTTCTTTCTCTCTGCTGCCTTGGTTAGGATGTCATCTAGTACTGCACCAAACAGATACTCACCCTGGCAGGGTATAGCGCAGAGTTTAGACTTAATGTGCGTGTCCCCCTTCCAGACTTTTAGCCATAGCGCTCGTCTAGCTGCGTTAGTTAAACCCGCCGTTCTTGCTGCTAGACGGAGAGAATCTATTGAAGCATCTGACAAGAAGGCAGCTGCACCTTTAATTAATGGAATGGAGGCACATAGCTTATCTCTGGATAGGCCATTTTTTATATTGTCCTCCAACTGGTCTAACCATATTAACAAGGCTCTACCCGTACATGTGGACGATATCGCTGGCTTGAATGCTCCTATACATGATTCCCATGATCTTTTAAGCAGTGTGTCTGCTTTCCGATCCAGGGGATCCGATAACATTCCAGTATCTTCCACTGGAAGAGAGGACCGGCGAGAAGTTGAGGCTACAGCCGCGTCCACTTTAGGTGCTTTTGCCCAAGAGGTTAGATCTTCATCATTGAAGGGGTATCGTCTTTTGGATGCCGCTGGCATAAAACCTCTCTGCCCTTGCTTTTCCCATTCTTTTTTAACCATATCTTTTATGGCTGGAATTATAGGAAATACTCTACCCTTTCGTTGGGAGAGACCTGAAAACATAATCTCTTGGGGAGTTTTAGGATCTTTAACGTCTGACAATCCCATAGTGTTTCTTATTGATTTAATCAGGTTATTTATGCTATCAGTTGGAAAGCATGTATGTTCCTCTTCCTCCTCCGAGGACACAGAATCTTGTGAAGCCTGCGAATTTAGCTCTCCACTGTCTGAAGAAGACCCCACTTTAGGCGGGGTGATCTCTCTAAGGGTTTTTCTTCCCGTAACACTACTTGCTCCCCCTAGGGCCTGTAGCTCTTCCCTAATCATTAAACGAATATCCTCCGTTCTAACTGAATTTTCTTCCTGGAGCGTATGGCCAATGCATATTTGACACAATCTTTTCGAATACGCGTCTGGGAGGGGCTGGGAGCATAGGGCATATTCTTTGTGTTTGGTTTTGTCCGTTTTTTTCGCCTAAGGATAGACAGAAAGAAGAGGAAAGGGCCGTCAGCTTGACAGGTGTGATTAAAAGACACTCACCCAGTGAAGCTCTTGTCAGCACAGTACCGGCTTTGAAGTCAAAGGATCTGGCTGCGGCGTGGAGTGAGATGATTTTTCTCCATCTCTATTAGTGGAACCACTTCGCTTGGAGCGTCCACTTTCACCTTTTTTGCTGCTGCTGCTACGACGTGGATTAACCATGTCGTCAGACAGGTGCGACACAGGGTCAATCGGAACTGACATTGCTGCACACCGGAGGCCCCACAAGCGGTGCTTTTATGCAGCTGCCCGCAAAATAACCTCCCTTTTTTTTTTTTTTTTTTTCATAGCGCTGACCCGGAAGTGTAATCCTTCACTTCCGGGTTTCTGCATCCTCAGCGCATGCGCGCCGCTCTATACCGCTCTCTGCCTCCATGGTATCCTCGGAGGGCTGAATCCACCTCCGGCGATCACCGAACGCGCGCCTCTGTCTGCGCCGCGTCTCTCTGCCCCGGCACTCAAGTCATGCCCGCACATTATGACAGAGGAGGCGGCGGCTCCTCCACGCCGACTCACATCACCTCAAGGCTCCCGGGATTTGAAGGTAGGGCAGCCTTATTGCCATATTTATGCGAGCCAGAGCTATATCGCTCCTGGCCTCGCATTTCCACCTTGTGTGCGCCGTCTTCATCCTTTCCAGGTGGTTAATCCCCAGTCGAGGAGGGAGTTGAATTAAAAAACTCCCCCGACGCTGCTTCTGGTACTGGAACCCCTGCCGCTCTTATAGATACTGCGCAGGCGGTTCCCTAGCCCAGGCATCCTCTTCTCAGTAGGTTCCTCTCTTAGGAACAGGAAACCAACTGAGGAGCGAGGGGGGCCGCCCCTTTTATCTCTCTGTAGGTTTCCTGTTCCTAGGGGCGGATCCCCTCTCTCAGTGGGTGCTGTCGTGGCGAAGAGAAAAGACACTGGAGTATCTACCACCGATGGAGTAGACCAAGCAGCCACCAGCTCTGATGGGAAGCGATATAACACCTCTATATAGCAGTGCTTTTGATAACATTTGTCTGGGTGTTCCAATGCCCTTTGTAACACCTCTGTAAATTCCTAATTTTTAGAAAAAGATCTAGCTATGCGCTTACCTACTGAAAAGACCTGTTTCGGTAACGGGAGGGGGCAGCGCAGCTGTCACTCCCAGAGAAACGTCCACAGCAGACACATAACTGTCCGCCATTTTCCTCAGCTCCCCCATCTGATATGGATCTAGAACAGATTCTGCACTAGAACTGGATTCTGAGCACAGAGGGGAGAAAATACGCTGTCAAGGAGAAAAGCAATTGGGGAACCTCCCCTGTTAAGGTGTCCGAGACAAAGAGAGAACCCATGGCCTTCTGTACCGCTTTTACGACCGGCCATACTGGCACAGGTTAGCTGGAGGATCCGACTCACAACGGTGATTAGAGCTCCCGGGACGGAAGTAGTCACCAGCAATCGTTTCACAACTGTAACAAGCTTCCTGGACACACAACCTGGTTAGTTCGGCTACAGACAGAGCTAAATAACGAGCCCAGGCACAAGGGGCCATATTCTCCTCAGATGTCATAGAGGTCCCCTGTGCGGCTACCAGCAAGGAAACAGAAGGGGTATAGATGGTACAATACCCAGACTTCCACCACAGCCAGCTACTGGTAGGCCCACGTAGAGAGCTGTGAGAGCCTGCAGATACCCAGGCAGCTGCGTGGCACAGCACCATTTTAGCCAGCCACCTGTCTAATCCCAACCAAGGCCAAGGGGATCAGATGGGCAAGCAAAACAGCCAGCAGCATCATCTAGCCACTGCACCAGGACAGTCCCCATCTCTCTTCCAGAGACAAGCAGCCTCAGGTAATCACCACCCCAAGAAAAGAAAACAGAGGAGGGAATGAGTGGTTAACCACGCAGGTGGGAGGGCCGGGTTTACGATAGGGTCATATATGTCCTGAAGATCCAGATCCCTTTAACTTCTGCACTATGCACACGCGCGCTATGTGGGGTGGCGGGCAAGAGCTAGTTGGCTTATGGACCTCCACACCAGTACCTGCACCGACAGTGTCAAGGTGCCTTTGTCTGGCCACACCGACTCGAGACAAGTCTGAGACAGACGTTGCCTCCAACTGACACTACAAGGAACGGAGGAAAAGGAAAGACACCGAACGTAGCAATATGTATGTATGTATATATAACACACACATATATATATATATATACAGTGCCTACAAGTAGTATTCAACCCCCTGCAGATTTAGCTGGTTTGATAAGATGCAAATAAGTTAGAGCCTTCAAACTGCAAACGAGAGTAGGATTTATTAACAGAAGCATAAATCTTACAAAACAAAAAGTTATGTTGCTCAGTTGAATTTTAATAAATTTTAAACATAAAAGTGTGGGTCAATTATTATACAACCCCTATGTTTAATATTTCGTGGAATAACCCTTGTTTGCAATTACAGCTAATAATCGTCTTTTATAAGACCTGATCAGGCCGGCACAGGTCTGTGGAGTTATCTTGGCCCACTCCTCCATGCAGATCTTCTCCAAGTTATCTAGGTTCTTTGGGTGTCTCATGTGGATTTTAATCTTGAGCTCCTTCCACAAGTTTTCAATTGGGTTAAGGTCAGGAGACTGACTAGGCCACTCCAACACCTTGACTTTTTCCCTCTTGAATCAGGCCTTGGTTTTCTTGGCTGTGTGCTTTGGGTCGTTGTCTTGTTGGAAGATGAAATTACGACCCATATTAAGATCCTTGATGGAGGAGCGGAGGTTCTTGGCCAAAATCTCCAGGTAGGCCGTGCTATCCATCCTCCCATGGATGCGGACCAGATGGCCAGGCCCCTTGGCTGAGAAACAGCCCCACAGCATGATGCTGCCACCACCATGCTTGACTGTAGGGATGGTATTCTTGGGGTCGTATGCAGTGCTATCCAGTCTCCAAACGTCACGTGTGTGGTTGGCACCAAAGATCTCGATCTTGGTCTCATCAGACCATAGAACCTTGAACCAGTCTGTCTCAGAGTCCTCCAAGTGATCATGAGCAAACTGTAGACGAGCCTTGACATGACGCTTTGAAAGTAAAGGTACCTTACGGGCTCGTCTGGAACGGAGACCATTGCGGTGGAGTACGTTACTTATGGTATTGACTGAAACCAATGTCCCCACTGCCATGAGATCTTCCCGGAGCTCCTTCCTTGTTGTCCTTGGGTTAGCCTTGACTCTTCGGACAAGCCTGGCCTCGGCACGGGAGGAAATTTTCAAAGGCTGTCCAGGCCGTGGAAGGCTAACAGTAGTTCCATAAGCCTTCCACTTACGGATGATGCTCCCAACAGTGGAGACAGGTAGGGCCAACTCCTTGGAAAGGGTTTTGTACCCCTTGCCAGCCTTGTGACCCTCCACGATCTTGTCTCTGATGGCCTTGGAATGCTCCTTTGTCTTTCCCATGTTGACCATGTATGAGTGCTGTTCACAAGTTTGGGGAGGGTCTTAAATAGTCAGAAAAGGCTGGCAAAAGAGATCATTAATCCACACATGTGAAGCTCATTATTCTTGGTGCCTGAACTACTTCTTAATACTTTAGGGGGACAAAACAGAATTCTTGTGGTTTGAGGGGTTGAATAATAAATGACACTCTGAATTAACTTTTAACGTTTTTAAAAAAAAAAAAAAAATTAAAACAAAAATTTTTGCTGCAGTGCATTTCCCACTTCCAGGCTGATCTACAGTACAAATGTCACAATGCCAAGTTAATTCCGCATGTGTCAACCAGCTAAATCTGCAGGGGGTTGAATACTACTTGTAGGCACTGTATATATATATATATATATATATATATGTATATATATAAAAAATCAGGAAAAACACCAATAGATATTTAGTATCAAAGAATTAATGACATATGCATGCTAGGATAGGAATGACACACCATTTGGGATGAATCAGAAAACCCAAGAGGAAGAAAGCACCTAATGAGGTCACAATGAAGTACAACACGTGACTGAGAAAATGAAAAAATACTTTATATAATTGGCAACACCATGGCACAACAACAGGGTGTGCCCCACACAGATTAAAATATATGAAGATGTACAAATGGTTAACCCCTTAACCCCTGGAGGTATTTTTGCTATTGCGTTTTCATTTTTTGCTCTCCTTTTCTCAGAGCCATAACTTTTTTTATTTTTCGGTCAATATGGCCAGGTGAGGGCTTGGTTTTTGAGGGATGAGTTGTGCTTTAGAACGACACCATTGGTAACATATCCTGTACTGGGAAACAGGAAAAAATTCCAAGTGAAGTGAAATTGCAAAAAAAGTGCAATCCACAGTTGTTTTTTGTTTTGCTTTATTATGTTCACTAAATGGTAAAACTAATCTGCCACTATGATTGTCCAGGTCATTACGAGTTCATAGACACCAAACATGTTTAGGTTCTTTTTTTTATCTACGTGGTGGAAAAAAAATCCAAACTGTTTAAAAAAAAAAAGAAAAGAAAAATTTGTGCGATTTTCCGATACCCGATTTTTTCGTGATCTGGGGTCGGGTGAGGGAATACGTTTTTACTTGCCGAGCTGACGTTTTTAGTGATACCATTTTGGTGCAGATACGATCTTTTGATCGCCCGTTATTGCATTTTAATGCAATGTCGCAGCAACCAAAAAAACGTAATTCTGGCGTTTTGACTTTTTTTCTCACTACGCCGTTCAGCAATCAGGTTAATCTTTTTTTTAATGATAGATCGGGCGATTCTGAACCCGGCGATACCAAATATGTGTATGTTTGATTTTTTTTTTATTGTTTTATTTTGAATGGGGCGAAAGGGGGGTGATTTGAATTTTTATATTTATGCTATTTTTTACATTTTTAAAAACATTTCTTTTTTTTTTTTTACTTTTGGCATGCTTCAATAGTCTCCATGGGAAACTAGAAGCTGCCATCACCCGATGATCAGATCGCCTGTATGTAAAAGAATTGCTGACTTGCTATGGGCGCCGACCACCGGGCAGCGCTAATAGCCATCCGGCATTGACAACCATAGAGGTCTGCAGGAGACCTCTGGTAGTCATGCCAACCCATCGATGACCGAGATCACGTGACGGGGTTACCAATGGGCGGATTTCTGGCACCATTGCCAGAAGTGCATGTTAAATGCCGCTGTCAAGAGTTTGACAGCAGCATTTAACGGATTAATAGCCGCCGGTGGATCGCGATTCCACCCGTAGAGGTTCTGGGCACATGTCAACTGTTCAAAACAGCTGACATGTGCCAGTAAAGATGTGGGCTCAGCACCGGAGCCCACATCAAAGGGAGGGTGTCCGACATCGGCCCGATGTCGGAAATAGGTTAAAAAGATGTGACCAGGACCATTAAGAGGGTAGTATACATTGGTAGGGAAAAAAGATGTATATTGATAGTAAGGGGGTACTCCAATTGGTCACAGATAAAGACCAATGCCTAATATAAATAAGTGTACAAAAAACTAAAGTAAAAAATGATGATCAGAGATGTGAAGAATCATGGAATCAGTGCTGAATGGAGTACAGGAATGCGTGCACATAACCTATCTATGCCATATTAATTCAGTACAGAGGCAATCATGCCAATGGGCAAGTGTAAAATGAATGGCACAGAAGAGGAACAAATGCACATAACTTACTAATGGTGATTAGATAGTACATACCAATGAACAGCATAGAGACCAAGCCATGACTGAAAACCAAGGAGATCAAATGAGAATCAAAGGAGGCAGAAGATCTAATCAGACAACCATGGATGAGAGGTACATTACCAGGAAGGTCCAGGAATCCAAGTGTGGCGCAATCTATGTGCATTTGTTCCGCTTCTGTGCCATTTATGATTTCACACTTACACTTTGGCATTATTGCCTCTATACTGAATGTATGACATAGGGTTATGTGCACGCATTCCTGTACACCATTCAGCACTGATTCCATGATTCTTGACATCTCTCATCATCATTTTTTACTTTAGGTTTTTTGTATACTTATTTATATTAGACATTGGTCTTTATCTGTCACCGATTGAAGTATCCCCTTACTATTAATACACATCTTTTTTCCCTACCTATATATACTACCTTCTCAATGGTCCGGGTCACATCTTTTTAACCATTACATCTTCATGTATTTTAATCTGCGTGGTGCACCCGCTGTTATGCCATGTTGTTGCCAATTACATAAATAAATCATTTTTTTCATTTCTCATTTACGTGTTGTACTTAATTATGACCTCATGTTCAGTGCTTTATTTCTCTTGGGTCTTCAAAGAACTGAGGAAGCCTGGCTCCAGCAGACGAGGTACGGTCTGCTGGGGAGGAGCAGGGTAGGAGTCAAGTTTATTTAAATACAATAATAGCGTCAGCTTCCAGGTGGCAGCAGACCGTGATTCTGTGTCCCCCAATAAGACGAACGAGAAAACAAGACTGAACACAAGACCTTCACAGCCGTCTACACATCATAGGGGAGATCTCATGACACCTTCTCTCCATCTACCTGATGATCCTGAGTAATATCGGGATTTTCTTGTTTACAGTCCTGAGGAAGAAGAGGACTGGGACATCTCTCTGGTGTTGTCGTCTTACTGGATAGAACTGGAGGAAACATACAGGGACTAAATTAATTCTTTACATACAGATAATTATAGGTCGTGTGTATTTAGTCCTGTCTAGTACCTGGTGATGTGAGGGGCTGGGGAACCTCCATCATGAAGTCCTTGTACAGATCTTTGTGTCCTTCTAAATACTCCCACTCCTCCATGGAGAAATAGACGGCGACATCCTGACACCTTATAGGAACCTGACACATACAATGATACCGTCATCCCCCTGATCCCTTCATAGCGTTACTGTATAATGTCCCAGCATTCCCAGCAGTGTCACCTCTCCAGTCAGCAGCTCAATCATCTTGTAGGTGAGTTCTAGGATCTTCTGGTCATTGACGTCCTCATGTATCAGGGATTGAGGCCCCTTGATTGGGCTCAGGGGTCTTCCCCATCCGTCAGACACAGAGGCCTGACTAGAGGTCTTCTTCACTACTGTGTAATCCTGGTTATGGAGAGACACATTAATAAATCTCACTACAGACATTTCCAGAGTCCTCACCTCTCCAGTTCTGTCCATCTGTTATTCCCATAGATAAGAATGGTGTAATGTGATGTCATCAGAATCTCTCACCTCTCCAGTAAGCCAGAAGAGGATCTTTAGGGTGAGGTGTAATATTCTCTTTGCCATCATTTTCACCTTGTCCATATCGATCCTTAACGGGTCAGTCAGGAGAATTCTCTTATATTGAAGATCTCCACTGAGAGGATCCGATATTGTAGGGACCTGGATGGGGAAAAGATGACGATGTAACATCATAAAGATCTTGTGTAATAAAAACTATAGGAAAAAAAGAAGAGCAGATAGGGTCTTATACCACAGACTCAGATATCGTTTTTTATAAAAAAAACCTGCTCAGCTGGTGTTGTTGTAGTAAAGCATATTTGTGTCGGCTGCCGCAGATCCACGCGTCAGCAAGCGACCATATTGGGAATAATAAATGGACACCCAAGTGCAAAGGAACAGGGGGACAGTCAAAAACGAACACCCAGGCAGTTGAAGGCAACAATATAAATTTTATTACAGATAATACAAACATGTATAAACAGCACAAGCATCAATTACAAGATAAAAAGGAGCGTGAAACACACCACTAAATATCCAATACCCCGGTGTTTTAACAAAATATAAACAGGTAAATATACACCTAGTGCATAAAAATTATGATACTATATACTGGTCCACAGTAGTGAAAATATATAATAAATGTGCACCAAAGCAAAATAAGTGTCATAAAAAGAAATTATGTCATCTATGACCAATGAGTGCAACAATTATACGAAAAATAATACTGACCAAAAAATGTAAGCATATAATGCAACAATAACACCTAATATACCACCCATATGAATCCAATCAAAAATGAACATCACCTATTGCAGAAAATCTAAACCGCATAGTGCCAATAATAACCCAAAATAGTGTGCAAAAGAAAAAAATCCCAATGAACCATATAATGCCAAATTATGGTATATTACCTGAAAACACCTGGGGGAGGAAAAATGTGGCGGTGATAACGCTGCCTCGAACGCGCCCCGAGCCACCATGGTGGCTCCCTATTTATAGTTCGTAATTTCACTGTTATCACATCCCCCTGACGAAGGAAGACTTTCCGAAACGCGCGTCAGGGCGCGTTCGAGGCAGCGTTATCACCGCCACATTTTTCCTCCCCCAGGTGTTTTCAGGTAATATACCATAATTTGGCATTATATGGTTCATTGGGATTTTTTTCTTTTGCACACTATTTTGGGTTATTATTGGCACTATGCGGTTTAGATTTTCTGCAATAGGTGTATGTTCATTTTTGATTGGATTCATATGGGTGGTATATTAGGTGTTATTGTTGCATTATATGCTTACATTTTTTGGTCAGTATTATTTTTCGTATAATTGTTGCACTCATTGGTCATAGATGACATAATTTCTTTTTATGACACTTATTTTGCTTTGGTGCACATTTATTATATATTTTCACTACTGTGGACCAGTATATAGTATCATAATTTTTATGCACTAGGTGTATACTTACCTGTTTATATTTTGTTAAAATACCGGGGTATTGGATATTTAGTGGTGTGTGTTCACGCTCCTTTTTATCTTGTAATTGATGCTTGTGCTGTTTATACATGTTTGTATTATCTGTAATAAAATTTATATTGTTGCCTTCAACTGCCTGGGTGTTAGTTTTTGACTGTCCCCCTGTTCCTTTGCACTTGGGTGTCCATTTAATATTTTAGGGTGGGTTTGCCATCCACACTTTGAAGTGGGATTCAGATTTCGGTGTAAATTTATTTTATTTTAATTAATTTATTTAATATTCTTTTATTTTTTCCATATATATTTTACACTGGGCTGTTGTCCATTTCTGTTGCGTTTATATATTGGGAATAATGTAGAGGAGATTTGAGGATAATGTCCGTGCTGCCAAACACTGCAGATTCAGATGTATTTGATAAAACAATGGTGGTTTATTCTATGCGTTTCGATAGACTTCGAAACACGTAGAATAAACCACCATTGTTTTTTCAAATACATCTGAATCTGCAGTGTTGGGCAGCACGGACATTATCCACAAATCTCGGACTCAGTAATAACACAAATACAGGAGACTAGCTTGGCCCATGTGAAATTTTCGCACATTGGTCGTCGGGGGCGCAGGCAATTTCAGAAAAAGTAAGCTGGTCAAATGTAAATGTATTTCATGAGATGATGAACACAGACAGGTATTTATATATTTTAGATTGGTAATACAATAAATTGGTTTTATAAGTAGAGGCCAAAAATGTCTTCGGTTGAGGTGCCACCTGCAGGTCATTGTGTCTTTCTGTAGATTTATGAAAATAAATGTTTAAACTGTATTTAGTGATAAAATCGTAAATGTGTGGTTTGTTTGGCTCTTTTCTTGCTGAAGGGGGCAAGTTTACCTTTCAAATGGTGTATCATTTGTGTGTGTGGGTGCAGTATGAACGGAGATACAAAGTGATCACCGAAAAAACAGTGTTTACAAATAATAGAATAGATAATAAGAGGAAACAGAACGTGTAGATGTTGTATTCTCAGATCGCATGAACTGGAATGTCATAAACGTCACCCACTTGCTGCACTCGTGACTTGGATGTGACTGTAAAGTGGGACTAAGCGCCCCCCACAGTCATCTCACACATCCACACACTTCTAGCAGCCACCATTCACCATTTTGATAGGTCACCAAGACCCCTACCCTGGGTTACACACTAGCTCACGTGCACAACTAACTTTTCAAAGCTGCCTATAGGTACTTCTTACACTTTAGCATACACTGTGTAAAAAATACAAAAAACAAGCTGTACTTTTCTAAAAGGGTCAACAAGTGCTAAGCATCTCTGGGAACTCCTTCAAGATTGTTGGAATACCATTTGGGGTGACTACCTCTTGAAGCTCATCAAGAGAATGCCAAGAGTGTGCAAAGCAGTCATCAAAGCAAAAGGTGGCTACTTTGAAGAACCTAGAATATAAGACATAATTTGAGTTGTTTCACACTTTTTTGTTAAGTATATAATTCCACATGTGTTAATTCATAGTTTTGAAGCCTTCAGTGTGAATGTACAATTTTCATAGTCATGAAAATACAGAAAAATCTTTGAATGAGAAGGTGTGTCCAAACTTTTGGTCTGTACTGTATATATATTAGCTATGAACCCGTTCTATGCTCGGGTGGCAAGCATTTTGATTGGTATATGGTCTCCGATCCTAGTATGTGCTGCCCCCTCCTATCCTGGTATGCGTGGTACCCCTCATCCCTATCCTGGTATGTATGGTACCTCTCATCCCTATCCTGCTATGCATGGCCCCCTTATCACTCTAATGGTATGCATGGCCCCCCTCATCCCTATCCTGGTATGCATGTTACCCCCTCATCCCTATAATGGTATGCATGGTCCCCTCACCCCTGAATTCTAGTATGCATGGTGCCCTCACCTCCCAATCCTGGAATGCATGGTCCCCTCACCCCCCAATCCTGGTATGCATGGTCCACTCACCCCCAATCCTGGAATGCATGGTCCTCTCACCCCCCAATCCTGGAATGCATGGTCCCCTCACCCCTCAATCCTGATATGCATGGTCCCCTCACCCCCCAATCCTGGAATGCATGGTCCTCTCACCCCTAATCCTGGTATGCATGGTCCCCTCACCCCCAATCCTGGAATGCATGGTCCGCTCACCCCCCCAATCCTGGTATGCATGGTCTCCTCACCCACCCAATCCTGGTATGCATGGTCTCCTCACCCACCCAATCCTGGTATGCATGGTCCTCTCACCCCCCAATCCTGGTATGCATGGTCCTCTCACCCCCCAATCCTGGTATGCATGGTCCTCTCACCCCCAATCCTGGTATGCATGGTCTCCTCACCCACCCAATCCTGGTATGCATGGTCCTCTCACCCCCCCTAATCCTGGTATGCATGGTCCTCTTACCCCCCAATCCTGGTATGCATGGTCCTCTCACTCCCCTATCCTGGTATGCATGGTCCTCTCACCCCCCTATCCTGGTATGCATGGTCTCCTCACCCCCCCCAATCCTGGTATGCATGGTCTCCTCACCCCCACCGGTATGCATGGTCCCCTCACCCCCCCAATCCTGGTATGCATGGTCTCCTCACCCACTCAATCCTGGTATGCATGGTCTCCTGACCTCCCTCATCCTGGCATCCATGGTCCCCTCACCCCCGCAATTCTGGTATGCATGGTCCCCTCATCCCCCCAATCCTGTCATGCATGGTACCCCTCATCCCCCAATCCTGGTATAGCTGTGGGGTCTCGCCGTGAGGTCAGGAGACAGCAGGATTGTGCCGGCGAAATCGGCGCCTGCGCAGTCATCGCTTTCCGGCGCCATTTTCTTTAAGACACACTGCAGTGTGCATTCCACAAAATGGCGCCAGAAAGCGCGGACTGGGCATGCGCCTATGCCGGCGCCTGCACAGTCCTCGCTTTCCGGCGCCATTTTCTTGAAGACACACTGCAGTGTGTCTTCCACAATATGGCACCGGAAAGCGCGGACTGGGCATGCGCCGATTCCGGCGCCACAACCAGCCCTCTCCTGACATCCCAGCAGGACCCCGTGGCAACACGAGATCGGTAAGGTGTTGTGCCGGAGATCGCGGTATGCGTTCAGTGCTTACGCATACCGCGATCTCCTGGGCCACCCTCCTCATCCCGGGTGCGTTACTCTGTCCAGACTGCGCAGGCGTGTCGCGCTTGCGCAGTCTACTAAGGCTTCAGACAGAGTGACGCTCCCAGCGTTATATTATAGATATATATATATATATATATATTTAGATTTCATACAGCTATAGATAGCAGAATAGCTGATAATTCAATTGTCAGCATCTGTAAAATCATTACAGAACCCAACAAGATATGAGACATGGTTTACATACAGTAAACCATTGCATATCCATTATTTTTTTATATGTCCCTCACTAATAATGTTAGTAGTTTGTGTGTGTGTAAAATTTTGGCGCTGTAGGTGTTAAATTAAAGGATTAATTCACAGAAAAAAATAGCAATTTTCTCCGCCAGATAGGGTAAGCCAGTGACTGAGGGCAGAAATAGCCTAGAGAGGGACAATTGTTTTTGGGGCCCCCCCCCCGGCTAAAAAAAAAAAAAAAAACCTGCCCCCAAGCCACCCAGAAAAGGCGCATCTGTAAAATGCGCCAATTCTGGCACTTACTCTCTCTCTTCCCATTGCCCTGTAGCGGTGGCAATAGGGTGTAATAAGGGGTTAATGTCACCTTCCTATTGTAAGGTGACATTAAGCCTGATTAATAACGGTCAATAAGACAACTATCCATTATTAGTCCACTAGCCTAAAAGGGAGTATAATAAAGATGGAAAAAATGTGGATTTATTTCACTAAAATCTTCATTCTTAATGTGTGTTTTTTTAACCCTTTCAGACAAGTGGATTAATAATGGATAGTTGTCTTTTTGACAGCTCTACATTATTAACCAGACTTAATATCACCTTACAATAGCAAGGTGACATTAATCCCTTATTACCCCATATGCCACTGCTACAGGGCAATGGGAAGAGAAAGTGCCAGAATTGGCGCATCTTACAGATGTGCCTTTTCTGGGGTGGCTGGGGGCAGTTTTTTTTTTTAGCGAGGGAGGCCCAAAAACAATGGGGCTATTAACCCCTTTCTGTCATCAGACGTACTATCCCGTCCATGTGCCTTGGGACTTAATTCCCAGGGACAGGATAGTACGTCCAAGGCGATCAGCTGCGCTCCCGGGGGGAGAGCAGCCGATCGCGGGCGGGTGTCAGCTGATTATCACAGCTGACACCCGGCCCTATGTGCCAGAAGTCATGGACCGCTCCCGGCACATTAACCCCTGGCACACCGCGATCAAACATGATCGCGGTGTACCGGGGCACAGGGGAGCATCGTGCAGGGAGCTCCCCTGAGACCCTCAGAACAGCGCGATGTGTTGCGCTGTTCCGAGGGACTCTCCTCACTGCAGGATCCCGGATCCAAGATGGCCGCCGGGTCCTGCAGGGAGGCGGCTTCCTCAGTGCCTGCTGAGAGCAGGCACTGAGAAGCCTGCAGCAGTGCCAGGGCGATCGCTGGTGTGACAGAGTGCTGTGCACACTGTCACACCAGCGATCTGACCCTACACAGTGATGTCCCACCCTGGGACAAAGTTAAAATGTACAAAAAATAAAAATAAACATTTGTAAAAAAAAATTCCTAAATAATGAAAAAAAAAAAATATTCCCCAATAAATTCATTTCTTTAATGTAAAAAAAAACCCCAACAATAAAAGTACACATATTTAGTATCGCCGCGTCCGTAACGACCCGTACTATAAAACTGTCCCATTAGTTAACCCCTTTAGTGAACCCCTTCAAAGAAAAAAAAAAAAACAAGTCTAAAAAACAATGATTTATCATCATACCGCCGAACAAAAAGTGGAATAACATGCGATCAAAAAGACGGATATAAACAAACATGGTACCGCTGAAAATGTCATCTTGTCCCGCAAAAAAAGCCGCCGTACAGCATCATCAGCGAAACAATAAAAAAGTTATAGCTCGCAGAATAAAGCGATGCAAAAATAAATATTTTTATATATAATCGTTTTAATTGTATATACCCATGTATAAGCCGAGATTTTCAGCCCATTTTTTAGGGCTGAAAGTCCCCCTCTCGGCTTATATGCGGGTCATATACGGGGGTCGGCGGGGGTGTTGGATCATACTCACCCCTCCGCCGGCGCGGTCTCTGCAGCCCCCTGCTTCTCCCACGATCTCCGGCTCCTTCCTGCAGCGGTCACATGATACTGCTCATTAAAGTCATGAAAATGCACATATTCATGACTTTAATGAGCGGTAGCACGTGACCGCTGCAGGACTGAAGCGCTGCGAAGAACGCCGGGAGAAGAGGAGAGGCTGCAGAGACGCGCGGCGGAGGGGTGAGTATAGCGATATTTACCTGTCCCCGTGCCACCGCTGCGCTGCTCCTCGGTCTGACTCCTCTGGCTGTGAATGATCAGGCAGAGGGCGCGATGACGTCGTTAGTGAGCGCCGCGCCCCTTGCCAGATCATTCACAGCCAGAGGAGTCAGACCGAGGGAGCAGCGCAGTGGTGCAGAGAGGACAGGTAAATATCTCAGGTGCCGGGGTCCTGAGCGAGCGGTGACACCGGCACCTGTCCCCCATAGCACGCCCGTGTCACCGCATGCTCAGGACACTGGCACCTGGCCCCCAGCGACGAGAGGTGAGTATGTCTTTTTTTTTTTGCAGCAGCAGCAGCAGCATATGAGGCCTATACTATGGGGCATAATTGTGCAGCATATGGGGGCATAATATGGAGCATATGCGGGCATAAGCTGTGGAACATATGGGGCATAATCTGGAGCATATGGGGGCATAAGCTGTGGAACATATGGGGGCATAATATGGAGCATATGGGGGCATAATCTGTGGAACATATGGGGCATAATCTGGAGCATATGGGGGCATAATCTGTGGAACATATGGGAGCATAATCTGGAGCATATGGGGGCATAATCTGTGGATCATACGGGGCATAATCTGTGGAATATATGGGGGCATAATCTGGAGCATATGGGGGCATAATCTCTGAAGCATATTGGGAATAATCTGGAGCATATAGAGGCATAATCTGTGCAGCATACGGGGGCATAATCTGTTTGGCATCATATGGGGGCATAATCATTTTTCACCCTAGGCTTATACGCGAGTCAATACGTTTTCCCAGTTTTTTGTGGCAAAATTAGGGGGGTCGGCTTATACATGAGTATATACGGTAAGTGCCAAAACATAAAAAATGATATAAATGAGGTATCACTGTAATTGTACTGACCCGAAGAATAAAACTGCATTATCAATTTTACCACACGCTATAAACGCCCCTCCCCCAAAAGAAACTCATGAATTGCTGTTTTTTGTTCATTCTGCCTCCCTAAAATCATAATAAAAAGCGATCAAAAAATGTCATGTGCCCAAACATGGTACCAATAAAAACGTCACCTCGTCCCGCAAAAAATAAGACCTCACATGACTCTGTTGGCCAAAATATAGAAAAATTATAGTTCTCAAAATGTGATGATGCAAAAACTACTTTTTGCAATAAAAAAGCGTCTTTTAGCGTGTGACAGCTGCCAATCATAAAAACCCGCAATAAATAATAAATTAAACCCCCCTTTACCACCCTCTTAGTTAGGGAAAAATAATAAAATTAAAAAACTGTATTTATTTCCATTTTCCCATCAGGGTTAGGGTTGGGGCTAAAGTTAGGGTTAGGGTTGGGGCTAAAGTTAGGGTTAGAGTTGGGGCTAAAGTTAGGGTTAGAGTTGGGACTAGGGTTACGGGTGTGTTAGGATTAGGTTTGTGGTTAGGGTTATGATTAGAGTTGGGATTAGTGTTAGGGGTGTGTTGGGGTTAGGGTTGAAGTTAGAATTGGTGGGTTTCCACTGTTTAGGCACATCAGGGGCTCTCCAAATGTGACATGGCGTCTGATCTCAATTCCAGCCAATTCGGCGTTGAAAAAGTCAAACGGTGCTCCTTCCCTTCTGAGCTCTGCCATGCGCCCAAACAGTAGTTTACCCCCACATATGGGGTATCAGCATACTCAGGACAAATTGCACAATAACTCTTGGGGTCCAATTTCTTATATTACCCTTGGGAAAATAAAAAATTGGGGGCGAAAATATTGTTTTTGTGGAAAAAAACATGATTTATTATTTTATGGCTCTACGTTATAAACTTCTGTGAAGCACTTGGGGGTTCAAAGTTCTCACCACCATCTAAATAAGTTCCTTTGGGGATCTAGTTTGCAAAATGGGGTCACTTGTGGGGGGTTTCCACTGTTTAGGCACATCAGGGGCTCTCCAAATGCGACATGACACCCGCAGACCATTCCATCAAAGTCTGCAATACAAAACGTCATTACTTCACTTCCGAGCCCCGACGTGTGCCCATACAGTAGTTTTCTCCCACATATAGGGTATCAGCGTACTCAGGACAAATTGGAAAACAACTTTTTGGGTCAAATTTCTCCTGTTACCCTTGGGAACATAAAAAACTGGGGACTAAAAGTTCATGTTTGTGGAAAAAATATGATTTTTTTTTATTTTCACACCGGGCGTTATAAACTTCTGTGAAGCACTTGGGGGTTCAAAGCGCTCACCACACATCTAGATAAGTTCCTTTGGGGGTCTAGTTTAAAAAATGGGGTCACTTGTGGGGGGTTTCCACTGTTTAATCACATCAGGGGCTCTCCAAACGCAACATGACACCCGCAGACCATTCCATCAAAGTCTGCATTACTAAATGTCACTACTTCTATTCCGAGCCCCAACGTGCGCCCACACAGTAGTTTTCTCCCACATATAGGGTATCAGCGTACTTAGGACAAATTGGACAACTTTTGGTGTCAAATTTCTTTGTGAAAAATCAAAAATTGGAAAACTGGGGACTAAAAAATCATTTTTTGTGTTTTTTTTTTTTTTTCACACCCCGGCATTATAAACTTTAGTGAAACATTTGGGGGTTGAACGTGCTCCCAACAGATCTAGATAAGTTCCTTAAGGGGTCTAGTTTCCAAAATGGTTTCACTTGTGGGGGGTTTCCACTGTTTAGGCACATCAGGGGCTCTCCAAACGCGACATGGCATACAGCCAATTCTGCTTTGAAAAAGTCAAACTGCGCTCCTTCCCTTCCAAGCTCTTCCATGCACCCAAACAGTGGTTTATCCCCACATATTGGGTATCAGCGTACTCAGGACAAATTGCACAATCACTTTTGAGGTCTTGTTACCCTTGGGAAAAGAAAAATTGGGGTGAAAAGATCATTTTTGTGGAAAAAATATGATTTTTTAATTTTACGGCTCTATGTTATAAACTTGTGTGACGCACTTGGGGGTTCAAAGTGCTCATCACAGATCTAGATAGTTCCTTAGGGAGTTTATTTTCTAAAATGGGGTCACTTGTGGGGGATTCCCACTGTTTAGGCACATCAGGGGCTATCCAAATGCGACATGGCGTCCAATCTCGATTCCAGCCAATTTTGGTTGGAAAAAGTCAAATGGCGCTCCTTCCCTTCCGAGCTCTGCCGTGCACCCAAACAGTGGCCCCCCCCCCCCACATATGGGGTATCAATGTACTCAGGACAAATTGGACAACAACTTTTATGGTCCAATTTTTCATGTTACCCTTGGGAAAATAAAAAATTGGTGACTTAAATATTACTTTTGTGGGAAAAAAAATAGGATTTTTTATTTTCATGCCCGGGCATTATAAATTTGTGTGAAGCACTTGGGGGTTCAAAGTGCTTACCACAGATCTAAATAAGTTCCTTAGGAGGTCTAGTTTCCAAAATGGGGTCACTTGTGGGGGGTTTCCACTGTTTAGGCTCATCTGGGGCACTGCAAACGGAACATGACCCCATCAGTCTGCATTCCAAAACGTCATTACTTCCTTTCCGAGCCCTGCGGTGCGTCCAAACAGTATTTCTCCCCCATATATGGGGTATCAGCGTACTCAGGACAAATTGGACAACAACTTTTGGGGTCCAATTTCCTTGGGAAAATTCAAAAATTGGGGACTAAAATCATTTTTGTGGAAAAAAATTTTTTTTCACACACAGGCATTATAAACTTTAGTGAAATACTTGGGGGTTCAAAGTGCTCACAACAGATAAGTTCCTTAGGGGGTCTAGTTTCAAAAATGGTGTCACATGTGGGGGGTTTCCACTGTTTAGGCACATAAAGGGCTCTCCAAACGCAACATGGCGTCCAATCTCAATTCCCGCCAATTTTGGTTTGAAAAAGTCAAACGGCGCTCCTTCTCTTCCAAGCCCTGCCGTGCGCCCAGACAGTGGTTTTCTCACACATATGGGGTATCGGCGTACTCAGGAGAAATTGCACAGCAACTTTTTCTGTCCATTTTCTCCTTTTACCCTTGTTAAAATAAAAAAATTGTTTGTAAAAGATCATTTTTGTGACTAAACAGTTAAATGTTCATTTTTTCCTTCCAAGTTGCTTTAGCTCCTGTGAAGCACCTGAAGGGTTAATAAACTTCTTGAATGTGGCTTTGAGTACTTTGAGGGGTGCAGTTTTTAGAATGGTGTCACTTTTGGGTATTTTCTGCCATATAGACCCCTCAAAGTGACTTCAAATGTGAGGTGGTCCCTAAAAAAATGTTTTTGTACAATAACTTCGTAACAAAAAAAAAATTTGGTTTCAAAATTGTGCTGATGTAAAGTAGACATGTGGGAAATGTTATTTAGTAACTATTTTGTGTGACATAATTCTTTGCTTTAAGGGAATAAAAATTAAAAGTTTGAAAATTGCAAATTTTTTGCCATATTTCCATTTTTTTCATAAAAACCGCATATTATATCGAAGAAATTTTACCACTATCATGAAGTACAATATGTCACGAGAAAACAATCTCAGAATCGTGAAGATTCGTTGAAGCGTTCCAGAGTTATAGCCTCATAAAGAGACAGTGGTCAGAATTGTAAAAATTGGCGCGTTCATTAATGTGCAAACCACCCTTGGGGGTTAAGGGGTTAATTTCTGCCCTTAGTCACTGGCTTGCCCTCTCTGGCGGAGAAAATTGTGCGGGAGCCCATGCCATTTTTTTTCCGTGCATTAATCCTTTAATTTAACACCTACAGCTCCCAAAATTTTACAAAACACACACACACTCCTAACATTATTAGTCAGGGACATATAAAAAAAAATAACGGATATGCAATGGTCTACTGTATGTAAACCATGTCAAATATCCTGTCGGATTCTTTTACAGATGCCGACAATTGAATTTCCACCTATTCTGCTATCTATCCCTCTATGAAATATAAATATATATATCTTGTAAGGATTGTACTCACTCAGCCGCGCAGGGGGATACAGGAGGCAGATTCTCCAAAAACGTCCATGTGGGGTATTTGCTTCATAAACCATCAAATCCACAACAGAAAGGTAAACAGTCTTTACATCAGGCAACAGCAATATAAAACAGTCCTTAGCTGGGTTTTGTTCCCTCAGGCCGTGTGAGAACACAGGCTAGGGCAATGTCCAGGCCGAGGCTCCATCTTGAGCCATACACACAGGATGCCTTCTATCTCCCAAGTCACAGACTATATGCTAA
Organism: Oophaga sylvatica; assembly: GCA_033576555.1. Taxonomy (NCBI): domain Eukaryota; kingdom Metazoa; phylum Chordata; class Amphibia; order Anura; family Dendrobatidae; genus Oophaga; species Oophaga sylvatica. The sequence goes on from JARQOD010000003.1 coordinate 44,382,527, forward strand.
ACCACAGCCTCCATTATGTAGGCTGTAACCACACACACAGGTGAGGTAAGGATCACATGGGCTGGTCACATGGTCATGACCTCACTGCAGGTCCTTTATAGGGTTAAAGTCTGCAACCTCACTCAGAGGTGAGGTAATATGAGTAGCCAGACCCTCCCATCTCTCATAGCTACCCACAACCCGGACCTAGGTGCACTAAACGACATATTAGTGCTCAAGTGCACTAAAGACAAAATACTCCTGGTTGCATCGCAGGGAGCATCCATCCCTGTGACATATACCTCCCATTAACCACATGACCACCAGTCACACCACAATATATATATATGGAATCACCGGCCTTGGAGGATGTTCATTCAGTTGTTTTATTTTGTTGAAAAAAAACAGATCACAGACCTGGCACAAAACTGAAGTCATTTCAGATGGCAACTTTCTGTCTTTAAGAAACACTAAAAGAAATCAAGAACAAATAATGTGGTAGTCAGTAATGGTTATTTTTTTAACTAAGCATAGGGGGAAAATTATGGAATCGCTCAATTCTGAGGGAAAAAATTATGGAATTATGAAAAACAAACAAAAAAAACACTCCAAAACATCACTAGTATTTTGTTGTACCACCTCTGGCTTTTCCAACAGCTTGCGGTTTGAGGCATGGACTTAATGAGTGTCACACAGTACTCTTCATCAATCTGGCTCCAACTTTCTCTGATTGCTGTTGCCAGATCAGCTTTGCAGGTTGGAGCCTTGTCGTGGACCATTTTCTTCAACTTCCACCAAAGATTTTCAATTGGATTGAGATCCGGACTATTTGCAGGCCATGACATTGACCTTATGTGTCTTTTTTCAAGGAATGTTTTCACAGTTTTTGCTCTATGGCAGGATGCATTATCATCTTGAAAAAAAGATTTCATCACCAATTCTAGGCTGGTGCCTGGCAATGCTAGGTATGTCCTGGGCCCGCTGAGTGGCGCGATTGCCGATCACATTGATCGCGCCAATCATAGGTCACAGAGGTCGGTGCTGGGTCCCGGGGTCATCTGTATCAGGAATGGGGAGAAGGGAGCATTTATTTATTAACCGGTGGGGTGGGTGGTACCGTGCAGTGGGGGGCATCTTGTAGTATCATACTGTGTGTGGGGGTATGGCAGCACTATGAGGACATTATACTGAGTGTGTGGGGGGACGGCGGCACTATGGGGACATTATACTGTGTGTGTGGGGGATGGCGGCACTGTGGGGACATTTACTGTGTGTGGGAGGAAATGGCGGCACTGTGGGGACATTATACTGTGTGTCAGACAGGGGCGCTGCACTATGGGAGCAATATGTTTCCTGATGTCCAGTTATTCATAGTTGGTTCGTATGTATCTATCAGAGGAGAGGGAAGAAAGCGTTATACAAAATAATGGGGAATCTCCATATACCTCCACTTGCAGGGTAGCCTCTAGAATGGAGCTGATTTTGGGGGGGAATGAGGTCACTGAAAGCGGTGGGGCCTCCTTCAGTCCTGTTCCGACAAGATAGCAGGAAGCAGCATGGAGCTGAGGCTGCTGAAGTTGAGAGGACAGAGGGGCTGCACCATGGAGCCATGAGAAGTTGGGAATGAGGACACAGGACTAACTATGAGTGATCTGAGAATGTATTTTGGGGGCAAAGAAATATGAGTGATGTTACTGTATGGGGGGGCTGCATATTGGAGGGTTGTACAGGGATGAGGCCACTGCTACCGTGTTTCCCCGATAGTAAGACACCCCCGATTGTAAGACGTACCGGGAGTTTCAGAGGGGTCGGCTAATATAAGCCGTACCCCGAAAGTAAGACATATGTCTTACTTTCGGGGAAACACGGGGGTATTGCCGCCTCTCTCTCATCTACCGTAGCTGCGTGCCGCTTCCTGCCCACGTCCGCACCGTCCCCTCTCCATACGTCGCCGCGTCTGTCATCTACCACTGCCGCCTTCCGCCACGGGCTCCGGCTCCCTGCAGCCGCTGGTCCGCCGTCCTCCGTCGCTCCGTTCGCCCGCAGTCCCGGGCTGAAGTTCTCGCGCGCTCTATTTAAATTTCTTCTTCGGTCCCGAAACGTCATCACGTTGGTCACTCACGTGACCGGAGGCCGGAGAGAACTGTCTATCACTGCAGCCTCCGGTCACGTGAGTGACCAACGTGATGACGTTTCGGGACCGAAGAAGAAATTTAAATAGAGCGCGCGAGAACTTCAGCCCGGGACTGCGGGCGAACGGAGCGACGGAGGACGGCGGGACCAGCGGCTGCAGGGAGCCGGAGCCCGTGGGGGAAGGCGGCTGCAGAAAAACTCAGGTGAGTTTTTCTGGTGGTAGATGGCAGACGCGGCGACGTATACACAGTAATCATACATCAGTAAAACATATACACTGGCATACTGGGTATCATCTGCTGTATGTAACCAGTGGGTATCAGCAGGTGTCACACTGGATTAAATACAGCAGGTGGTACTGTATCAACACTGGGTTAGATACAGGTAATTTTTTTCAATATAAGACATACCCGAAAGTAGACATAGTGGGGTTTTTGGGATAAAAAGAAAGTAAGACACTGTCTTACTTTCGGGGAAACACGGTACTTATATATGGGGCTGTTCATTGGGGGGGCTTTCGTAGGAAAAGGGTTGATCTTACTTGAGTGGGGCTGCATGGAGGTGATGAGGGGTTGTACAGAGAATAGGGGACAATGATGATGATGAGGGGCTGTGTAGAGAAGGGGGACAATGATGATGAGTGGCTGTGTGTAGGGCGTACGGGCCCGATGAGCAAAAGGGGCCCGCAGCGGGCCCCCTGTCCTCTGCTCACCGGGCCCATAGTGGCAGGATTCTGCTGGCTCAGTAACTGCCCGTGCATCCTCAAACGCACGGGCAATTAAAATTTGTTGCCGTGTGGGGCATTCCTGCACGGCAACAGTTAACAGCCGCCGGCCTATCACAGGCCAGCAGCTGATGTAAGCGGGCACGTCGCTGGCTTATGACTATGAGATGCATTATACTATTATGGATGACTATGGCGGCAATATGGAGAGACATGAGGCAGAATGGGTGGACATGTGGGATCCAGAATGTGGGACATTATACACCTACGAGGCTGCATTATACCCCTGAGGGGGAGCTTTATACCCCTATGGGGAGCATTATTTTATGGGGGCTCATCATAGCCCTATGAGAGATCATTATACCCCTAAGGGGGAGCATTAAACCCTTACGGGCTGCTTTATACCCCCCATGGGGCTGCATTATACCCCCATGAGGCTGCATTATACACCTATAGGGGAACATTATACCCGTATGGGGGAGGAATTATATTATGGGGGTGCATTATATTCCTATGGGGGTGCATTATACCACTATGGGGCTGCATTATACTGCTATATATGACTATGGGATGCATTATACTATTATGGATGACTATGGGGGCAATATAGAGAGACATGAGGCAGAATGGGTGGACACGTAGGGTCCAGAATGTGGGATATTATTACTGAAGGGGCTAATTAAAGTAAATTATTTTTGAGAATACTGTTTTCAGTGTGCGGAGGAGAAGTCCTGTTACTGTGCAGGGCGACATGGTGGCTTTTTTCCAGGGTGGATAAAAATCATGATTTTTTTAAAAAAATTAAAAAAAAAAATCGGATTTTTTTGATTTAAATAGGATTTTTTAATCAAGTTGTACACAAGCAAAACTTTGTCTTTTTGCAAATCAAATTATTTTACACAAATAAAAATATTAAAACAGTTGATGATTATGAAACCTAATAATTTTTATTTGCACTATTAAACAATCAGAATTGAACTACAGTAAAGGCTGGGTCTCACATAACGATACACCAGCGATCCCGACAACGATATGCACTTGTCAGGATCGCTGGTGTATCGCTACATGATCGCTGCTGAGCTGCCAAACATTACATTGTTTGAGAGGTTCAAGCGATCTAGCGAACCTTCTAAATCTTTCCAAACTTCTGTGGCATCAGCTATGGTTGCAGTATCTTTCTGCATTTTATCCAACGCAATAGATATTGGCTTTAACCTTTCCAAAAGGTCCTCGGCATTTCTCTTCACACCAAGATTTAATACTTTGCTTCGTATATTAGCATCAATTTTATCCCGATGTGTTTCGCAAATGGACACTAATTTTGACCAGTTGTTAATAAACAGTTCCAAGCATTCAGCCAAGGTATTCCATCTAACATCTTGTGGTAGAACCAACTTCAGTCCTCCCATTTCCTTGTAGGTTGCATGTGCAAAATGATTATTGCGGAAATATTTAACAATTTCTACAACATGTTCCTTGACACCCGAAATATGCAGGTCTTTTGCCAAAAGATGCAACAAATGGGCAGAACAACCGTATGTAATGACATTTGTGTCATCCTCATGTGCCAGTTCCGCTCGCATTTTTGCCACATTGCTTGCGTTATCAGTAACTAAGCTCCTTACTTTACATCCAAACTGTTCTTGGCATTGGTGAATTGAGTTCTTAGCAATTTCAAGTAAATATTCAGCAGTATGTGAATTTCCAGATGTGTCGATTGTGTCTGTAAGGTAAGTTTCACCATCTTCTGTTGTGACACAAGTGCAAATTATGGGGTCGTTGTGGATGTTGCTCCAACCATCCAAGCTCATGTTAACAACTTTGTCTTTCAAATATTTTGTACAAGCCGCTCTTTCTTTGTCATATACAGCCTGAAGATGTTTTCCTGAGATATCAAATCTGCTTGGTGGTTTGTAGCCTGGTCTTATTCCTTCGATCATTTGTACAAACAATGGGTGTTCAACTAGTCGGAAAGAAGAATTGGTTGCAAATATGAATTTAGCAATTAATTCATCAAAATGTTCTTTCTGGCTCGTCGTAGTCTTTAAGAGGAATTTTTCTACACTTTGCACGCAAAGTTTTTTGTTGGGCTGCTTTGTTGAAGTTGTACCCAGATATTGATTGTCACGTGCAGCACAAGCCATATTTGACCCTGAAAGCACAGTAATTAAAAATATAATTCGACTGCGTATTTGAAGAAATATAACGAAAATATTTTGAAACAAACTTTTTGAACAATGTAATGGTCCTCGTCCTATAAGGGCTGTCTCAAAAGTTATGCTACTCAAGTTTCCGGTGAAGTTGCTGTAATACTAGTAATATCAGAGCAACTGAAAAAAATTATGTCACAAAAGTTTTAAAAATGTTTTTTAAAAAATGGTCAATTTGGCAGACTTCAAAAGTGAATTGTAGCCTACAATAAAAAAAAAATAGGCGTATACACACTCTTTTATTTTTACTTAACGTTAATCTTCTGTGAAATATTGCCTTAACATAAATTTAAATTCTATACTCCAGAACTAGTGCTAGAAATTTTTCTTTTCATAGACTTTAACCATCCCAGTAAAACGTCTGTTAAAATAGGTTGTAATTGCCAGACTTACCACTAGTGCTAGGGTCCTGGTGCATAAGAAGCTGTGGGGGTTCATTGACATTAGTTGTATCACTATCAACATTTTCATTTCCCTTCTGGTTGCAGTTTTCATAATGTGATTTCAAACGGCAAACAAGTCCTTGGATATCCTTTTGACAGTATTTGCACTTTGCTCTCCCACCTTTCTTTCCAAGCTCTGCTGGCATCTCAACAAAATGAACCCAAATAGGGTCTCTCTTACGACCTGCCATGGCTCACCAGATCACTTCTGAAGTTTGATTGTTACTACAGCCAAGTACTGCTGACTGACTATCCAACAAGTTTGGGCATGTCAACTGAATGGAAAAAGAAACTGAAACCAAGCTACAGAAAGTGAAACCAAGCTAGAAGTGTGGAGTTAATTGAACAATGATTGAAAGTTTTAGATTTTAATCGTGATTTATATTAAAAAAATCTTTTGATTTAAATCATGATTAAAATCGCGATTTAAATCGATCTAATTTAAATAGAAAAAAATCATTTGATTTAAATCGTTGATTTAAATCGGCGTGATTTAAATCAATCCACCCTGCTTTTTTCATCTGGCGTAGTATAGAGTTTAGGCAAAAATTGGGGAATGTGTTCTAGATTACTGTGTTACTTTATGCAGAGACGAGTCCTGGCTGGAAGAAATGATGGCGGACTGTGTTGGATGAAGAAGAAAAGCGAAGATGAAGGACTTCAACTAGAGACCTCACTGGTGAGTCAGTGTGTTACCTGTACGCTGACACTATATACTGTATACTATAAACAGAGCTCCTGTGTATAATGTCACTAGTGATCACGGTACTACCTGTACACTGACACTATATACAGAGCTCCTTTGCATATTGTCACTAGTGATCATGGTATTACCTGTACACTGACACTATATACAGAGCTCCTGTGTATAATGTCACTAGTGATCACGGTATTACCTGTACACTGACACTATATACAGAGCTCCTTTGTATATTGTCACTGGGGATCCCTGTATTACCTGTACACTGACACTATATACAGAGCTCCTGTGTGTAATGTCACTGGTGATCAATGTTACTTGTGTAGGGCTGTATGCCAAGTGCCTGTGTTGAGAAGGGAGTGATGTTACACGCCTGGGGATGCGCCAGGAAGGGTTGAAATTACCTGCATGGGCAAAATGCTGGGGGCTGTGCAGAAGGGAAGGGAGTGAAGTCACTCGTTGGGGGCTATATGGGGATGGTGGCGGTGTTACTGGGAGACTGATGCATGATGGTGCCGAGTGGAGTTGCATGCTGGGAGGCTGCAAAGTGAAGGGGATTAAGTCAATCACATGGGGCTGCATGTTGGGGGTCCGCAGGGTGAATGGGTGTAATGTCAGTCGTGTGGGGCTGTATGCCAGGCTGCTGCTGCTCGGGTTAGTAAAACCAAAAGGAAAAAGCAATGTGTGTATATACCCTAATGAAAATAATAAGTAAAAAAGCAAGTGCACTAAATAATTAACATAGGGTACTTAGTAAACACTGTTTTGATCAAAAAAGTATGTTAATTATTTAATGCACTTGCTTTTTTACTTATTTATTTTCATTAGGGTATATACACACATTGCTTTTTCCCTTGGTTTTGCTTGCTTTTATGGCCAGTGTGAACATGCTTCTACATCTTGCATGTCATTCAAGTCTACTTCAGTTCAGTTTGTTGTTTTGCTCGGGATAGTGAACGGTGTTACTTGCGTGCCGCTGCATGTGGTGGGGTGGGCTGTATAGGGAAGGGTTTGATTTCACATGCATGGGGTTGAATGTAGGGGAGTTGGTCTACACAGGGAAGAGGGTGATATCAGTCACTTTGGACTGTGTGTGGGGAGATGGTAATGTCACTCGTGTGCATTTGGTTTTCGTTACTTATCTCTAACGTTGCTTAGTTCTACGTATTGATTTGCAAAGTTCATTGTTATTATTTGCAAAGTTCATTGTTATAGACTTGTATTAATAAATATATTTATATCTTTATCCTGTTTGGATTGTGGACCAAGGCAGCCAAAGGGCCAAAAACAGTAGCCCATGGACTGCCCCATGCGACTGCCCTCCCAGCATCCAAAGTTGCCAATATATAGTGGAGGAGGGAACTCTACCGGCGTCCTAATATATAGTGGAGGAGGCAACCCTACCGAAGTCCCAATATATAATGGAGGAGAAAACTCTACTGGCGTCCCAATATATAATGGAGGAGGCAACTCTACCGGCGTCCCAATATATAGTCGAGGCGACAACCCTACCGGCGTCCCAATATATAGTGCAAAAGGCAACCCTGCGGGCGTGAATACATTGGAGAAGGGAGCTGCTGGTCCTTCCACTATTCGCAACGCGTTACGACAGTCATACTGTATGTGGCTGGGTGTGAGAACTGTCCTGTGCATGGGGAGGTCTGTGAGGACCATCATTACTGTCTGTGAGGGATATGGGTGCCATCACTAATTGGGAGGCTATGTGTGAGGGGCTGTAAGATCCATCATATTGTGAGGTCGTCTGTGCGGGGACATCAAATTATGTGGGGGAGCTGTGGTGGCATCTGCTATGTTTCGGTAGCTGAGGAGAAATTGCAAAAATAGCCAAAATAGCAATACACCAGAGAGGCTGGAAACTATTGGATTGCAGGACCCTAAACTAACCGCAACACTAGAAGTAGCCGTGGAGCGTACCTACGGTGATCCTAGACGCCTCGTCACAGCCAGAGAGATAGCTACACCTAGAGGCAGAAAGATGAAAGCTATCTGCCCCGTAGCAGAACCCCAAAGAAATAGGAAGCCCCCAAACATGCAATGGCGGTTAGACAAGAAGAAAACACGGACACAGACAGAAAATAGAATGAGCAAACGCTGGGGCCCAATCTGTCTAGAAAGAAAAGTACAGGAAAGAATTCTGACTGCAACCCAAAAAAACCCTGGCAAAAATACCAACACTTCTGAATAACAAAAAACCTGAGATCACACGATCTCTACCACCTAAATCAGATCTCTGGTGTAATACAGCAATTCAGCAAATAAAAAGTGACAAAGGAACAGAGCAAATGTGCAAACACAAACTGAGCACAACTGCAGCGCCAGGCCCCAAAAGGGGACCAGGCTGAAGTCCACTGCAAGGCAGAGAACCAGCAAGGAAAATCCAACCAGAGGAAAAAAAACAGCAAATCACTTATCTGAATCAAAGCAGGAATGCAAGCTGAGCTCCAAGCAAGACCTAGAAGAACAATTGATTACCGGCAAGGCTGAAGGGAGTTCAGGTCACTTATATCAGACCATTCAGAGCCAGCTGAAGGCCATTCAGCAATTGGTTCATTACACTCAGCAACCACCGGAGGGAGCCCCAGCTCAGAAGTCGCCTCCAGAGTATTCACAACAGGCATCATACTGTGTGTGATCTATTTATCAAGGTACAATGGCTGAATAACAGGAGCAAATGATTTATAGATTTCATAAAAAGCAGTGAATTACTGTATATAGTGCTGATTCCCTGTTACAACTAAGGATACAGGTTACAATCAGCCCTATCGTAACATGTAGCAGCGACTCAGCGGAATTAATTCTGCTCAGTATTAAGTTACACAAATAATATAAAATAGTAATAATTATATTAATATTGAGTAGGATTTCAGCCCCTTGGTTTGGCCTCCACAACAGTCAGTCTCTTGTGATCCCTCGGGAAAATAAATTGGCCACCCCTGGTGTACAGAATACAAAAATCTCACTATTTATGAAGTATAACTGTATCTTATAATGAAGTTTCCATGCATGAATAGGGAGAACTAGTTTTTATCAGACGACCCCTTTATCACCTATCCAAGGAGATCGGTGGTGTCCAACAGCGGGGATCTGCACTGGCAGGCACAAAATAGGGCATACTTATCTCTGTAAGGGTATGTTCCCTCGGTCAGTAAATGAGGCGGGCTGGACGCAGCGTCCAACCCCAGTGGCCAGATGTTACAGCATAGTGGATGGGATTTCAAGAACCATCTCCACTATGCGTGCACGGACACCCGCGGAGACCGACATGCGCGCGCGTCTTTCCAGACCGCAGCATGTCTATTTATCTTGCGGAGACTAGCGTCTCTGCAAGATAAATCTCACCCATACATTGTATTGGATGAGGTGAATCCGCACGGTTCAATGAACACATGCAAAATCACCTATGTTCAAAAGCCGGCAGCGCTTTGGACGCAGCGGACATGCACTGCATCTAAAGTGCTGCCAATTACTGACTGTGTGCACCCGGCCTAAGGCCGCGATCACACTGACATATAACTCGGATGGGAGCAATTCGATAAAAAATCAGATTGCACTCAGACCAATGTTATAATGAAGCCGTGTAGATCTGCAATTTTTTTCTCAGCTGTATTCTGAAATCTGATGTGTGTGAGAAAAAAAAAAAAATCAGATGCCATATGGACCATCAGTATACGAACCATCAGTTTGGCAACCGATTTTTAAGGATACATTACAATTCTGTAAGATGGAGAAATGTAAATGGTCCTACTGTGAATGAGTCCTTAGAATTAAGCGGCACTGCACATGCTCAGTGTGAGCTCCATTCTTGCTGTAGGGGGCTACAGAGCGCTCTGCTTTTTCAAGCAGCTCCATTGAGAATGAACGGAGTAGTGGTCGGGCATCCAACCAGCTGCTCCATTCTGCAACGGGGATATAAAGACCCTGTTTTGCCAATCAGTGCAGGCCCCAGCGGTCGCACAATCACTGCTCCGCACATACACAGGACCGCGTCAAACGTTCTTGTGCTGTCCATTAGAGAGCAGATGTCCGGCTCCTGTGGCAGCAGCTGATCTTCAGAGAGAACAAGAGGATCAACCATTGGAATTCCAACACACCGGATCCTTCCCTGAACACAAAGTATAGAAGGAAAGTCAAGAGGCCCCATACACATCAGATTGTAGCTGAACCTGCCGACTTCAGCCATATGTGCATTAACCACTAGGATAGATGTAGTGAGACATCTAGAATGGAGTTGCTGTATGGAATTTCATTATTTCTTGGCGAACAGTTCACAAGATTACAGTCCCAATTCATGAAGAACAGAACTTTGTATGCCAGTCTTATGAGGGGCGAATGCGAGAAATCAGGCCACTTTATGTATTTTTTTTCTATTAATACAATTATTTTTTCCATTGCTTTTTATAATATTAAAAATTACACAGAGCTCTGATTGTTCAGTTTTGATAGAATTCAACTCTCCCTATATGCCTATATGTGCACAAGTCTGTTATGATGACTGTCGGTTGCGCTCTGTTATGATGACTGTCGGTGGCGCTCTGTTATGGTGACTGTCGGTGGCGCTCTGTTATGATGACTGTCGGTGGCGCTCTGTTATGATGACTGTCGGTTGAGCTCTGTTATGGTGACTGTCGGTGGCGCTCTGTTATGATGACTGTCGGTGGCGCTCTGTTATGATGACCGTCGGTTGCGCTCTGTTATGGTGACCGTCGGTGGTGCTCTGTTATGGTGACTGTCGGTGGCGCTCTGTTATGGTGACTGTCTGTTGTGCTCTGTTATGATGACTGCGTTGTTGCGCTCTGTTATGGTGACTGTCAGTGGCACTCTGTAATGATGACTGTCGTCGCTGCTCTGTTATGGTGACTGTCGGTGGTGCTCTTTATGATGATGTCGGTGGCGCTCTGTTATGTGACTGTCGGTTGCGCTCTGTTATGGTGACTGTCGGGGCGCTCTGTTAGATGACTGTCGGTTGCGCTCTGTTATGGTGACTGTCGGTGGCGCTCTGTTATGATGACTGTCGGTGGCGCTCTGTTATGAGGACTGTCGGTGGCGCTCTGTTATGAGGACTGTCGGTGGCGCTCTGTTATGGTGACTGCGGTGGCGCTGTTATGGTGACTGTCGGTGGCGCTCTGTTATGATGACTGTCGGTTGGCGCTCTGTTATGATGACTGTCGGTGGCGCTCTGTTATGATGACTGTCGGTTGCGCTCTGTTATGATGACTGTCGGTGCGCTCTGTTATGATGACTGTCGGTGGCGCTCTATTATGATGACTGTCGGTGCACTCTGTTATGGTGACTGTCGGTGCGCTCTGTTATGTGACTGTCGGTGGCGCTCTGTTATGAGACTGTCGGTGGCGCTGTTATGGTGACTGCGGTGGCGCTCTGTTATGGTGACTGTCGGTGGCGCTCTGTTATGATGACTGTCGGTGGCGCTCTGTTATGATGACTGTCGGTGGCGTTTGTTATGATGACTGTCGGTGGCGCTCTGTTATGATGACTGTCGGTTGCGCTGTTATGATGACTGTCGGTTGCGCTCTGTTATGATGACTGTCGGTGCGCTCTGTTATGATGACTGTCGGTGGCGCTCTATTATGATGACTGTCGGTGGCGCTGTGTTATGACTGTCGGTTGCGCTCTGTCATGGTGACTGTCGGTGGCGCTCTGTTATGATGACTGTCGGTTGGCGCTCTGTTATGATGACTGTCGGTGGTGCACATTTATGGTGACTGTCGGTGGTGCTCTGTTATGATGACTGTCGGTTGTGCTCTGTTATGATGACCGTCGGTTGCGCTCTGTTATGGTGACCGTCGGTGGCTCTGTTATGGTGACTGTCGGTGGCGCTCTGTTATGGTGACTGTCGTGTTGTGCTCTGTTATGATGACTGTCGGTTGCGCTCTGTTATGTGACTGTCAGTGCACTCTGTAATGATGACTGTCGGTCGCGCTCTGTTATGGTGACTGTCGGTGGTGCTCTGTTATGATGACTGTCGGTGGCGCTCTGTTATGGTGACTGTCGGTTGCGCTCTGTTATGGTGACTGTCGGTGGCGCTCTGTTAGGATGACTGTCGGTTGCGCTCTGTTATGTGACTGTCGGTGCGCTCTGTTATGATGACTGTCGTGGCGCTCTGTTATGAGACTGTCGGTGGCGCTCTGTTATGAGGACTGTCGTGGCGCTCTGTTATGGTGACTGCGGTTGGCGCTGTTATGGTGACTGTCGGTGGCGCTCTGTTATGATGACTGTCGGTGGCGCTCTGTTATGATGACTGTCGGTGGCGCTCTGTTATGATGACTGTCGGTTGCGCTCTGTTATGATGACTGTCGGTGCGCTCTGTTATGATGACTGTCGGTGGCGCTCTATTATGATGACTGTCGGTTGCACTCTGTTATGGTGACTGTCGGTGGCGCTCTGTTATGATGACTGTCGGTGCGCTCTGTTATGAGGACTGTCGGTGGCGCTGTTATGGTGACTGCGGTGGCGCTCTGTTATGGTGACTGTCGGTGGCGCTCTGTTATGATGACTGTCGGTGCGCTCTGTTATGATGACTGTCGGTGGCGCTCTGTTATGATGACTGTCGGTTGCGCTCTGTTATGATGACTGTCGGTGCGCTGTTATGATGACTGTCGGTTGCGCTCTGTTATGATGACTGTCGGTGGCGCTCTGTTATGATGACTGTCGGTGGCGCTCTGTTATGATGACTGTCGGTGGCGCTGTGTTATGACTGTCGGTGCGCTCTGTCATGGTGACTGTCGGTGGCGCTCTGTTATGATGACTGTCGGTTGCGCTCTGTTATGATGACTGTCGGTGGCGCACATTTATGTGACTGTCGGTGGCGCTCTGTTATGATGACTGTCGGTGGCGCTCTGTTATGATGACTGTCGGTGGCGCTCTATTATGATGACTGTCGGTTGCGCTCTGTTATGATGACTGTCGGTTGCCTCTATTATGATGACTGTCAGTGGCGCTCTGTTATGATGACTGTCGGTTGCGCTCTATTATGATGACTGTCGATGGCGCTGTGTTATGATGACTGTCGGTTGCGCTCTGTTATGGTGACTGTCGGTGCGCTCTGTTATGATGACTGTCGGTGGCACTCTGCTATGACTGTCGGTGGCGCTCATTTATGGTGACTGTCGGTGGCGCTCTGTTAAGATGACTGTCGGTGGCGCTCTGTTATGTTGACTGTCGGTGGTGCTGTTATGGTGACTGTCGGTGGCGCTCTGTTATGATGACTGTCGGTTGTGCTCTGTTATGATGACTGTCGGTTGTGCTCTGTTATGGTGACTGTCGGTGGCGCTCTGTTATGATGACTGCGGTTGCGCTCTGTTATGATGACTGTCGGTTGTGCTCTGTTATGATGACTGTCAGTGGCACTGTGTTATGATGACTGTCGGTTGCGCTCGGTTATGGTGACTGTCGGTTGCGCTCGGTTATGATGACTGTCGGTGGTGCTCTGTTATGATGACTGTCGGTGGCGCTCTGTTATGATGACTGTCGGTGGCGCTCTGTTATGATGACTGTCGGTGGCGCTCTGTTATGATGACTGTCGGTGGCGCTCTGTTATGATGACTGTCAGTGGCGCTCTGTTATGATGACTGTTGGTTGCGCACTTTTACGCCTCTCCCTTGAACCTCCGCCCACTCTTCACAATGTCGCTGCTGCAGACAGGACGGTGACAGACGGGAAACGTCACATTCTGGTAAAACTGAACAATCAGCGCTGAGTGTAATTTTGCTCTTTAGAAATACATAAAAAATAAGTGTAAAAAATATTCCTGTCTGACCTGTGATATTTGCTCCATTAAACACCTGAGCAATTCCGTAAAAAAAAAAGCATTAAAAAGCCGGAGGAGGCGACTACAATGGAGACTGTGAGGATCCTGGAGGCGGTGCCATTCTGTCCTGTCAGTGCTGAGCGGTGCACAGCGGAGGGGAGGAGCTGAGGACCTCACTGCAGCCCCTCCATCTAGCACCTCAGCACTGCCTGTCTAGAGTGGAGGGGCGAAAGGGAGGTCCTCAGATAACCCCTCCACTCTACACACAGCCGTATGGCTGGGAATAGCGGATAGCAGGAGCGCGGGTGTCAGGCCCCGATGTCATATCACTGACCGGTCCTAAGGAGAAGCCATCACTATAAGAGTACGACAACATCTGTACTGTCCCCCTGCACCCAGTAATGGAGGGGTGACTGCCCCCCGCCAGTAATGGAGGGGTTACTGCCCACCCAGTAATGGGGAATTCCAGCACCTACTCACCTGCAGAGCCGCACACACATATGGCTGCTCGTGCCCAGAATGGGGAATCTCCAGCACCTACCTCCACTGCAGAGCCGCACACCCATATATGGCTGCTCTGTGCCCAGTAATGGGGAATCTCCAGCACCTACCTCCACCTGCAGAGCCGCACACCACATATATGGCTGTTCTGTACCAGTAATGGGAATCTCCAGACTCCACTGCAGAGCCGCACTCCACATATATGGCTGTTCTGTGCCAGTAAAGGGAATCTCCAGCACCTACCTCCACCTGCAGAGCCGCACACCACATATATGGTGTTCTGTACCCAGTAATGGGGAGTCTCCAGCACCTACCTCCACCTGCAGAGCCGCACACCACATATATGGCTGTTCTGTGCCAGTAATGGGGAATCTCCAGCACCTACCTCCACCTGCAGAGCCGCACACCACATATATGGCTGTTCTGTGCGCAGTAATGGGGAATCTCCAGCACCTACCTCCACCTGCAGAGCGGCACACCACATATATGGCTGTTCTGTGCTCAGTAATGGGGAATCTCCAGCACCTACCTCCACCTGCAGAGCCGCACACCACATATATGGCTGTTCTGTGCCAGTAATGGGGAATCTCCAGCACCTACCTCCACCTGCAGAGCCGCACATCACATATATGGCTGTCTGTGCCCAGTAACGGGGAATCTCCAGCACCTACCTCCACCGCAGAGCCGCACACCACATATATGGCTGTTCTGTGCCCAGTAATGGGGAATCTCCAGCACCTACCTCCACCTGCAGAGCCGCACACCACATATATGGCTGTTCTGTGCCCAGTAATGGGGAATCTCCAGCACTACCTCCACTGCAGAGCCGCACACCACATATATGGCTGTTCTGTGCCAGTAATGGGGAATCTCCAGACCTACCTCACTGCAGAGCCGCACACACATATATGGCTGTTTGTGTCCAGTAATGGGGAATCTCCAGCACCTACCTCCACCTGCAGAGCCGCACACCACATATATGGCTGTTCTGTGCCAGTAATGGGGAATCTCCAGCACCTACCTCCACTGCAGAGCCGCACACCACATATATGGCTGTTCTGTGCCCAGTAATGGGGAATCTCCAGCACCTACCTCCACCTGCAGAGCCGCCACACCACATATATGGCTGTTCTGTGCCCAGTAATGGGGAATCTCCAGCACCTACCTCCACCTGCAGAGCCGCACACCACATATATGGCTGTTCTGTGCCAGTAATGGGGAATCTCCAGCACCTACCTCCACCTGCAGAGCCGCACACCACATATATGGCTGTTCTGTGCCCAGTAATGGGGAATCTCCAGCACCTACCTCCACTGCAGAGCCGCAACCAATATATGGCTGTTCTGTGCCCAGTAATGGGGAATCTCCAGCACCTACCTCACCTGCAGAGCCGCACACCACATATATGGCTGTTCTGTGCCCAGTAATGGGGATCTCCAGCACCTACCTCCACCTGCAGAGCCGCACACCACATATATGGCTGTTCTGTGCCCAGTAATGGGGAATCTCCAGCACCTACCTCCACCTGCAGAGCCGCACACCACATATATGGCTGTTCTGTGCCAGTAATGGGATCTCCAGCACCTACTCACGCAAGCGCACTTAGGCTGTTTGTGCCCGTAATGGGTCTCGACCTCTACTGCAGAGCGACCCATTTATGGCTGTTCTGTGCCCAGTATGGGGATCTCCAGCACCTACCTCCACCTGCAGAGCCGCACACCACATATATGGCTGTTCTGTGCCCAGTAATGGGGAATCTCCAGCACCTACCTCACCTGCAGAGCCGCACACAACATATATGGCTGTTCTGTGCCCAGTAATGGGGAATCTCAGCACCTACCTCCACCTGCAGAGCCGCACACCACATATATGGCTGTTCTGTGCCCAGTAATGGGGAATCTCCAGCACCTACCTCCACCTGCAGAGCCGCACACCACATATATGGCTGTTCTGTGCCCAGTAATGGGGAATCTCCAGCACCTACTCCACCTGCAGAGCCGCACACCACATATATGGCTGTTCTGTGCCCAGTAATGGGGATCTCCAGCACCTACTCCACCTGCAGAGCCGCACACCACATATATGGCTGTTCTGTGCCAGTAATGGGGAATCTCAGCACCTACCTCCACCTGCAGAGCCGCCACCACATATATGGCTGTTCTGTGCCAGTAATGGGGAATCTCCAGCACCTACCTCCACCTGCAGAGCGCACACCACATTATGGCTGTTCTGTGCCCAGTAATGGGGAATCTCCAGCACCTACTCACCTAGAGCGACAACATATATCTGTCTGTGCCAGTAATGGGGATTCCAGCACCTACCTCACTGCAGCCACACATTATGGCTGTTCTGTGCCCAGTAATGGGGAATCTCCAGCACCTACCTCACCTGCAGAGCCGCACACCACATATATGGCTGTTCTGTGCCCAGTAATGGGATCTCCAGCACCTACCTCCACCTGCAGAGCCGCACTCCACATGTATGGCTGTTCTGTGCCAGTAATGGGGAATCTCCAGCACCTACCTCCACCTGCAGAGCCGCACCCACATGTATGGCTGTTCTGTGCCCAGTAATGGGGATCTCCAGCATCTACCTCCACCTGCAGAGCCGCACTCCACATGTATGGCTGTTCTGTGCCCAGTAATGGGGGATCTCCAGCACCTACCTCCACCTGCAGAGCCGCACACCACATATATGGCTGTTCTGTGCCCAGTAATGGGGAATCTCCAGCACCTACCTCCACCTGCAGAGCCGCACACCACATATATGGCTGTTCTGTGCCCAGTAATGGGGAATCTCCAGCACCTACCTCCACCTGCAGAGCCGCACTCCACATGTATGGCTGTTCTGTGCCCAGTAATGGGGAATCTCCAGCATCTACCTCCACCTGCAGAGCCGCACACCACATATATGGCTGTTCTGTGCCCAGTAATGGGGAATCTCCAGCACCTACCTCCACCTGCAGAGCCGCACACCACATATATGGCTGTTCTGTGCCCAGTAATGGGGAATCTCCAGCACCTACCTCCACCTGCAGAGCCGCACACCACATATATGGCTGCTCTGTGCCCAGTAATGGGGAATCTCCAGCACCTACCTCCACCTGCAGAGCCGCACTCCACATATATGGCTGTTCTGTGCCCAGTAATGGGGAATCTCCAGCACCTACCTCCACCTGCAGAGCCGCACACCACATATATGGCTGTTCTGTGCCCAGTAATGGGGAATCTCCAGCACCTACCTCCACCTGCAGAGCCGCACACCACATATATGGCTGTTCTGTGCCCAGTAATGGGAATCTCCAGCACCTACCTCCACCTGCAGAGCCGCACACCACATATATGGCTGTTCTGTGCCCAGTAATGGGGATCTCCAGCACCTACCTCCACCTGCAGAGCCGCACACCACATATATGGCTGTTCTGTGCCCAGTAATGGGGAATCTCCAGCACCTACCTCCACCTGCAGAGCCGCACTCCACATATATGGCTGTTCTGTGCCCAGTAATGGGGAATCTCCAGCACCTACCTCCACCTGCAGAGCCGCACACCACATATATGGCTGCTCTGTGCCCAGTAATGGGGAATCTCCAGCACCTACCTCCACCTGCAGAGCCGCACTCCACATATATGGCTGCTCTGTGCCCAGTAATGGGGAATCTCCAGCACCTACCTCCACCTGCAGAGCCGCACACCACATATATGGCTGTTCTGTGCCCAGTAATGGGGAATCTCCAGCACCTACCTCCACCTGCAGAGCCGCACACCACATATATGGCTGTTCTGTGCCCAGTAATGGAGAATCTCCAGCACCTACCTCCACCTGCAGAGCCGCACACCACATATATGGCTGTTCTGTGCCCAGTAATGGGGAATCTCCAGCACCTACCTCCACCTGCAGAGCCGCACTCCACATATATGGCTGTTCTGTGCCCAGTAATGGGGAATCTCCAGCACCTACCTCCACCTGCAGAGCCGCACACCACATATATGGCTGTTCTGTGCCCAGTAATGGGGAATCTCCAGCACCTACCTCCACCTGCAGAGCCGCACACCACATATATGGCTGTTCTGTGCCCAGTAATGGAGAATCTCCAGCACCTACCTCCACCTGCAGAGCAGCACACACCACATATATGGCTGTTCTGTGCCCAGTAATGGGGAATCTCCAGCACCTACCTCCACCTGCAGAGCCGCACTCCACATATATGGCTGTTCTGTGCCCAGTAATGGGGAATCTCCAGCACCTACCTCCACCTGCAGAGCCGCACACCACATATATGGCTGTTCTGTGCCCAGTAATGGGGAATCTCCAGCAC
Organism: Oophaga sylvatica; assembly: GCA_033576555.1. NCBI lineage: Eukaryota > Metazoa > Chordata > Amphibia > Anura > Dendrobatidae > Oophaga > Oophaga sylvatica. The sequence continues at coordinate 44,401,320 of JARQOD010000003.1, forward strand.
CTACCTCCACCTGCAGAGCCGCACACCACATATATGGCTGTTCTGTGCCCAGTAATGGGGAATCTCCAGCACCTACCTCCACCTGCAGAGCCGCACACCACATATATGGCTGTTCTGTGCCCAGTAATGGGGAATCTCCAGCACCTACCTCCACCTGCAGAGCCGCACTCCACATATATGGCTGTTCTGTGCCCAGTAATGGGGAATCTCCAGCACCTACCTCCACCTGCAGAGCCGCACACCACATATATGGCTGTTCTGTGCCCAGTAATGGAGAATCTCCAGCACCTACCTCCACCTGCAGAGCCGCACACCACATATATGGCTGTTCTGTGCCCAGTAATGGAGAATCTCCAGCACCTACCTCCACCTGCAGAGCCGCACACCACATATATGGCTGTTCTGTGCCCAGTAATGGGGAATCTCCAGCACCTACCTCCACCTGCAGAGCCGCACTCCACATATATGGCTGTTCTGTGCCCAGTAATGGGGAATCTCCAGCACCTACCTCCACCTGCAGAGCCGCACACCACATATATGGCTGTTCTGTGCCCAGTAATGGGGAATCTCCAGCACCTACCTCCACCTGCAGAGCCGCACACCACATATATGGCTGTTCTGTGCTCAGTAATGGGGAATCTCCAGCACCTACCTCCACCTGCAGAGCCGCACACCACATATATGGCTGCTCTGTGCACACAGGACCTGTGATGAGGTCACAGGAGGGGAGGAGTCAGGGGTCACATGATCAGGGTCCTCAGTGTATGCAGCTCTTTTATTATAAAAATATAAACAAAACATCATAATAAATAAACTTTACAGAAATAAAACATCGCTAAAATAAGTAACAGAAACAAAAGGAACCAGCATCAAATAAACCAAAACATCCAGAGTCCTTCGTCCTTCAAAGCTATTGCTGCTTCCAGCAGGAACATTCCCCCTAACCAAAATTATATATAAACCATAAAAGAAACATGCACACACACTGACACACACTCACCCCCCAAAAGAAAGGAAAAAGGCCTCACCTGGCCATACATACAACTCAACCTATATATACACTACTATATACACAATAAGACATGCACAACAACACATTTTTTTTCCTCACCACACCACAGGTCCATGAGTTCATGCCCTTTTCACCGCAAGCTTGACGGGTCCATGAAAGTTTATGTCCTTAGACATTTACAACCCTCGGGTCCATGGCAAGTTCCATGCCCCCCCCACACAAAAACCCCCACCCAACCTAAACTATACCCCCCAAATATATAACTATTTACACCTATATACAAAACATATCATTAACAGACCTACCACACAAGAACACTACATTACATTACTTTAAACACAACACTATAAACATTTATAAACATTAACACTATACACTGACCACATAACCTGCAAGGCCCAAGTTCAGCGCCTGCAAGCCCAATATCCATTATTTCCTGAATTTACAAAACAAAAGCACTGGAGTTAATTCTTCCTCTCTCTGTGCTGGACTAGACCAGCCTCGCTCAGCTGCAATTAATGTTGCGATAATTGGATTCCTTCAAATACCTGCCTGTCTGCTGGGGAAGTGTCGGTGAAAGCATTCATGCAGACCAGCAGAGCGGATCGTATTGAGAAGTCTAAAGCTAAGAGTACCTGTTGTGGTTTTCTCCTCTCCTCGCTTTATTATTTATCTCCTTACCCGTTGGTGTTCCCTCTGTAGTGATAGTTTTGTATGCAAGGTGGTCTTTTATTTTACCCCTTGTACTGTCTCGTTCGTCTTTTACTGTGTGTGAAGGCAGTTACCTTCCTGTTCCCTGTGGTGGTAATCAGGGTCCTTCTCAGGACTAGATTACAGTGGTTAGGGATTCACAGGAGATAGGGTTACACTGGCGGCCTGGACCTCTGTACCATCAACAGTACCTCCAGATAGAGGGATTAGTCAGGACCCCAGCTTAGGGTCAGCATAGACCCCGGTCCTCCTGTATACAGAGACAGCGTGACAGCCAGCCTATGGAAGCACCCACCCTGTTGTAGACCCCTGTATTAAAGGGACACTGAAGGAGGAAGTGCTCCATGCTTTCCAACATGTCGCCACACTCCTCATGGGGACAACCTCGATCATCGGAGCTCCTGCACTTCAGGTTGTCCCTTACATACAGCCTCCCATGGAAGCAGCGCCAGGCCAAGTCCCAAAACTTCAAGGGGACCCGCTTGGAATTTAATAACACAAGCCCAACCTAAAGATCCCGGCCTGGGCAATCCTTGAGCACCAGGGGCTTCTGGAAATGGGTCAACAGAACCCTGCTGTCAAGGAATTTCCTCGACATGATCCTGATTTCCCACATTCCCAGACCCCACCGGCGGATCACCTTCAGAACCGGAGTAGCATAAGCCAGGAGATGTCCGTGCGGTGTGCGCAGGTCCTTCACCTGCCCTCCTGTCTCCCATTCCTGGAAGAAAGGCCGAAACCAACCCCTGCAGGAGAATACCCACGGAGGAGCCCTCAATGAATAGAGGTTGGCAACATTGATCTTAAGAAAGGTTTTTATCAGAAACACCACCGGGTTGACCATACCCAACCCACCTAGTCTCCTCGTACGGTACATGACCTCTCTCTTAATTAGGTTAAGCCTGTTCCCCCATAACAGCTGGAAGAACAGGCTATAGTGTCCAAAGAGGTTCTGGCAAGATGCAGACACTGCCCAGGTATATTAACAAGGGAAGCAGAAAGCCTTTGGCCAAGTTGACCCTTTCCCTCAAGATTAAAGACCAACCCTTCCACTGGTCCACCTTTTGGGCGGCGATCTTAAGTCTGCCCTCCCAATTTTGCTGGGGGTAGTCCCCGGGGCCAAATTCAATGCCTAGGATTTTGGCGGAGGTCTGTGGCCCTGGAAGGGTGTCCGGGAGATCAAAACTAGGATCTCCACCTCCCAGCCAGAGACTTTCGCACTTTTCCCGGCTGATCATGGACCCGGACGCCTCCGAGTAGCGCTCGACCTCAGACACGACCCAATCCGCCTCCTCTCTCGAGGACACAAAGAGGGAGACGTCGTCAGCGTATGCTACCACCCTCAGAGCGGCCCCCGCCTCCTCCCGGTCCATCACGAATCCCACCAACGGTCCACGATCTACCCTCCTCAAGAAGGGATCGATTGCGAACACGTATAAAAGTGGGCTCAGAGGACAACCCTGGCAGACCCCGGAACTCACCTCAAAAGTATGACCAACCCAACCGTTCACGAGTGGAAAAGTCTCAGCCCCCTGGTATAAGGTCTCTAACCAATTTACAAACCTCCTAGGCAGACCGTACCTCAAAAGGACAGACCAGAGGTACTCGTGATTCACCCGGTCAAAGGCCTTCGCTTGATCTAAGGACAGCAAGTACCCCTTCCAGTGACCCGCCCAGCCCTGCTCCACTGCCTCTCGGACACCGAGCACAGCACTAAAAGTACTGCGGCCTGGAACAGAGCAGTGCTGAGCCCCCGAAAGGAGCCGGGGTGCAAACTTCACCAGCCGATTAAACAGCACCTTTGCCAGAACCTTCCGGTCCACATTGAGAAGCGCTATGGGACGCCAATTCTCAATACGGGACGAGTCCTTACCCTTTGATAAGATAATCAGGGCTGACCTCCTCATTGAGCTGGGAAGAGCGCCCGAGGAAAGGCACTCATTAAACACCTCAGTCAAGAGGGGGACCAAGGAGTCCCTAAAGGTCTTGTAAAACTCGGATGTTAAGCCATCTGGACCTGGCGATTTTTTGGGCCGAAGCCCATCAATGGCCAGTCTCACTTCCTCTTCCCTGATTGCCTCTATCAAAACATCAAGAGAGGGGTCATCTCCTGGCTCAGGAATGGTCTCAGCCAGGAAAGCCGACATCCCGTCTCGATCCAGATCCCTCTTTTCCAAGAGGCATGAGTAAAAGGATCTGACCACCTCCAGGATCCCTGATTTGGATCGGTTCAGGGAACCCGTACTGTCTATCAGTCCTGTCACCATCTTACAATTCACTGACATCTTACAGTTTCTGTAAGGGTCGGGCGAGCGGTACCTCCCGAAATCCCTCTCAAAAACCAAAGATGTGTGCCTATCATACTGACACCTCTTGAGCAAAGACTTCACCCTGGAGATCTCCTCACGGTCACCCCCAGTCAAGACGAGCTGCTCGAGTTTCCTCCTCAAAGCCTGATACAAGCGGTGCCTGTTCACACTCCTGAGGCTCGAGAGCTGACGGAAGAACCCCGCCACCCTCTCTTTGAAGATCTCCCACCACTCAGACTTACTGCTACAGAGATCCAAAAGCGGTACCTGGCTCTGAAGAAATTCCTCACAGGATTGTCTCACTTCCGCTTCTTCCAAGAGGGATGAATTCAGCTTCCACAGCCCTCTTCCCATCCGGGGTGTCTCTGTAACATTCAGAGAAAAGAAAATTAAACAGTGATCGGAGAATTCCACCTCAACGGCGGACAATGCAGAAAAGATGGCATCCTCCTTCAAAAAAAACCTATCTATCCTAGACCTACAGCTACCTTTATGAAAGGTGAAACACCATTGACCTGGGGTGTGCCGGATGTGGACATCCACCAGGCGAGCTTCGCTAGCTATACTATTTAATGCTGTATTATCATAAGCCAGTGTCACGCTGTATAGCAGATATATATATATATATGTGATGTCAGTAATCTATATCAAAAGGGCAACATACTATAAAACATGCGCATAGATATATGATAACATAGAATTACCTGACAGAATGTCCAGTGGGTCAATACGGAATCCGTTATACGCTGTTTCCGGCTAGAGGGTGACCGGGGTCTATACTGACCCTAAACTGGGGTCCTAACTAATCCCTCTACCTGGAGGTACTGTTAAAGGTACAGAGGTCCAGGCCACCAGCGTAAACCCTGTCTCCTATCAATCCCTGCCAACTGTAATCTAGTCCTAAGAAGGACCCTGATTACCACCAAAGGGAATGAACAGGTAACGGTTAATGAACAGAAAGACATACAAGAAAGACAAGAAATAAAGTAAATAAAGTCTTATATACAACACTCACACACAGTAGGAACACCTAAGGTCTCAGAGATAAACTATAAGCTGTAAGAGTAAAAACAACTAAGGAGCTCTTAGCTTAAGTATTCTCAGAATCGATCCAGTCTGCTAGACTACATGAATGCTTTCACCGGCATCTAACAAGCAGACTGGCAGGTATATGAAGGAATCTAATTAGAACATAATCAAAAGCAGCCGGGCGAGGCTGGACCTAGTCTTAGCAAAGAGCTAGGTAAAATTAACTCCCTCATTACCAAACACAAAGAAACAGCAACTCAGCTGTGAGAAGTCAGAGTGTGTAATCGCGACGATCCTCGTGGCGATACACCCATGACAGTACCCCCCCCTCTACGAGGGGACTCCGGACCCTCAGGGCCAGGCCTGCCCGGGTGAGTTTGGTTCGGACCTTTCACACATCGATCTGCGTTAACATCAGACGCAGGGACCCACGTCCTCTCCTCAGGACCATACCCCTTCCAATGAACCAAGTACTGAAGGGATCGGCGACTGAGACGTGAGTCAATGATTTTCGACCCATGAAATTCCACGTTATCATTGACCACCACTGAAGGAGGAGGTAGAGGTGACGGTATGACTGGTGCCACATACTTTTTAAGTAATGACTTGTGAAACACATTATGAATTTTAAACGTAGGAGGGAGGTCCAGACGAAATGCCACAGGATTAATTATGGAACTGATCCTGTACGGCCCGATGAATCTGGGACCCAACCTCCAGGAGGAAACTTTAAGTTTTATATTCCTGGTAGACAACCAAACCAGATCGTTCACCTTCAGATCTAGACCAGAAACTCTCCCCCTATCAGCCATATGTTTGTAACGGTTCCCCGTAACCTTCAGTCTTAACCGATCTGGAACTATCAGTCTCCCTGGAAGTCCCACAGGGGCGTCCCCCTGAGCCCCCAATACCTCACCCTCAAGCTCAGAGCATACAGCTGACACTACAACTCCCTCCTGAGGAATAGGAACCGGATCATCCGTCTTCCCGGCCCCTGGGAAAGTACGAGATAAGGCATCAGGAAGCAACTTTATTGAGCAGTCATATGTGCGATGAGGAGGTAACTCTTTACACCCCTCCTCTGAGAACATCTCCCCAAAGTCCTCCAGAAAAGGAGACAAAGTCCTAGGCACAACCGCACCGATGACCGTGCTCATGCAGTTATTCCTGCAAAATTCACCCCACTGGCTTATCTTTCTGGATTGCCAATCAATCACTGGGTTATGTTTAGCCAACCAAGGAAGTCCCAACACAATAGGAGTAGGTAGACCCTCCAACACATAACAAGACAATTGCTCTTTATGTATTGCCCCTACTCGAAGATCTATGTTATGAACAGCTTGTACCAAGCTACCTTGACCGAGAGGTCTAGAATCAATAGAGACTATAGGGACCGGTTTGGCCAATACACTCAGTTGCATACCATGCACCTGGGCAAACCGAGCGTCCACCAGATTAGCCCCGGACCCACTATCAAGAAAAACAGAAATCCTCTCAGTTCCAGTACCAATCACCACCTCCGCAGGCACGAGAAACTGAGAGGGATTTGGGGACGAAATACACACTCCCAGGTTAACTCCTTTGCTCAAAGAGGCCCGGGATGGACACCCCCCAACAAAATGTCCCTCTCTCCCGCAAAAGAAACACCTTCTAGTCTTGCGGCGCACCGCCGATTCCCTCCTACAAAAAGATGTCCCTCCCAACTGCATGGGTTCCTCAGAACAGACCAGGGGAACCTCAGTATAAGGGACTTTAGTAGTAGGTGGAGTCATCACGGGAGGCGGAGTTACCTCGCGTCTTCCCCGAATTCGTCTATCAATGCGAATAGCGAGGGCCATAGCAGCCTCCAGTGATGGAGGAGAATCATACTGAGCCAACACATCTTTTAATTTGTCAGACAACCCTTGACAAAACTGGCTCCTAAGAGCTGGGTCATTCCACTGAGTATCTGTTGCCCATCTACGGAACTCAGAAGAATATTCCTCCGCTGGACGATTTCCTTGCCGTATTTTACGTAACTTTGTTTCAGCAAGGGAAACTCGATCCGGATCATCATATACCAGACCCAGGGCAGTAAAAAATCGATCCACTGACTGGAGATCTGGGGAGCCTGGAGGAATAGAGAACGCCCAAGATTGAGGGTCCCCTTGTAAGAGCGAGATAACAATTCCCACCCTCTGCTCTTCACTCCCAGATGACCGAGGCCGTAGCCGAAAGTACAATTTACATGCCTCCCGGAAAGTAAAAAATTTGTCCCGCCCACCAGTGAACCTGTCCGGGAGAGCAACTTTAGGTTCAGATCTAGTTTGCTCCGGGGGGGACAAAACCTTGGACTTAATGTCTGCAAACTCCATGGATAACCCCTGCAACTGCCGGGCCAGCTGGGCTACTGGATCCATGACAGCTGGGGAGAATCTTTAGTATGGGCCGGTGAAAATGTCACGCTGTATAGCAGATATATATATATGTGATGTCAGTAATCTATATCAAAAGGGCAACATACTATAAAACATGCGCATAGATATATGATAACATAGAATTACCTGACAGAATGTCCAGTGGGTCAATACGGAATCCGTTATACGCTGTTTCCGGCTAGAGGGTGACCGGGGTCTATACTGACCCTAAACTGGGGTCCTAACTAATCCCTCTACCTGGAGGTACTGTTAAAGGTACAGAGGTCCAGGCCACCACCGTAAACCCTGTCTCCTATCAATCCCTGCCAACTGTAACCTAGTCCTAAGAAGGACCCTGATTACCACCAAAGGGAATGAACAGGTAACGGTTAATGAACAGAAAGACATACAAGAAAGACAAGAAATAAAGTAAATAAAGTCTTACATACAACACTCACACACAGTAGGAACACCTAAGGTCTCAGAGATAAACTATAAGCTGTAAGAGTAAAAACAACTAAGGAGCTCTTAGCTTAAGTATTCTCAGAACCGATCCAGTCTGCTAGACTACATGAATGCTTTCACCGGCATCTAACAAGCAGACTGGCAGGTATATGAAGGAATCTAATTAGAACATAATCAAAAGCAGCCGGGCGAGGCTGGACCTAGTCTTAGCAAAGAGCTAGGTAAAATTAACTCCCTCATTACCAAACACAAAGAAACAGCAACTCAGCTGTGAGAAGTCAGAGTGTGTAATCGCGACGATCCTCGTGGCGATACACCCATGACAGCCAGGTGGCCTCCGGGGCCCCCCCTATCACGGGATCTCGTAATGGTGTTAAAATCCCACCGAACACCACCTGCCGGCTCGTTAAAAGAAAGGGCTTGATCTTCATGAAGAGACATTTACGGTCCCACCTGGATTGTGGCCCATAGAAGTTTATGAGCCGAAGCTCCTGTTCCCTCATGAAAACGGCTAAGACCAGGCACCTCCCCATTTCTATCTCAATAACCCGTCGGCATTCCACCTCCGCGGTCTTAAAAAGGACCGCCACCCCGCTATACGGCTCGACCGCTAGAGACCAGTATGAGGGCCCACACCTCCACTCCCTCCTGGCTTTATGGATGGCCCCCATGTCTGTTAGTCTGGTCTCTTGCAAAAACAAAATTTCAGCCTCAAATCGGGTGTAAAAATCAAAGGCCGCAAATCTGGCCGCATCTGACTTAATACTGGCGACATTAATGGACGCCAGAGTCAACGGGGTGAGTTCCGCCATCATGGGTGATTGGGTTAGATGGCCTTCTTCTTCCCCACCCCATCTTTCCCCTCCGAAGAGGGGTCTGATCCCTTCCATTTTAGGGAAGACAAGGTATCCATCCCCATGGTCTCCTTGCCTCCGGGCTCCAGGTCTGTCCCCCCCAGAGGAAACGGCGTCCCCTGGGAGACGGACTCCGTCATCCCCTGAAGGCCCCCCAAATGCCGCCCCGGCCCCTCGCCCCCGACCTCCGTCTCAGCAGGGTCGTCGAGGTCTTGGTACCGGTTGGAGAGGGCGATCAGAGGGGAGCCAGTGAGCCCTTCTGTTGGCATACGGCTGGGGGAGAACGTTTGGAAGGCTTAACCACCTTCTTCTTCCTCCTTCCGGTACGCTTTTTATCACCCCTCTCTACTGTAGGCAGATCCGTGACCTCCTCATCCCACATTTCATATTGGGAGGAGTTGTCGGAGTCAGTCAGGTTTTCCTCCCTCTCCATCCTCCTGATCTCCTCGCATACCTCTTCCTCCCCCGGGGCCTCAGAGACACCTTCCACCGGCCTAGAGGGGGGAGCAGGCATCACCCCAGTTGCCTGAGGCTCTCCCCGCCCCTCACCCCCGTGGCGCTTTTCCTGTCTCCTCTGGTAAGAGGGACCTCTATTGGCCTTGTCCTTCCTCACTGGCCCCTTAGCCCCTCTCCCGCCACCACCACCTGCCACAGCAGAGGTCGCACCGCCAGGGGTTGCCCCCTCACGGTCTCCCCCCATCAGGCCTGAAGCGGCATTTGTTAAAGGAGCAAGGGCAGCGGCTATACGGGTGACCTAGGTCACCACACAGGTGGCACCGAATGTCCTTGCAAGATGCGGCGAGATGACCTACCCCACCACACAAGGCACATTTCTGCACCTTGCAGCTTGCGCTGAAGTGGCGGGGATCACCGCACTTGTGGAAGGCCTTCGGCTGCCCCCGGTAGAAGACCAGGATCCTGTCCCTCCCTAGGAACGCCGAGGAAGGGATGTGGGTGATGGTACCCCCTGAGACCTTCAACTTTATCATGAAGGTCCAGCCCCCCGACCAGATACCGAACTCGTCCTGATTTTTTTTGGGGACGTCCGTGACTTCCCCATAACGGGAAAGCCACGTCATGATGTCAACGCCGGAGAGTGACTCGTTACAAGTCACCACGGTCACTCTCTTAACGGCATTTTGGTGAGACAACGCCTGTACGGCGAAGTCTCGCCATCCGGGCTCCCCCTTCACCAGCTCGTAATTCGACCAGAAGAGCTCTAGCCCCTCCAGCCGGACGAAACTGATGTCTAAGAATAGGGTGGCCGAGGGATGGATCAGGGCAAAGATGTCCGTCGCCCTGAAGCCCATCTTCAGGAGGAGCTACACCACCCTACTCCTGGGTGGGCAAGCTTCACCGCCCCTTCAACGAAGATGGACCACATTCCTCCTGGCCGTCCCTATCTTGGAAGGCGGCCAGGCCATGTCTCTCCAACCAGAAAGACAGGTCCACCTCTCTTCCCTCTACATTGACAGACCGCTCTCCTTTTTTAAGGGCCTCCAGAAAACGGCAGTGCAAAACGCCGTCCCCAGAGTCCGGAGGCAAGGAGACCCCCCGAGAACCTCCCGGAGCCCCAGCCGTGACCCCCGCAAAAGTACGAGGTCTCACGGCTGGGGGGCCAGATGGGCCAGCCCCTCCTTCACCGCCCGTGCTCCCACTTACACCAACACTCACTCTCTCCGCATTCACTCCCACATCCACTCCCACATCCCTGTCACTCATGTCACTCACCTCACTCATAACATTCACCTCAGCCAATTCTTCAAAAATATCTGTTATTTTTTTTGCAGAATCTTTTTTACCTGCTGGGTGCCCTGGCTGATCAGTGATTTGCCCCACATTGTTTTTGCCCAGGAGTGCTGCCGCCCCTTTAAGAGCCGCAAAGCAGAGCCCACTCAGTAAGCTCTGCCTGCGCTCAGTAGCAGCAGCACTTCCTGGGCTCTCTGGCTCCATTATTTTTTGTTGTTGTCATATTTGGGGCAGGGCCGGGCTCTGCCTCCGCACCCTGCCCCCCACTCGAGACCTGCGTTTGCCTCTCTTGGGGCACCGGAGCCCCCGCACCACCAGATGGAGGTAAGTGGGCTGGGAACCCTGGCAAACCCTTGCCAGCTCTCTCGGGCATTATTTTTTTGGGTGGGACAGAAGGCAGCGGGCCTGCCGAGGCCACACCCCCCCGCTTGTTACGGGCACAGGGAGCGAAGCTGCGACCGCCGAGGCCACGCCCCCCGCCAGCCGCAGTCATAGCAGGTGGAGCAGTAGCCCGCAAGGCTACGCCCCCCCGCCAGATGCGACAGAAGCGGGTGGGACAGCGGCCAAGGAGGACATGCCCCCCTCGCAGGCCACCACCACCTTCTTGTACCCACCACTCGCTTTTGGCAAGGTCGGCCACTCCCCCTCGGCATCCAGCAGCGGCGGGGCCCCCGGCGCGGACCCCTTATTGGATCTACGCGCAGAAGACCCCGACCCTGCCGCGGACACCGCCAGGGGAGCGACCAACAACTTGCATTTTTTTACTTGCTGCCTTACGGCAGACTCTGCCCCCTTTCTAGGTCTCTGGACCCCCAAAAATGATCCAGTCTTAGCGGATCCGCGTGTGGGGGGCTGTTATGAATGTTTTAGAAAAGAATTCTGAGCAGAAGCTCCCTCTGGTGGTTACAAACGGTACTGAACCATTCAATGAGGATTGGCAATCAGGAATCACGGACTGGCTGGATATAAGGGAGGTTTCCCCCCATCATGGTTGCCGGTGATCAATTGTTCTTGTCTCAACATTGTTTCCTGGTTCACTTGGAAGCTTGCTGAGTCTTGCCTCTTCTCCTGCTCTCAGATAAGATATTTTTCTGTTTTTTGTTTTTGTGTTTGCCATTTGCATATTTCTCTGCATTTCTGTGAGGTTGGCCAGGTTCCCCTCCTCGGGGGGCTTGGTCGCCTCTCGGTTCCTCTGGAGCCACTGTTGTTTGTTCATTTGCCTTTTCCAGTTTTTTCTGTGGCTGCGGCTTAGTTTTGTTACACCAGAGAACTAATTTAGGTGGTAGAGGTCGTGTGATCTCAGGTGTTTTTGCAATTAGTAGCGTTGGCTTTTTTTAGGGTTTATTTTGGATTGCAGTAAGTATCCTTCCTATCCTTTTCTGTCCAGGCAGATTGGGCCCCAGCATTTGCTCATACTGTTTTCTGTCTGTGTCTGTATTTCCTCTTGTCTAACCGCCTTTACATGTTTGGGGGCTTCCTATGTTCTTTGGGGATCTGCTCCGGGACGATAAGAGAAAGCTATCTTTAGGTGTAGTTAGCCTCTCAGGCTGTGACGAGGCATCTAGGACCAACGTACGAACGCTCCACGGCTGCCTTTAGTTGTGGTGGTTAGTCAGGGTACTGCAATCCAATAGATTCCAACCTCTCTGGTGTATTGCCGTTTTTTCCTGCTCTCTTCAGCTACCATAACATAACAGTATCACCGGCCAAACTGAAAATTATATGGTACTCACAGAAGGGAAAAATAGTGTGGAAAGAAAAAAGTTGTCAGAGTTGTCAGAGATTTTTTTTTTTTTTTCTGTTTGTTGCATTTTTTTTCCCTCTTTTTCTCTGGATGCTGAGGAGGATTTTTTTTCTCTCAATGGAGTTTGCACAGTTGTCTGGCCGTGTGGATCAGCTTGCCACTGAAGTTCGGAGTATTGCTACCTATCTTGCAGGGTTGCCGGTTGTGGAACCTAGGATCCCCATGCCAGATTTGTTTTTGGGGGATCGAGCTAAATTTCTGAATTTCAAAAATAACTGTAAGTTGTTTTTTGCCTTAAAACCTAAGTCCTCAGGGAACGCAGAACAGCAGGTTCAAATTGTCGTCTCTCTCCTGCGCGGCGATCCTCAGGATTGGGCTTTTTCCCTGACACCTGGGGACCCTGTTTTGAGTAATGTTGATGCATTTTTTCTGGCTCTGGGGTTATTGTACGATGAACCTAATGTCACTGATCAAGCTGAAAAAACCTTGTTGGCATTAAATCAGGGGCTTGAGGACGCTGAGTTGTACTGTCAGAAATTCCGAAAGTGGGCAGTTCTGACCAAATGGAATGATGATGCTTTGGCAGCCCTTTTTCGGAAGGGTCTGTCAAAGAATGTAAAGATGTTATGGTGGGTTTGCCTGCTCCCTCCGGTCTCAATGATTCTATGTCATTGGCGATTCAAATTGACAGACGTTTGCGTGAGCGTAGAGGTATGCGTGGAATGGTGTTGCCTTGTGAACCAGCTTCTGAACCCATACAGTGTGATAGAGTGGCTTCTGGGGCATAGTGTCATGAGTTTCGAAAACACAATGGGTTATGTTTCTACTGTGGTGATGCCTCTCATGCTATTTCAGTCTGCCCTAAGCGGGGTAGACGTTTTGCACGCTCAGTTGTCTTGGGTAGTGTTCAGACTAAATTTCTGTTGACTGTTACCCTGATTTGCTCCCTGTCCACATTTTCTGCTCAGGCTTTTGTTGATTTGGGAGCAGCTATTAACCTGATGGATTTTGATTTTGCTAAACGTTGTGGGTTTCCCTTGATACCCCTATGGAAGTCTATTCCCCTACTGGGGATTGATTCTACCCCTTTGGCTGAGAATAAACCCCAGTTCTCTACTCAGGTGATAATGAGGGTTGAACCTGATCATCAGGAGAGTTGCAAATTTTTGGTGCTGTATAATCTGCATGACATTATTGTACTAGGTTTCCCTTGGTTGCAGTCTCATAATCCTGTTTTGGATTGGAAATCTGTGTCTGTAACCAGTTGGGGCTGCCAATGTGTTAATGCCAACACTCCTGTTTTTTCTGCCTCTCCCCAGGCTCAAGATGTGCCTGACTTTTTGACTGATTTTTCTGATGTGTTTAGCGAAAGTAAATCTGCATCCTTGCCCCCCCATAGGAGCTATGACTGCGCTATTGAATTAGTGCCTGGTAGTAAATTCCCTAAAGGTCGCCTTTTTAACTTGTCTGTACCTGAACATGACGCTATGCGGTCTTATATCAAGGAGTCATTGGAGAAGGGTCATATCAGACCATCCTCTTCACCCTTGGGTGCCGTTTTTTTCTTTGTGGCCAAAAAGGATGGTTCATTAAGGCCGTGTATTGATTATCGTCTCTTGAACAATATCACTGTGAAATATCAATATCCGTTACCCTTGATTTCTGACCTGTTTTCCAGGGTGAAAAGTGCTACTTGGTTTTCCAAGCTTGACCTCAGGGGGGCGTATAACCTTATTCGCATTAAGCACGGGGATGAATGGAAGACGGCGTTTAATACCCCAGAGGGGCATTTTGAGTACCTAGTGATGCCCTTTGGGCTCACTAATGCTCCTTCGTCTTCCAGTCCTTCATGAATGACATTTTCAGGGATTTTGTGGATAAATTTCTGATTGTTTATTTGGATGATATCTTGATTTTTTCCAATGACTGGGACTCTCATGTGAAACATGTTCGGACTATGTTCCAGATTTTGAGAGACAATGCTCTGTATGTGAAGGGATCAAAGTGTCTTTTTGGCATACAGAGGATCTCATTTCTGGGATTCATTTTGTCTCCATCTGTTATTGAAATGGACCCGGTCAAGGTTCAGGCCATCTGTGATTGGGTCCAACCTACTTCATTAAAGGCTCTTCAGAGATTCTTGGGTTTTGCCAATTTTTATCGTAAATTTATTGGTAATTTCTCTGTTATTGTAAAACCATTGACTGATTTGACCAAAAAGGGTTCTGATGTGGTGAATGGCCTCCTGAGGCAGTCTCTGCGTTTCAGGAACTTAAACAGAGATTCACTTCTGCTCCTGTTCTACGGCAGCCTGATGTTCCTCTGCCATTTCAGGTGGAGGTTGATGCCTCTGAAATTGGGGCAGGTGCCGTTTTGTCCCAAAGAGATCCTGAGACCTCTAAAAGTAACCCTTGTGCTTTTTTCTCTCGAAAATTTTCTCCAACTGAACGTAATTATGACGTGGGTAATCGGGAGTTATTGGCCATGAAGTGGGCTTTTGAAGAATGGAGACATTGGCTGGAGGGAGCCAAACATCAGGTGGTGGTCCTCACGGACCATAAGAATCTGGTTTATCTCGAATCAGCCAAGCGACTTAATCCTAGACAGGCCAGGTGGGCCTTGTTTTTCACACGTTTTAATTTTGTGGTTTCCTTTCTTCCTGGCACTAAGAATGTTAAGGCGGATGCCCTCTCGAGGAGTTTCCTTGCGGACTCTCCTGAGTTATCTGATCCTGCTGTTATTTTGAAAGAGGGTGTAGTTCTTTCCGCCATCTCGCCCAATTTAAGACTGGCTCTGGAGGGGTGTCAGGAGGATAAACCCAAGCGCTGCCCTGTTGGGAAATTGTTTGTCCCAGACCAGTGGAAGAAGAGTGTGATGTCTGAGATTCATTGTTCCGCGTTGGCCGGTCATCCCAGAATTTTTGGTACCAGAGACTTGGTGAGTCGGTCCTTTTGGTGGCCTACTTTGTCTCGTGACGTCAGGTAGTTTGTGCAGTCCTGTGGGACTTGCTCTCGCTCCAAGCCTTGCTCTCGCTCTAGTGGTTTGTTGATGCCATTGCCTGTGCCCAAGAGACCATGGACCCATATCTCTATGGATTTTATTTCCGACCTCCCTGTTTCTCAGAGAATGAACGTTATCTGGGTGATTTGTGATAGGTTTTCCAAGATGATACATCTTGTGCCATTACCTAAGTTGCCTTCCTCCTCCGAATTGGTGCATTTGTTCCTTCAGCACGTGGTTCGGTTACACGGCATTCCTGAGAACATTGTGTCTGACAGAGGAGTCCAGTTTGTTATCAGATTTTGGAGGACTTTTTGTTCTAAACTTGGTGTTCAATTGTCTTTCTCCTCGGCTTTTCATCCTCAGACCAATGGACAAACTGAGAGAACAAACCAGACATTGGAGACTTATCTGAGATGCTTTGTGTCTGCTGATCAAGATGACTGGGTCTCTTTTTGCCTTTGGCTGAGTTTGCTCTTAATAATAGGGCAAGCTCTGCCACTTTGATGTCTCCATTTTTCTGCAATTTTGGGTTTCACCCTCGATTTTCTTCGGGACAGACGGAGGCTTCTGTCTGTCCGGGTGTTGACTCTGTTGTGGAGCGTATGCAGCAGATTTGGGACCAGGTAGTGGATGATGGTCCTCGGTTTAAAGTGGGGGACTTGGTCTGGTTGTCCTCAAGAAATATCCCTATGAGAGTTGCATCTCCTAAGTTTAAGCCTAGGTTCATTGGACCTTATAAGATCATGGAGATTCTTAATCCTGTTTCCTTTCGTTTACTTCTTCCAGGGACATTTAAGATCCATAACGTGTTCCACAAGTCCTTATTGAAGAGGTTTGTCGAGCCAGTGGTTCCTATGGCTGCGCCCCTGACCCTGTTTTGGTTGAGGGCAATCTGGAGTATGTGGTTGAGAAAATATTGGATTCTCGTTTTTCTAGACGGAAACTCCAGTATTTAGTTAAGTGGAGAGGGTATGGTCAGGAGGACAATTCTTGGGTGTTTGCTTCAGACATCCATGCTAGGAGACTGATCCGTGCATATCACAGAGCTCATCCTGACCGACCTGGTTGCACAAATGAGGGTTCGGTGACCCCTCCTCAAGGGGGGGGGTACTGTTATGAATGTTTTAGAAATGAATTCTGAGCAGAAGCTCCCTCTGGTGGTTACAAACGGTACTGAACCATTCAATGAGATTGGCAATCAGGAATCATGGACTGGCTGGATATAAGGGAGGTTTCCCCCCATCATGGTTGCCGGTGATCAATTGTTCTTGTCTCAACATTGTTTCCTGGTTCACTTGAAAGCTTGCTGAGTCTTGCCTCTTCTCCTGCTCTCAGATAAGATATTTTTCTGTTTTTTGTTTTTGTGCTTGCCATTTGCATATTTCTCTGCATTTCTGTGAGGTTGGCCAGGTTCCCCTCCTCGGGGGGCTTGGGCACCTCTCGGTTCCTCTGGAGCCATTGTTGTTTGTTCATTTGCCTTTTCCAGTTTTTTCTGTGGCTGCAGCTTAGTTTTGTTACACCAGAGAACTAATTTAGGTGGTAGAGGTCGTGTGATCTCAGGTGTTTTTGCAATTAGTAGCGTTGGCTTTTTTTAGGGTTTTTTTTGGATTGCAGTAAGTATCCTTCCTATCCTTTTCTGTCCAGGCAGATTGGGCCCTAGCGTTTGCTCATACTGTTTTCTGTCTGTGTCTGTATTTCCTCTTGTCTAACCGCCATTACATGTTTGGGGGCTTCCTATGTTCTTTGGGGATCTGCTCCGGGGCAGATAGCTTTCCTCTTTCTATCTTTAGGTGTAGTTAGCCTCTCAGGCTGTGACGAGGCGTCTAGGACCAACGTAGGAACGCTCCACGGCTGCCTTTAGTTGTGGTGGTTAGTCAGGGTACTGCAATCCAGTAGATTCCAACCTCTCTGGTGTATTGCCGTTTTTGCCTGCTCTCTTCAGCTACCAAAACATAACAGGGGGCCCAGAGACCCCAGCTCTCGCCGCCGGAGATGCGGCCCCGGCTGTACAGACTCAAGGTGCCGGGCCAGCCCCCGCTGCCACAGAGGACTGGGCCCGAGCACCACCACCATCAATAATACCGGCACCGACACTCTCCATATCGCTGCCCGAGTCCGAGCTGCCACCACTAGGAATGGCACCCAGACCCGGGCAGACTCTCCTCTCCCCGCTCCCTTGCTGCGGACCCACCACAGGGCCCGAGCCGGGGTGGGTAGCGGGTTCCACACAACGGGACAGGGGGGCCCCAGGAAGGGGAGCATAGACAAATTTGTCTATGGTGGTGACCTTGGCTTTTTTTTTTCTTTCTTCCCCTTCCGGTTGCCCCATCCTCGCAGATCTCATCCCCAAACAGCAACTCGCCAAACCGTGCTGGGGACTCGATCTGCCACACATGTTGCAGGATGAGGCAGCCCCCCTCACTGCTGCTACCACTCCCTCCATCCTCTCCCTCTTTCCTTCGAATTACTGGAGTCCGGTGGGAGGGCAACTTGCTCGGGGGCTATCCCGCTGCATGATACCTGGGCGTTTACACTCACCAGGTCTTCAGGTGGGACTGGCGCAGATGCCTCACAGCCGCCATCTTCCTCCTTCACCTGGCTGTGGCCTCCTGACCCCCAGGAGACCCACTGGTCAGGGCCCTGAACCGGTCGTCATTCCTTAGTTTCTCCTCAAAGGGGCCGCTCCCAGCCAGGATCTCTGCCCTCCGTTGTTCCAGAGCTTTAATGGACCCCTTCAGCCTCTCCACCGTGGCGGAGACCTCTGCTTTCCTTGAGGCAGGGAGCTTGTTCTTTGCAATCACGCGTGCTCCCTTCAACTCCTCCCGGAGTCTCCTCAGCTGTTTGGCGGCCTCCTTGTATTCGCAGAGGTGCGCGTGAATGCGGGAGCCATAGGTGGTGACAGGCTCCCCCGCTGCCTTGGACCCCCAGATGTTGGGGGGCTCCACTGCCGCACCTCCGCTGGCCGCCTCTCCTCCTCCGGGAGGAGGAACCGCCACGGTCCCGGCCTCAGGGGTCTTGAGGCCCCCCGAGGGCTTTTTCCTCACCATCCTCCCTGGGACTGGCTAGATGGTATGGCCTCCTGATGGTAGGTGAGGCCTCCCACCCCCAGCCGGCTTGCCGGTGGGTGGGAGCCAGGGGCACAGCCCCGGAGCTTAGTCCCAGGGATAAGTCTCTCTCTGGGAAGGGGTCAGGCAGATAATCCAGGGGGAAAAAAAATCCTCCCTTTGCAGGGAGCTCTCTCCAGGTAGCTGCAGACAAGCACACGGCTAGCTCCGCCTCTTCCTTCCGTGTGCAGGACTCTGCTGTGCTGGTTTTCATGGTGCTGGATGACGGGAAGTTTCTGTGTGGGGTCAGAAGTTTACAGCGTGGATGTAGCAGAGCCATGTGTGTACGAGGTGTATGGAGCAGAGCTATGTGTGTACGAGGTGTACGGAGCGGAGCCGTGTGTGTACGAGGTGTACGGAGCGGAGCCATGTGTGTACGGAGCGGAGCCACGTATGTACGAGGTGTATGGAGCGGAGCCGTGTGTGTACGAGGTGTACGGAGCGGAGACGTGTGTGTACGAGGTGTACGGAGCGGACCGTGTGTACGGAGCCGTATGTGTACAAGGTGTACGGAGCAGAGCCGTATGTGTACGAGGTGTACGGAGCGGAGCCGTATGTGTACCAGGTGTACGGTGCGGAGCCGTATGTATACCAGGTGTACGGAGTGGACCCGCGTGTATACGGAGTAGAGCTCTGTGTCTATGATGTGTGCAGAGCTGAGTCGTGTGTGTAATGCAGGTGTCTGGATGCATCGAGCAGAGACCACGAGGCAGGAACAGTCAGGGATTGATAGAATTCTATTTATATACGACAGTAACTTTAAACAATTAGTGTTAGTAATTATGCAAATCAGCAGTAGAACGAATAACAATACGTTTAGAATAACCAAGAAAGTCTTTCACTTTCTAACGTTAATGTTTTTTTCGCAAAAGGTGGTGCGCCCAGTGATGGGAGTTACCACATAAGTTCTCTCTGAAGCTCTGACCCTAGTGGGGGTCACAGGGTTTTCCCATTTAAGCCGCAAGTCTCTTCCAGACATAGTCAATCAAAGCCTATTCAGCCTCCCCCTCTCAACCTTTAATTCTAATTGCAGCTGACCCCGGTAGGATACACGATAGCTGGAAGTGACGGCCTTGCTCACTCGCGCTGTTCCTCTGCAATTGCAGACATACTATTCCTATCACAGTCACCGCAAGGCTCTTTTCGGCTTGACCGAGGACGGAAGTCTCTAGTCCAGCACACGGGGTCACTCCTGCAAATTTTCCAGCACACTTTGGTTCCACTTGATTTCAGTTGGCCAGCAGAGGACAGTCTAACCTCATTAATGGCGCATCCTGCAAAAGTTCTCCAGAGATATCATGGCTTTTTGTTACATTCCTCCCCCTTTTTGTTTGCCAATATTCAGGTGAGTGGAATTCTTTCGAGTTCGAAGTTTCCCTATAGGTAGGCTGACTTCAGCCAACAGTTGAGCGCACTCCTGGTCTTCTGCTGCATCTGGGACCAGACTAATTCATCCTGAGCACACCAGTTTGGGGTAATCCCCGTCTTGGTCTGCTCAGTCCTGAGGAGCTCGTCCTGCAGAGGTGCGTCTGGGATACTTGGAGACTCAGCCACTGTAGATGTCCCATTCGAGATCAGCAATGGTGTCTCTGGGTCACTCATCGTCCTTGAAGCTATTCTTCTAAGTCTTCCTTTTGCGGGACCTCAGCCACTTCTATTGGGGGTCCAGACTCGGTATGGGGATCCAATTGAATTTTCCACTTCTCGAAATTTCTGTTCAATCAGCTTGCATCCCGTCTGAAGTCGGTGTTCTCAGATCCAGGCACTTGGGACTACTGCCTGGACAGGAGTCCTCCAAATCCAGTTCAGTGATCTCTTGGCCGCTTCGCCCAAACAGCAGCATGTAAGCAGTGTAACTGGTAATCGCATGGACTCGATTGTTATATACCCACACCAACTCAGACATGAATTTGGGCCACTTTATCTTCTTGTCCTCTTCCAGGGTCTGCAACAGGGTTCAGTTGAAGCGCTCACACGCCCGATTCCCTTGTGGATGATACGGCGTGGTTCGGGATTTAACAATTCAATAGATGCGATACAGCTTGTCATTACTCGCCAATGGAACGGCCTTGGTCAGAGTGAATTTGCTCGTGCATCCATATATGGAAGAAGTATGACAGATGCTCTGGCGCAGTCAGCTCTTGATCAAGGTGAGAGTCACCATGCCGAACTTTGTGATGTGATCAGTCATCACCAAGCAATACCATTGCTGTTGTATGACATTCCAATCATCAGATCGTCGATCATCAGGACCTCTAAAGGCATGGAGGTTCAGATAACCTGAATAGGAGCTCTCTGTTACGGGGTTTTTTTCAACTCACACCGGCCACATCTTCTGCAAACTCCTTTAACCTCTTGCCGCAGTTAAGTATACCAGTTGTTGCAACCACTGAAAGGTCTTCTCTATACCGAAGTGGGCACCCCTCTCATGACCTTCTTAAGCCAGCTGTACTATCAGCACTTCTGGAGCCACTACTTGCCAGGTAACATGGAACTGTCGAAGGAGCTGAATCCTTCAGCACAGCAGGTCATCTTTCAGAAAGTCTTTCCCACTGGCCCAAGATCTGCAGGGTACAGGTCTTTGCCCCAGAGCGACCCACTTCCTCAGCCTCGCCAGCTCTGGATCAGTCTGTTGCAGGTGTATCCACTCGTCTCTTGAGCAGCCTAGAATTTTGGTGGGTCTGGAATCTCATGTAGACTCCTGAACGGTTACTACAGCCGCGATGAACTGCCTAAAATCTGGGATCTTGTCACCTTCAAGCTCTTCATCTATGCTTGTCTTCTACAAGGCATCTGCATGTGTGTTCTGGGACTTAGGCTGAGTTCACACTAGGCGTTTATGCAGCTTTTTTATGCTTTTTTTTAATGCAAATTTTCAGCTGTGTTTTACAGTACCAGCAAAGTCTATTAGATTTCAGAAATTTTATGCACACAGCTTGTTTTTTATGTCATCAGGATTTTGTGCTTTGCTTGATTTTTTGCACAATGAGGCATGTCACTTCTTTCAGCGTTTTCCACCCATTGAAATTAATTTGTGGGTGAAAAAACGCACCAAAAACACAGGTATCAGGTTTTGCTGCGTCTTTTGTGCCAAAACCTGATTCTATAGTATAGGACTTTTTTTTTTCGACACTAAACTTTATCAGGATCCACAAGAGACAAATCTAGCATGCCAAAACCGCAGCAAACACGCCCTAAGGCCCCGTTCACACATTGCGGTTTTAGATGCGTTTCCGCTGCGTTTTTTAACGCTGCGGAAACGCATCCAACCCGCAGCACAGTGCACAGCCAATGAATCCCTATGGGAACCGCAGGTCTGCTGTGCACATGCTGCGGAAAAAAACGCACGGTTTAGCCGCGTTTTATTTTCCGCAGCATGTCAATTCTTTGTGCGGAACTGCAGCGGTTCGGCGCCCATTGACTTGCATTGAGTCGGGCACTTCCGCAGCAAAACCGCAGATCTAAAAAAGATCTGCGGGTTTGCTGCGGGTGAAACCGCTGCAGTTCGGGAGGAGGGAAGTGCGTGGGCGTGAATAGTGTGCGGCGCTATGTGTGTGGGCGGTGCATGGGCGTGTATAGTGTGCGGCGCTGTGTGTGTGGGCGGTGATTGTGTGCCAGTGTCTGCGTGATCGGTGTGCGGGTCTGTGTGCGGGTCTGTGTGGTCTGTGTCGCGTTGTGTGGGGGGCTGTGTATGTGCGGCGGTGTGCGGGGCTGTGTCCGTGTCTCCGTGTATGCAGGCATCGTCGGATGGGACTACAAGTCCCATCCGGCTATGCCTGCTACAGTGACAGTGACTGACACATTAGCCAATGATGGGACAGTAGTAGTCCCATCATCCGGCTAATGTGCACTGCTGAAGGATGTAAAAAAAAAAAAAATTACATGACATACAGAACATATAATGACATACAGAACATATAATGACATACAGAACATATAATCATAACAGTAACACTACAACACATAACATAGAGCACATACTCACCTCTTCCCCAACGCCATCCATCTGTGTACCGCTCTGCCGCCGGGAGAGAATGACGTCACTACAGTTCATTCTCTCACGGCAATGCTGGGTGAGAAAATTCCCACGCAGCATTGCCATAAAGTGAGAGAATTAACTCAGTGATGCACTGCAGGAGCCATTGTCTCCTGTCAGTGCATCACTGGGAGGCCCTACAGAGCAGTGGCATCACCTGATGTCACCGTTCTATAGGGGAGACCGTCGAGGGACCCTCGTTATTAATTGGACTGCGTCGGACAGGGAGTATACGGTTGTTTTTATTTTTTTACGTTTTTTTACAGGAGATCAAGGGCGTCGCTTGGATCTGAGTGTGTAATAAAGATATGAAAACCGTGTTGTGTTTTATTTCATTAAAATAATTTATTCTTATGCGTGTGTTGTTTTTTTAACCCTTTATTAATATAGATTAATAATGGATAGGCGTCTTATTGACGCCTCTCTATTATTAACCGGGCTTAATATCACCTTACAATAGCAAGGTGATATTAACCCCTTATTACCCCATATCCCACCGCTACAGGGGAGTGGGAAGAGAGGGGCTAAGTGCCGGAATTGGCGCATCGTACAGATGCGCCAACTCTGGGGCGGCTGGGTGCTGGTATTTTTAGCCAGGGGGGGCGCCAATATCCATGGCCCCTTCCTAGGCTATGAATATCAGCCCGCAGCTGTCTGCCTAGCCTGTCTGGCTATAAATTATAGGGGACCTCACGTCATTTTTTTTGGGGGGGTCCCCCTATTTTAATAGCCAGTGAAGGCTAGCTGCGGGCTGATATTCATAGCCTGGGAAGTTCCATGGGTATTAACCCCTTCCCAGGCTAGAAATATTGGCCCCGGCTGTCTGCTTTCCCCCTCTGGCGCAGAAAATTGCGCGGGAGCCCACGCCATTTTTTTTCCTATATTTTTTTTTTTATTGACTATTGTGTTATTTTGTGTATGTGTACGCGTGTGTGTCTTTAACTATTTATGTACCATTTTATCTATCTATCTATCTATCTATCTATCGGTATCTATTATCTATCTATGGCCGGCGACACACTTGCGAGTGTGATGCGAGTAAGTCGCACGACTTTCTCGCATCAACACCCGGCACGGCCGCCCACTCTCGGACCCGAATGTGCGGCTGCATAGAAATACATGCAGCCGCACACTCGGGTCCGAGAGCGGGCAGCCGTGCCAGGTGTTGATGCGAGAAAGTCGTGCGACTTACTCGCATCACACTCGCAAGTGCGACGCCGGCCTATCTCTATCTGTGTGTGTAATGGAGTGTGGGTTGGACAAATGTAAAAGAGGAGGTTGGGCAAGAAATGACATCACAAATCTTTTTTTTTTTTTTTTGTTAAACAACATATCTTTATTTAGCTGTAAAAACCGCATACAAAACCGCATGAGAAAAAACGCGTCAAAACCGCGCCAAAAAACGCATCAAAACCGCGTCAAAACCGCGCCTGCGTTTTCTGCCAAGAGGTGCGGTTTCGGCGCGGAAAAATCCGCAGGCAAATCCGCAATGTGTGCACAGGCCCTTAAACGCAAGAAAAACAATGAAAACATGCTTGTTTTTCTGCAGCTTCTTTCCTGCCAAGAGATCAGGATTTGCTACAGAAAAAAAAGCTAAAAAAAAGCCTAGTGTGAACTTACCCTTAGACCGATAGGAGATTTTGTGCTGGTATTTACACATCCTCGTGACCCACTGCTGTTCATGCACGCCCACCTTTACATTTTCTAGGTGGGCCATGGGGTTGTTGTCTGTTCGTATTTGTATTTCTGACCCTGACAAATACTCTGCGAACTTCTCACTCATGGTCCATACCGGAGCCAGCAACTCCAATTTGAACGAACTGTAATTGTCCGGATTCTACTCCGTATCTCTCAGTGCCCTACTGACATACGTGATCACTCACTCTCTTCCTTCTTGTACCTGAGCCAATACTGCCCCCAGTCCGTATAGGCTTCCATCAGTGTACAGCATTAAGGGCTACGAGAAGTCAGCGTAAGCCAAGATTGGAACATCCGTCAGTGCCATCTTCAATGCCTGAAATGCTTCCTCTTGCCGCAGGCCCCATTGAATCAGGTGACGTCTGACTCCCCTGGCAGTACCCAACAACTTGTTGAGTGGTACTGCAATCTTGGGGGTAGTATTCGGCTAGCTCTAGGAATGCTCTCAGTTCTCTCCTGTCGCTAGGTGTGGGCCACTTCTGTACCGCAGCCACCTTCTCTGTGGTGGGGTAAACTCCCGCACTAGATACGTTGTGTCCCAGGTACTCAATTTCCCGCTTGTATAGGTAACACTTCCGATGCTGAATTTTTAACCCGTCTTTGAAGTAGCTCCAGCACTTGCTCCAGCTGGTTAAGACGCTCTTCAAAAGTGGTGGAATAAATTATAATGTCATCAAAATATATCAGCTTCGAAGTTCGGATTCCCAAGCATCTTTCTATCAAACACTGAAAGGTTCCCAGTGCGTTTATCAGTCCGAAAGGCATTCAGTTGAACTCGAACAGGCCCATAGAAAGGACAAAGGCTGTCTTTGGGCGATCCTTCTCAGCCACCGGGACTAAATCGAGGAAGGAAAAATATTTGGCTTTTCCCATTGCAGATCGCGACTCCTCAATATTGAGGAAGGGATAGGAGTCCCGTACAGTACACAAGTTCAGCCTCCGGTAGTCCACGCAGAACCTCAGAGTACCATCCTTTTTTTTGAACTAACATGATGGGGGCTGCCCAGGGACTCTGGTTCTCGCAGATCATGCCATTACACAGCATGTGGCCCTACAGTTCTTTCACTTTCACCTTCTGGTACATCTGAGGTAGAATCTGCAGATACCTCTCTCGAATAGGAGAAGTGGTTCCTGTAGGGATCTCGTGCTGAATAGCCTGGGTGCACCCAAAGTCATCTTCATGCTGTGCAAACACCCCTCAATATCGCTGTAATAACAGTTCAACCTGCCCAACTTGCATCGGGAAAAACTGTGTGAGGTGGGCCTCCATCTGTTCCAAGAGGTGACATCCAGCCAGTGGTTCTCTTCTGTTCATCTGACTATTGAGCGACACCCCTAAGGTCCATGGGTCTTCTGCCACAGGTGTCAGTCCCATAGCATTAGCTCTGGTGCGATCAGCAAGAAGATCGTTGGGTACAGCCGGGACCAGCTGCTTGGAAAGCATTGCCAAACCAGGATTGAAGCTTGAGGACGACAATTTGCATATTCCAGTGCCTTCTGGGAAAGCGAAGAGTCTCTCTCAGCAAGATCATTGGTACAGCCGGACCAGCTGCTTGGAAAGCATCGCCAAACCAGGATTGAAACCTGAGGAGGACAATTTGCATATTCCAGGTGCCTTCTGGGAAAAGTGAAGAGTCTCCCTTAGCAAGAAGATCGTTGGGTACAGCCGGGACCAGCTGCTTGGAAAGCATCGCCAAACCAGGGATTGAAGCTTGAGAAGGACAATTTGCATATTCCCGGTGCCTTCAGGGAAAAAAACTCCTAGCAGGGAAAGTGGGACCCCGCAGAGCCGAGAGAATGGTCAGTAAAGCCGAGGTCAAACCAGAGGACAGCGCAGTAAAAAGCGGGTAACTCGAATAGAGTGGTAAGAAGCAAGTCGGGAGTCAGAAGCCAGAGAGAGCAACGTGGTACCAGGGGACAGGTGGACTTGAGGTCAGGGACGTAGTCGGGGTAGGACCAAGAGAAACACAGAGAGTAAAAAAATCAGCGGACAAATATCAAACGGGAAACAGACTGGGTCATACACAGAGCAATCGTACAGAAGCAGGCAATATACACAGGAATACAAGGGTCAGCTACTCAGCCAGGAACGGATGTATCACTGACAACGAGCATAGCACCAGTGTGGTTACTTATAGCCCTCACCAAGCCAAAGAAAGGCCACATAGGATTAACCCTAGAAGGACCGTAACAGAAACTCCAGGCAGACCATGACAGTACCCCCTCTCAACGGGGGGGGGGGGCACCGGACCCCTAGGCTTCTCGGGATGCCTTGGCATGAAACGCCTGGTCTAGACGATCAGCGTGTACTGAATGAGCCGGGACCCACGATCGATCCTCTGGACCATACCTCCTCCAGTGTACCAGATACTGCAAGGTACGGTGCACTCGTCGGGAATTCACAATGCGTGCCACCTCCTCATATTCCATGTGACTCGACAACAACACCAGGGGACAGCAGACAAAGAACCCTCCTCAACGGTTCTCAAGGATTTTAAAAGGGACTTGTGGAACACGTTGGAAATTTTGAATGAAGCTGGGAGACGTAACCGACAGGCTACAGGATTTCCACAATTTTGTACGGACCAATGTACTTCAGAGCCATCTTGGCAGAGGGAACCTTGAGCCTTATGTTACGTGTGGATAACCAGACCTTCTCTCCAACCTGAAATGTAGGACCTGAGACCCTTTTCTTGTCTGCAAAAAATTTATACCTCCCCTGAGCCTTGGAGATGTTTCAATGGACCTCAGCCCACAGACTTTTCAAACGCTGCACAGCCCCTTCAGCCCCAGGACAACTAGAGTCCAAGCGTGATAATTCCCCAAAATGCGGATTAAATCCATAGTTAACAAAGAAGGGAGACATACCCGTGGACTGACTCACACGACTGTTGAAAGCAAACTCAGCCAAAGACAAAGCATTGAACCAATCATCCTGCCTGGTAGAGGCCAAACACCGCAGAATTTGCTCCAGGGACTGATAAGTACGTTCAGTTTGCCCATTAGACCCAGGGTGTTAAGCCGAGGAAAAAGACAAAGCAATCCCCAATTTTTACAAAATGCCCTTCAAAACTTGGCCACAAACTGCACACCTCTGGCAGATACCACATTCATCGGCACACCATGCAGACGGACCACGTGTTGCACAAACAGCCTGGACAAGGTTTCCGCTGAGGGTAAAGTAGATATGTGTACGAAATGAGCTTGTTTAGAAAATCTGTCCACCACGACCCACACAAAACGGTATTAACCCTGGACGAAGGGAGATTGGTGATAAAATCCATGGACAGATGAGTACGTGGTTTATCAGGAATTGGCAAAGACACCAATTCACTGGCCGGCAATGAGAGCTCTTAGAACGGGCACAAACCTCACATGCAGACACAAATTTCCTGACATCAGCAACCAGTGAGGGCCACCAAAAAACCCGAGTGGCCGAAATTCACAGATGGGCACTCAACACTGATACATGGAACTCCCAAAGGAGCCTATGATGAAACTGTTCCGGGACAATTTCCCAAATGGCTTAGAACTAGGAGCAAGAGGCTGGGCCTCAAAAATCTCTCACTCCAATTCTGATGAAATCTTGTCCACCACCACCCCAGGTTGAAGAATGGAGGATGGAGGCTCGGGAGGAGACACTGGATCAAAGCTCAGGGATAAAGAATGCGCCTTAACATTTTTAGACCCTAGGAGAAAAGTAATGGAAAATTGAAACCTGGAAAAAAAAAGCGACCACCGAGCCTGCCGGGGAGTCTATCTTTTGGCAGACTCGATATAGGCTAAATTTTTATGATCCGTGACCACAGTGATAGGATGAGCCGCCCCCTCCAAAAAATGTCTCCACTCCTCAAAAGCCAACTTGACCGCAAATAGTTCTCTATTGCCCACATCATATTTTCTCTCTGCTGAAGAGAACTTCTTGGAAAATAAAGCACATGGTTTGAGATTGGTCAAAGTGGCGTATTCCTGGGATAAAACCGCCCCCACCCCCACCTCAGAAGCGTCAACCTCCACAACAATAGGTTCAGATGGATTTGGCTGAACCAACACCCAGGCCGTCATAAAACACTCTTTCAACTTCAGAAAAGATTCTACAGCGGACGTTGACCAATTTTTTACATCTGCCCCCTTAACCGTGAGATCAGTGAGCGGCTTAACCACCTGTGGAAAACCCCTGATGAACTTCCGGTAGTAGTTTAAGAATCCCAAGAAGCGTTGCAAATCCTTAAAATCCTGTGGCTGAACCCAATCCCTAATAGCCTGCCTTGGGATCCATGCGAAACCCCTCATTAGAAACAATTAAACCCAAAAATGACAGTTCATGTACGAAAAATGAACATTTTTCCAATTTTGCAGTCAGTTCTCCCTGAGTCTCTGAAGAACCGTACGTAAATGTTGCAAATGGGTCTGACTATCAGAGGAGTAAATTAAGATGTCGTCAAGGTAAATAACCACAAAGCAACTAATAAGGTTCCCAAACACCACATTAATAAAATTTTGGAAAATAGCCGGAGCATTTGTCAGGCCGAAAGGCATAACCAGATTCTCAAAAAGACCTGATGTGAGAAACGGCGTATTCCACTTGTCCTCCTCTCGAACCCTTATCAAGCCATAGGCTCCCCGTAAATCCAATTTAGAAAACCACTTCACCCCCCAATAATTGGTTACATAGATCAGGTATGAGAGGGTGTGGGTACATGTTTCCAAAAAGTCGAGGCAAGGACGCAAACCACCATCTTTTTTTCACAAAGATTAAGCCAGTCACCATAGGAGAAACAGAAGGACGGATATGCCCCTTACCGAGACTCTCCGCAATATACTCCTTCATGGCCAGCCGCTCAAGACCAGACAGATTAAATAACCGGGCCTTGGGCAACTTAGCCCCCGGGATAAAATCAATGGCACAATCAAAAGATCAATGTGGCGGTAGAACCTCAACCTCGCTTTTGGAGAACACGTCTTTAAAGTCTTTCAGGTACTCCGGAATACCTTCCAGACAGACAGACGACACAGATACAAATCTCAAGGGTTTAGCTAAGGACACAGATTTACAACATTGGTTGGTACAGTTTGACCCCCACTGAACAATTTCCCCGGTCTCCCAATCAATAACAGGGTCATGACGTTGTAACCAAGGCATTCCCAAAACCAAGCCCGCAGGTAAATTGTCCAACACAAAGCAACTTATTTTTTCAACATGAACTGGGCCCACCTTGAGAGAGAAGACCTCTGAGACAAAGAGGATCCCCTTCTTGGTGACAGGAGAGGAGTCAATGGCCACAATTTTGACTGGAGTCTCAAGCCTAACTATCACTATCTTACATTGATTCACCAAGCGAGAGTCAATCAGGTTGATGGAGAGCCACAATCAACAAAGGCCGTGGTGAGGGACAAATCACCATCTACCCCCAGCTCCACCTGGAGTAGAACCTTAGAGAATGAGGAAAATTGTACCTGAGGGTCTGAGTAACTTCCTCGACCGTTACTCAGACGTAGATGTTTCCCGATGGCTTGATAGATGAAGGGCAAGAAGGACAGTCCCTTTTCCAGTGACCTGGAGCTCCACAGCAGAAAAATAGCTGTTTTTCCTGCGGCGCCTCCTCTCCTTCTCCTTGAAAGAAACAGCTCCCACCTCCATGGGTTCAGCAACCGACGACATATCATCTTTGCTGGAATATATAGGGGTTTCCAGCTGCATCATCCCCCTGGCACAAAGCCTACGGTCCATGCGGACAGCCTGTGTCATGGCGTCCTCGAGGGAGTCAAGAGAAGGATGTAACGCCAATGCGTCCTTCATGCGTTCAGATAGGACCTGGCGGAACAAACCCCTGAGGGCAGTGTCGTCTCATGATACTTCTGCAGCCCAACGCCTAAACTCTGAACAGAACCATTCGGCTGAGGGCTGAGTGCTTACCCTGCGTCACACTCATAACCATGTCCTCAGCCAAATGCACACGATCAGACTCATCATAAATGTGCCCGAGGGCCTCAAAAAAATTATCTACAGACACTCATTCAGGGACCATGGGAGAGAGAAAAAGCCCAAGCCTGCGGAGCCTCCCTTAATAACGAAATGACTCCCACCCTCTGACTCTCATCCCCCGAAGAACGGGGTCGCAGTGAAAAAAACAACTTACATCCTTCCCTGAAAGCGCAAAATTTATTTTGTCCCCAGAGAAGATGTCAGGTAAATTAACCGTCCATTCAGGGAGATAAGAGACATCACCGGCACCATCACCCCGAACCCCAGAGGAGAAAGCACCCTGCACGGCATCAGCAACCTCCCTCTGAACTTGCTGCTGAGACTTAGCCAGGGTTTTCAGCTCAACAGACAGCTTTTGCATCATCTGGGTGAGATTGCTAACCTGTACACGTAGAGGATCCATAACACAGACACTAATGTCCCAGAAAGCCCCACACAGAAAGAGGGAAAAAACTTTTAGAGGTCAGTGATAATGTGATGGACTCACCACCAGAGATTGCTCGCGTGTCCAAAGACGTACAGGGGAAACCCCGAGGAGTTTCAGCAGTGGGATGTGAACACGGCTGAAAGTGTGCGGAAGAAGAAACAGGACCAGCAACACGTGACCACTGGGGAGTGACTGGGGGCGGAGCTAGGTCCCGAACTACTAGCAGGGAAAGTGGGACCTAGCAGAGCTGAGAGAATAGTCAGTAAAGCCGAGGTCAAACCAGAGGATAGCGCAGTAACAAGTGGGTAACATGAATAGAGTGGTAAGAAGCAAGCCGGGTGTCAGAAGCCTGAGATAGCAATGCAGTACCAGGGGAACAGGCGGACGGGATGTCAGGGACGCAGCCGGGGTAGAACCAATAGAAACACAGAAAGTACAGAATCAGCGGAGAAATATCAAACGGGAAACAGACTGGGTCATACACAGAGCAATCGTATAGAAGCAGGCAATATACACAAGTATACAAGGGTCAGCTACTCAGACAGGATAGGATGTATCACTGACAAGGAGCATAGCACCAGTGTTTGGTTACTTATAGCCCTCACCAAACCAAAGAGAGGCCACTTAGGATTAACCCTAGAAGGACCGTAACAGAAACTCCAGGCAGACCATGACAGAATGGTTGTAGATGAAGAGGAAAAAGCTAATATAATTAAATAACTTCTCCATGGTAATCATGGTGGAAAATAAAATGCTAGGTGAAATGCCGAGAGACAAAAAAAAAACATAGGATCACCAATCTAACCCAAGAAGAGGTACGAAACTGGCTAAATAAGATTAAAATAGATCAATCTCCGGGTCTGGATGACATAAACCCACGAGTACTAAGAGAACTAAGTAATGTAATAGACAAGCCATTATTTCTTATATTTAGGGACTCTATAGCGATGGGGTCTGTTCCACAGGACTGCCGCATAGCAAATGTGGTACCAATATTCAAAAAGGGCTCTAAAAGCGAACCTGGAAATTTTAGGCTAGTAAGTCTAACCTCCATTGTTGGTAAAATATTTGAAGGGTTTCTCAGGGATGTTATTCTGGATTACCGTATTTTTTGGACCATAAGACACTTTTTTTCCTCCAAATTTGGGAGGAAAGTGTGGGTGCGTCTTATGGTCGGAATGTAACATGTGGGGAGGGGGGCAGGGGTCAGCAGTGGAGTGGGATCAGCAGGAGGCAAGAAAATATCCCCTCAGCTGCAGGAAACAAGGCTGGGGAAACCCCTGGTCCCTACTTAAGTGCAGTGAATATTAATCAGCCGCTTCCCCGCCCACCTATCAGCTGAGCAGTGGGGGGAGCAGCAGATCACAGAGCCACACAGTTTCCCCAGCGTCTGATTCCTGCAGCAGCTGGGCAGATTGGTGTCTGAAGGAGAGAGGCAGCAGGAGCAGCTGGCATACCTGACAGCCTGGGGCTGTGCTGATGGGAGGCTGAATGCTCCTGTGAAGGACCTGTGATGAGGTCATGAAGAGGGTGGGCTGGAGCATCACATGACCAAAGCCCTGCCTCTTCATGATGTCATCACAGGTCCTTCAGACCACTGTACAACAGAGAATTAATTAAAAGGTTAGGCTACTTTCACACTTGCGTTTTTTTGTGCAGCGCATCATGCGCGCATGAAACGCATACGTGTCACATTTCTATCAACTCTGTCTCTATCATCTCTGTCTCTATCATCTGTCTCTATCATCTCTGTCTCTATCATCTGTCTCTATCATCATCTGTCTCTATCATCATCTGTCTCTATCATCTCTGTCTCTATCATCTCTGTCTCTATCATCTCTCTCTCTATCATCTGTCTCTATCATCTGTCTCTATTCTCTGTCTCTATCATCTGTCTCTATCATCTGTCTCTATATCTGTCTCTATAATCTGTCTCTATAATCTGTCTCTATCATCTATCTCTATCAACTCTGTCTCTATCATCTGTCTCTATTTCTATGCAGCATGTATTTCTATGCAGCCGCACGATCCAGTCTGAGTGCCGGCGGCAGTGCCGGGTGTTCATGCAAGAGACTCACACGAAATCGTGCGAGTTTCTCGCATGTGTGACCCCGGCCTTATACTCACCCTCCAGCGTCTTCACATAGTAGTTTACAGACACCACACTGGTCCCGCAGCACCATCTCCTACCCGTAGCTTCCAACATAATAACATACTATTATATATAATAACACCACATATAATAGTATGTATTAAATATTTTACCACATTTTTTGCTTCAAATATATTTTTCCCTATTTTCCACCTCTAAAACCTGGGTGCGTCTTATAGTCCGGTGCGTGTTATAGTCCGAAAAATACGGTATCTAAATGAGAATAACTGTTTAACTCCATATCAGCATGGGTTTATGAGGAATCGCTCCTGTCAAACCAATCTAATCAGTTTTTATGAAGAGGTAAGCTATAGACTGGACCAAGGTGAGTCATTGGACGTGGTATAGCTTGATTTTTCCAAAGCGTTTGATACCGTGCCACACAAGAGGTTGGTACACAAAATGAGAATGCTGGGTCTGGGGGAAAATGAGTGTAAATGGGTAAGTAACTGGCTTAATTATAGAAAGCAGAGGGTGGTTATAAATGGTAAATTCTCTTAAATTGGTCGCTGTGACCAGTGGGGTACCACAGGGGTTGGTGTTGGGACCTATTCTCTTCAACATATTTATTAACGATCTGGTAGAAGGTTTACACAGTAAAATATCGATATTTGCAGATGATACAAAAATATGTAAAGCAGTCAATACAAGAGAAGATAGCATTCTGCTACAGATGAATCTGGATAAGTTGGAAACTTGGACTGAAAGTTGGCAGTTTGGGTTTAACAATGACAAATGTAAGGTTATACACATGGGAAGAAGGAATCAATATCACCATTACACACTGAACGGGAAACCACTGGGTAAATTTGACATGGAGAAGGACTTGGGGATCCTAGTTAATGATAAACTTACCTGGAGCAGCCAGTACCAGACAGTGGCTGCCAAGGCAAACAGGATCATGGGGTGCATTAAAAGAGGTCTGGATACACATGATGAGAGCATTATACTGCCTCAGTACAAATCCCTGGTTAGACCGCACATGCAGTACTGTGTACAGTTTTGGGAACCGGTACTCAGGAAGGATATAATGGAACTAAAGCGAGTACAAAGGAAGGCAACAAAATTAATATAGGGGATGGGGGAACTACAATACCCAGAGAGATTAGCAAAATTAGGATTATTTAGTCTAGAAAAAAGACGACTGAGGGGCGATCTAATAACCATGTATAAGTATATAAGGGGACAATACAAATATCTCTCCGAGGATCTGTCTATACCAAGGAAGGTGACGGTCACAAGGGGGCATTCTCTGCGTCTGCAGGAAAGGTTTTTCCACCAACATAGAAGAGGATTCTTTACTATGAGGGCAGTGAGAATCTGGAATTCCTTGCCCGAGGAGGTGGTGATGGCGCACTCAGTCGTGGGGTTTAAGAGAGGCCTGGATGTCTTCCTGGAGCGTAATAATATTGTATCTTACAGTTATTAGGTTCTTTAGAACCATGGTCCCCAACCTTTTTTGCACCAGGGACCAGCTTCAAGCAAGACCATTCTTCCATGGCCCAGCAGGGCAGGGTGGAGGTAGGGCAGAGGTGGGGCTTTGGTCATATGGGGCGGGGTTATAGACGGAGTTGTAGTTTAGTGCATAGTTATCATTTAATTATGACATTTATATAGTATGATGGTTACACCTGTAATCCCTCATATATAGTATGACAGCCCCACACATATAATCCCCCAGGTATAGCATGATCGCCCCACACATACAGTACAGACCAAAAGTTTGGACACACCTTCTCATTCAAAGATTTTTCTGTATTTTCATGACTATGAAAATTGTAGAATCACACTGAAGGCATCAAAACTATGAATTAACACATGTGGAATTATACATTACACTTTACAAAAAAGCGTGAAACAACTGAAAATATGTCTTATATTCTAGGTTCTTCAAAGTAGCCACCTTTTGCTTTGATTACTGCTTTGCACGCAGAAAAGGTGAACGGATGGACTCTACATGCCTGGTTCCCACCGTGAAGCATGGAGGAGTAGGTGTGATGGTGTGGGGTGCTTTGCTGGTGACACTGTTGGGGATTTATTCTACTTTGAAGAACCTAGACTATAAGACATATTTTCAGTTGTTTCACACTTTTTTGTAAAGTGTAATGTATAATTCCACATGTGTTAATTCATAGTTTTGATGCCTTCAGTGTGATTCTACAATTTTCATAGTCATGAAAATACAGAAAAATCTTTGATTGAGGTGTGTCCAAACTTTTGGTCTATACTGTATAATCCCCCATATATAGCATGATGGCCCCACATATAATCCACCATATATAGTATGATGGCCCCACACATATATAATCCTCCATATATAGTATGATGGCCCCATACATATAATCCCTCATATATAATGTTGGCCCCAGACATACAATCCCCCATATATAGTATGATGTCCCCGCACTTTTAATCCCCCATATATGATGGCCCCACACCTGTAATCCCCCATATATAGTATGATGGCCCCACAAAGTACTGATATATATATATATATTGTGAGACAGTGAGAGTATGGGTGTTGAATGGGGTGTACATTTCACCTAGATACTGTGCTGACTGGTATAAGGGAAATGTATGGCTTTGTAAACCTAGTGGTAGAGAAAGGTCACTACACCTTACATTCATTACACACTTGCAGCTCAGGCCTGAAACTACTCAGGTGTTAATTAGGAGACCAGAAGTAGGTGTCTGCGAACACAGTCAGAGAGCTCGCTTAGTCTGGACACAGGAGGGGTCCAGGCACAGAAGGTGTCTCCAGGAGTTTGAGCTATCTCAGTCTGGGTGCTCGATGTACCCCGGACACAGGAGTAGTCTCTGTGAGAATCCATGCGGATAGCAGCTGAATAGGAGGGGAGCTCTCTCAAGTCTGGACTTGAAGGTGCTTCAGATACAAGGAGGAGACTCTGTGAAACTCCATGCTGGTAAATGCTGAACATATGTGTTGTTTTGGCCCAGGCTGGTAGAGTCTGGTCCCGGATAGATAGGGAAATCTATCTAAGTGTAGTAAGTGGCTGGACAAGCCCAGGTCTTCTGTTTATGATTTGTTTTTATCTGTTTGCTGTGGACTTTAATAAAGCTGGTTGCGGCCAGTTTTCACCAGAACTGCTGTCTGAATGAACTGTTTCTGTGCCACTCTGTCTACCCGGACGGCGATCCCAGAGCTATATCCCCTGAAAAGCTTACAATTGGCGGAGAATGCTGGGGCAGCACAGTGGCTGATACAATTGGTGCTGGAATGTGCGTGCAGCACAGTGGCGAGAGACAGCAATAAAGGTGAAGTCTGTTGAAGCAGCAGCAGAGAAAAAAAAAAAAAAAGTGTGTCAGCAAAAACGTCTGTTGGAGCAGTCTTAAAGAGACAGTAGCCCTAATAGAGTTTGCAAAAGAGGAAAAAAAAAAAAAGTGTGTCTGCACAGCAAAGCTGAACTTGTTGTGGAAAAGACTGTGGAGTGTGCAGCAGCAAAGGAAAAGTCTGTTGAAGCAGTCTTAAAGAGACAGTGGCCCTAATAGAGTTTGCAGAGAAAAAAAAAAAAGTGTCTGCACAGCAAGGCTGAATTTTCTGTGGAAAAGACTGTGGAGTGTGTATGTCTTGAGTGAAGACTGCCGTTGTTGAGACAGAGAAGTCTGACAGCATGGATGACAGCATGGAGGCGCTGTTTGAACAAATGGCGCAAGTTAATGTGCAACATAAGACTGCCGTGGTTGAGACAGATAAGTCCGGCAGTATGGAGGAGTTCGTTGAGTACCTGGTACAGGCCCAGCAGAGCATGCAACTGCAGTGCCAGCAGCAGCAGCAGGAGAATAACCGGTTGTTGGAGCAGATTGCAGCTCTCAGCACCTCGTCCCAGAGTAATGTTGTGAAGGCACCTGCGTTGTCCGCTGTAAAGAAGGCGGTAAGACGGTCCCTGAAAAAGATGACACCTCGTGATGATGTGGAGGTATATCTAACTAGGTTTGAGGGACTGGCAGAGAAGGAGAATCTGCCCCTATCTGAATGGGCCATGATCGTCACACCCTATCTGATTGGAGAACCCCAAAGGGCCTATGCTGACCTGAGCGAGCAGGACAGCCAAGACTATGCCAAGTTGAAAGCGGAGATTCTTACCCGGCTGGGTGTTACGGTGACAGCCCGTGCCAGGGGAGTTCATGACTGGAGATACAGTTGGGAGTCTGCAGTCAGCAGGCCTGATTGTAGAGTTGAAAGGGTGATAGTGGACCGCTACACCCAAGCATGTCCTACTAAGGTACAGCCAGAGGTCGGACAAGGAGACCACCAGGATGCCAATCGTCTGGTCAGCCTGATGGAGAAGGCCTTCGCCAGCAAAGACTGTCTCCGTGACCAGCCGTCTGAGAGGTCGTCACTTCAGAGTTCCCGGACGCTGAACTCTCGCGGTAAGAGCGTTCCAGCTGTTGGGGACATGGGGTATGCTGATAAGCGGGTTCGGGCCCGAGGGGACATGTGGGTGGAAAAGTGTGATGGACAGGGTTGGAGATGTCGTGAAATTGCAACCAACTGTCCAATAGAGGGGGAGCCTATGTATTGTGATGTTGGCAGATCCCTCTCTCTCTGCGCAGAACCTGTGTGTGTGTCCACCTCAGCCGAAGAGACTGGACCACAGGTGTCCCTGGTGGTTGTAAATGACTGCCCAGCACAGGCCCTCTTGGACTCAGAGAGTCCAGTGACTTCCGTATGTGACAGCCTGATTGATAGGGACTTCATCCCTGATAAGCACCTGAGTGTGGTGTGCGTCCATGGAGACACCAAAGTCTACCCAGAGACTGCCGTGGACTTGATCCCCAAACGCGGGGAGGTTTCATATGAAGTGGGGGTAGTGAAGAACCTGGTGCACCCCGTTATATTGGGTAATGACTTTCCCCGATCTAAGGATCTCTGGGGGAAAAATGTTTCTGATGGACAGTGTGATGAAGCTCCTATTGAGGGTGCGCAGTCCCGAGGGGCGGAACACAATGCTAGTGGGCCGTTAAACTTATGTGATAATGATGATGATGATAATGATAATGATGATGATGATCATGATAATGATGATGACCATGATAATGATGCTGATGCTGATAATGATGATGATCATGATAGTGATGATGATACTGATCATAATCATGATAATGATATTGATAATGATGATGACTGTGAAAAAGATGAAATTCCTTTGCAGGTGATGTTGGGAGACGAGGATGGTGGTTCTCGGGAACCGAGTGTCCCTGACTTACCTGTGTCCTGTGACAATGTTGAGAGTGAGCAGTGGCGAGACCCCACTCTTAAAACGGCACAGGAAAATATAATTGTTCTAAATGAGGTTTCCCAAGAGCCTGGCTCTGAGGAGAGGTTTCCTCATGTTGCCATAGACACTCACCTGTTGTATAGGGACACTGAAGTCCAGGGAGAGGTCGTGAGCCAGCTCCTAGTACCTGAGCTATATAGAAGTATAGTGCTGGGGTTGTCACATAGTCACATACTTGAGGGACCAGATGGTGAAGTTAATGTTGTGGATGACATGTTAACTAAGGTTCCAGATCAAGATGTGAATGAGAATGAATTGTATAACCCTGACAGTGAGCAGGATGTGAATAAAAATGAAGTGTGTAACCCTGAAAGTGAGCAGGATGTGAATGAGAATGAAGTGTATAACCCTGAAAGTGAGCCAGATGTGGCTGAGAAAAAGGGGTCAGACAGGGATACTGGTAGTGATAGTGAATCATCTGATGACAATAAAGCAACCAGTGCAAATGAGGAAGGCATGGTAGCAGAGGAGGTTGAGAGTCCTGAGAAGAAAGCTGATGCTGACCTTGCAGCAGGACAGAAGATGGCATCTGAAGATGTTTTACAGTTGGCCGGTTCTCTGGCGAAGACTAGGGTGAAAGGAGGAGAGCTGAGCTTTAAAGGCAGGACTCTGAAACTGAACACAGCACAAGTGGATGCAGTTGAAGATGAGAAGTTATCAATGTATGGTATGGAGCTGCATCATGCCCAGGACTCTGAAGGTAATGCTGCAGAGGTGGAAAAAGCCATGGAAGTGGTGGTCACCAAGCCAGATGCCTCATCAGAAGCTGAGGTCTCAAGTGAAGCTGTGAGGAACAAGACTGAAGATATGGGGACTGACTCTGTCCAGGAATCTGTTTCTGCCGAAGACAGCGGCGTGGACGGGTTACGGTCCGATCAGTAGCCGCAATCGTGAAGCTCAGGCTGGAAGTTCGGCGCCCGGAGCCCCAGCGGTGTTCCCGAGTGATACCAAGGATCTGGATAATCACAAGATGAGATTTTGAGACATCAGGCTGGCATTGGTGAGCTCAAGCGCACTTTCATGGAGTCTACATCGGAGCCACGTCCAATAAATGGGAAAAGCGGTGTGTCACTCCGTTGCCGCTGCAGACACACGGGAGCTCAGATGGGATGCAGAACGTGGTGGAAGAGAAGAATCCGGGGGTTCTGAGTATACAGATGCAGCTATCAAGGAGAACTTGAAGCTGGAATAATGGAGATATTGGAGACCATAATGATGTGATGAAGAGTAGAATGTAAGACTGACGGTAGGAGCTTCTGAAGCAGGTCCGTACCATGAAGACTGCCTGAAGAAAGGTAGAGCCTGAAGATCTATAAAAGGAGCGTCCAAGCAGGTAAAGTTAGTTGATAAACTTCACAGAAAAACACTCCCTAGAACTGTGTGAAAGTGAGCGCGATGTCAGAGACCATGACAGAGTGCTTTCTGGAGGTAGTCTTAGATGAACGATATTAAGAATGATGTGCTAAAGGTTCAGGGGAACTGAGAAAGTAAAAACCCCCTATACCTCTGTGATAGTTGGTGACACAGGTCAGTGCCCAAGGACAGGAGGTACGGAGTTTCTGAGGAAGATCAGCAGAAGTGTTCTGATGTGCCGGTCGTACTTCTCTGGCAGCACTATATCGAACTGAGCCGGCCTAAGGTCAAGATGAACCGTGCAGGATACCCGAGGCCCGCAGAGAGCATAGGCCTGGGAGGGTACAGGGTAGTGCGGATGCTTCAGATGAAGAGAAAGCTGATGTTGGCTATGGCAGGTGAAGATCAGATGACAGTAGTGAAGATGAAGCTGATGAGGCCATGACTGGTCCAGAGTTCACTGTCTCTTTGGATTGTTGACCAGCCCTCCGGTCTGGATGACCAGCCCTCCGGTCTGGAGAAGAGGGAGGGGATATGTGAGACAGTGAAGGAATATGTGTCGAATGGGTGTACATTTCACCAAGGTACTGTGCTGTATGGTATAAGGGAAATGTGTGGCTTTGTAAACCTAGTGGTAAGAAAGGTCACTACACCTACATTCCAGGACCACACTTGCAGCTCAGGCCTGAAACATTCA
This sequence comes from Oophaga sylvatica, assembly GCA_033576555.1. Lineage (NCBI taxonomy): Eukaryota > Metazoa > Chordata > Amphibia > Anura > Dendrobatidae > Oophaga > Oophaga sylvatica. The sequence goes on from JARQOD010000003.1 coordinate 44,441,345, forward strand.
GCTTAATTAGGTAACCAGAAGTAGTTGTCTGCGAACACATCAAGACTCGCTTCTCTGACCGACAGGAGGGTCCAGCACAGAAGTGTTCAGGAGTTGCTATCTCAGTCTGGGTGCCGATTCCCGGACACAGGAGTATCTCTGTGATAATCCTGCGATAGCACGAATAGGAGGGTATTTCTCCAAGTCTGGATTGAAGGTCTTCAACACAAGGGGAGACTCTGTGAACCTCAATGCCGGTAAATGCGTAAATGCTGGAACATATGTGTTGCTTGGCCCGCTGTAGAGTCGGGCCCGGATAATGGAAATCTACTGTGAGTAAGTGCTAACAAGCCAGGTCTTCTGTTTATGATTTGTTTGATATCTGTTTGCGTGGACTTTAATAAGCTGGTGTGCGCCATTTTTCACCAGAACTGCTGTCTGAAGAACTGTTTCCGTCCACTCTGTCACCCAACGGCGATCAGAGGCAATATCCCCTAATTACAATATATATATATATATATATAAATATATATATATACACAGTATATATATATCATTATTTGCTTTTTGTGTACAGTTATTTTTTTACAATGTTATTTTAACATGAATTTTTACATAGAGAGAACTCTCTATATAAAGCCTCATGTTAAAATCTCATTGCATACAGATGGAAAACGGATGGTGCGATTAAAAGTCGCATACAAATCGCATGACAATCGCATGCCAATTGCATAGAATCGGACCGTTTTTTCCATCCAGAAAACGGACCGTTTTTTTTTCTCAAAAATGGGTATGTACCCTTAATTAACACGTACATATATGAAAATTTTGCACACATGCACTCATGTAATTGTTAATTAAAACCATATATCAAACTACATGAAATGAAATGGTTTACTGTATGTAAACCATGTGTCATTTTATGTCGGAATTTGTAATAATTTTACAGAAGCCAGCAATTGAATTAGCGGCTATTCTGCTATGTAGAAGTGTAAGAACTATATATATTATATATAATATATATATATTATATATCATATATAATTATTATATATATAATATATATATATATATATATATATATATATATATTATAATATATATAATAGGATTATTTGCTTTTTAAAATGATGTGGTTTTTTTTACAATGTTATTTTAACATGAATTTTTACATAGAGAGAACTGCTCTATGTAAAACCTCATGTTAAAATCGCATTGCATACGGATGGAAAACGGATGGTGTGATTAAAAGTCGCATACAAATCGCATGACAATCGCATAGAATCTGTAACGGGTCTGGTAGGTGGAACCACTGACGGAAACGGGTCTGGTTGGTGGAACCACTAAGCTTTATTATACAAGACAATTTACTTGCAAGAGAGCGGGTGGCATCCGGGAATAGGACAGGGAATCACGGCAATTAGCCAGGCAGTCTCTGGACAGGCAGGTTGTCACAATAAGTGACCAAGGAAGTCTCTGGACAGGCAGGTTGTCACGGCAAGTGACCTGGGCAGTCTCTGGACAGGCAGGTTGTCACGGCAAGTGACCTGGGCAGTCTCTGGACAGGCAGGTTGTCACGGCAAGTGACCAGGGCAGTCTCTGGACAGGCAGGTTGTCACGGCAAGTGACCAGGGCAGTCTCTGGGCAGGCAGGTTTGTCACGGCAAGTGACCAGGGCAGTCTCTGGGCAGGCAGGTTGTCACGGCAAGTGACCAGGGCAGTCTCTGAACAGGCAGGTTGTCACGGCAAGTGACCAGGGCAGTCTCTGGACAGGCAGGTTGTCACGGCAAGTGACCAGGGCAGTCTCTGGACAGGCAGGTTGTCACGGCAAGTGACCAGGGCAGTCTCTGGGCAGGCAGGTTGTCACGGCAAGTGACCAGGGTAGTCTCTGGGCAGGCAGGTTGTCACGGCAAGTGACCTGGGCAGTCTCTGGACAGGCAGGTTGTCACGGCAAGTGACCAGGGCAGTCTCTGGACAGGCAGGTTGTCACGGCAAGTGACCTGGGCAGTCTCTGGACAGGCAGGTTGTCACGGCAAGTGCCAGGCATCTTGGACAGCAGGTGTCACGCATGACCAGGGCAGTCCTGGGCAGGCAGGTTTGTCACGGCAAGTGACCAGGGCAGTCTCTGGGCAGGCAGGTTGTCACGGCAAGTGACCAGGGCAGTCTCTGAACAGGCAGGTTGTCACGGCAAGTGACCAGGGCAGTCTCTGGACAGGCAGGTTGTCACGGCAAGTGACCAGGGCCAGTCTCTGACACAGGTTCACGCAATGACCAGGGCAGTCTGGGCAGGCAGGTTTGTCACGGCAAGTGACCAGGGTAGTCTCTGGGCAGGCAGGTTGTCACGGCAAGTGACCAGGGCAGTCTCTGGACAGGCAGGTTTGTCACGGTAAGTGACCAAGGCAGTCTCTAGACAAACAGGCATATACGACCTGAGCTGGTGGAGCCTCCTGGTAGGCTGCAGTCGGATGGCAGATGATCGCTCCCAGGTGAGCAGGCAAGAGTCTCTGGAATAGCCGGGGATCTCTGCTGATGATGTCCGAACCTCTAGATAGAGCTGCAGTCGGATGGCAGATGATCGCTCCCAGGTGAGCAGGCAAGAGTCTCTGCAATAGCCGGGGATCTCCGCAGATGATGTCCGAACCTCTGGATAGAGCTGCAGTCGGATGGCAGATGATCGCTCCCAGGTGAGCAGGCAACAGCCGGGGATCTCTGCTGAAGATGTCCGAACCTCTGGATAGAGCTGCAGTCAGATGGCCGACAGGCAAACAGACAGGTAACAGGCAGGCAACTGGAAACAGGAGCTGATGGCTGAAGCAGAGTTAGACTGCACAGAAACAACATTGCTCGGGCCCCTCCATTAAGGAGGAAGCCCTTAATATAGGGTGGAGTCCACCAGCATTGGCTGGAGACTGATTTGGAAAATGCGCGGCTCCTTTAAGAGCGGGGGAGGGTGCGGGCGCGCGCCCTAAGGCCAGCAGCAGGGAAGGAGCGCGCGGGACCAGCAGGGCGGAAGGAGGACGCCGAGGATGCCAGAGGCGCAGAGGAGGCTGGGAGCACTGAGGACGCTGAACGCAGGTGAGGAGAGCGACGTCCCTGTCTGGCAGCAGGCAGGGACGCGGGCACTACAGTACCCCCCCCTCTAGGCCCCCCCCTCTTTAGGCCAGAAAAAAATTTAGCTAGGATGAGAGGGGCATGGATGTTCTCCCGAGGTTCCCAGGTTCTCTCCTCAGGACCAAACCCCTTCCAATCCACCAAAAAATAAGTCTTTTTTCCTACCCTTTTTGTGGCCAGAATGTTCTCTACCTCAAATTCATCATCAGCAGACACTGGAGCAGGAGGTGTACCTGTAGACTTAAAAAAAGAGTTAAGAACCACAGGTTTGAGGAGAGATACATGAAAAGAATTAGGAATTCGCAAATTGACCGGGAGTTTCAATTTATAGGACACCGGGTTGATCTGACTGATGATTTCAAAAGGACCGATGAACCGAGGACCTAACTTGTAGGACGGAATTTTGAGTCGAACATATTTGGACGAAAGCCAGACTTTGTCCCCAGGACGGAATTGAGGAGGATCCAGACGTTTTTTGTCAGCATGTCTTTTCATGCGCTCGGATGACTGAATGAGTGCGGACCGGGTACTCTCCCAGATGGAGGAGAATTCTCTAACCAGAGATTCCGCAGCTGGATTGTCCACAGAGATGGAAACAGGGACAGGGATCCGAGGGTGTTGACCGAAGACTACAAAAAACGGAGACTTGGTGGAAGATTCGCTCTCATGATTATTGTAGGAGAATTCGGCCCAAGGCAGGAGCTCCACCCAGTCAGAATGGTGGGCATTAACGAAGTGTCGAAGATAACTGGTCAAATTCTGATTTATTCGTTCAACTTGTCCATTGGACTGTGGGTGGTAAGCGGAGGAAAAATCCAGGGTGACGTCTAGCAACTTACAAGTGGCTCTCCAGAAACGTGAGGTGAACTGAACCCCACGATCCGACACAATGTGACGAGGCAGACCATGAAGACGGAAGATGTGGTGGATAAAGTCTTTAGCCAACTCGGGTGCAGACGGAAGACCTGGCAGAGGAATGAAGTGAGCCATCTTGGAAAAGCGGTCAGTGACCACCCAAATGACTGTACAACCAGCAGAGACGGGAAGATCAGTAATGAAGTCCATGGCTATATGCTGCCAGGGGGCAGCGGGTACAGGAAGCGGAAGAAGACGGCCGGTAGGCAGGTGTCTCGGAACTTTGTTGTGGGCACAGGAAACACAGGCAGAAACAAAGTCTATTACGTCTTTGTGCAGGGTAGGCCACCAATAATGCCGGGTAATGAGTTGGAGGGTCTTTTTTTTGACCAGCGTGGCCAGCGAGTTTAGATGAATGACCCCAATGTAGGATTCTCTTCCGATCAGTTTCTGATACGAACGTCTTACCAGGAGGGAGACGATTTAAACTCACGGGAGTCACCTGCATCACTCTGGCGGGATCGATGATATGCTTAGGTTCCTCCTCGAGATCCGACACCAGGAAAGACCGAGACAGGCATCCGCCTTGATGTTTTTGTCAGCTGGGCGAAAATGCAAAAGAAAATCGAAGCGGGCAAAAAACAAGGACCACCGGGCTTGGCGAGGGTTAAGTCTCTGGGCATGCTGGAGGTATGCCAGATTCTTGTGGTCCGTGTAAATGATTACCGGATGAAGAGCCCCTTCGAGTAGGTAACGCCACTCCTCCAATGCCAACTTGATGGCCAATAACTCTCGGTCTCCTATGGAGTAGTTGCGCTCGGAGGAGGAGAAGAGTTTGGAGAAGAAACCGCAGGATACCATCCTCCCGGATGAAGCTTTTTGGGTAAGTACCGCTCCGGCTCCAGCAGAGGAAGCGTCCACCTCCAGGAAGAACTGCTTGTTGCCATCTGGGCGATGCAGCACTGGAGCGGAAGAGAAGGCCTGTTTTAGAGAAAGGAAGGCCTCCTCTGCTTCGGGCGTCCATTGTTTGGGGTTAGCATCCTTGCGGGTGAGCGCGGAGATTGGCGCAGTCCTGGAAGAGAAGTGCGGTATGAAGAGACGGTAATAGTTGGCAAATCCCAGGAACCGCTGAATGGCCTTCAACCCCTCCGGTCGGGGCCACTTCTCGATGGCAGACAATTTCTCCGGGTCCATTCGTAGGCCTGTCTGAGAAATGATGTAGCCCAGAAACGGAAGCGATGTCTGCTCAAAGAGGCACTTCTCATATTTGGCGAAGAGGTGATTCTGCCTGAGCCTGAGCAGAACCTGACGAACATCCCTCCGTGAGACTGAAGATCTGGAGAGAAGACCAAGATGTCGTCAAGGTACACCACAACGCAGGAGTAGAGGAGGTCCCGGAAGATGTCATTGACCAACTCCTGAAAGACTGCTGGAGCATTACAGAGACCAAAGGGCATCACCAAGTACTCGTAGTGGCCGTCCCGGGTGTTGAATGCCGTCTTCCATTCATCTCCTCGACGGATACGAACCAGGTTGTATGCTCCACGAAGATCTAGTTTGGTGAAGACTCTAGCCCCTCTAAGACGATCAAACAATTCTGGAATGAGCGGAAGAGGGTACTTATTCTTCACCGTGATCAAATTTAGGCCTCTGTAGTCAATACAGGGACGGAGAGATCCGTCCTTCTTTTTTACGAAGAAGAAACCTGCTCCCGCTGGGGAGGTAGATTTCCGGATGAATCCTTTTGCTAAGTTCTCCTCGATATATTCGGACATCGACCTGGTCTCAGCAGCGGACAACGGGTAAATACGCCCACGGGGAGGCGTGGTACCGGGTAGCAGGTCGATCGGGCAATCATATGGTCTATGTGGGGGTAATGTCTCTGCTTCCTTTTTATTGAAGACATCAGCAAATGACCAATATGGAATCGGGAGTCCTGGTAGATTAGCAGGAGTAGGAGAAGGACAGACGGGATGAACAGGCACCAGACACGTTTTATGACAGTCCTGTCCCCAGCGAAGAATCTCTCCATTCTGCCAGTCAAGCACAGGTGCATGCTTTTGGAGCCAAGGCAGACCTAGTAAGAAAGCATGAGAGAGTCCAGGCAGAACATGAAATGAGATGCTCTCAGAATGCAACATTCCCACCTGCAGGGTTATGGCTTCGGAGATAAGTCGGATGGGACGAGGTAGGAGACCCCCATCCACAGCAGCAACAGATACTGGTTCAACAAGAGGTTTGGTGGGAATGCGATACTTCTCTACTAGAGCCTGTGACACGAGATTCCCAGCTGCTCCAGAATCAAGTTGGGCCATCTCGAAGTAACGGTTCTTACCGAGAAGAATTGAGACCGAGAGCAGCAGAGATGAAGAGGATTTATTTTTGTCTAGATTGACCTCTCCGAGGAACCTAGACACAGGCGTTTCCCGACTTCTCCGGACAGGTTCGGATCCAGTGCTCCTTACTGCCGCAGTAGAAGCAACTTTTCTCGGCACGGCGTGAGTCCTGACGGGCTTTGACCATCTTGGTCTGGTCGACCTGCATAGGCTCAGCAGTGTGCACCTGGGGAGAAACGGAAGGGGTTAATTGAGGAAACTTTTTTTCACGGGTGACCTCTTTGGCTCGTTCCTGGAACCGTAGATCAATCCGATTGGCAAGATTTATTAAATCATCAAGCGAGGTTGGAATGTCCCGACCGGCAAGTTCGTCTTTAGTACGGCCGGACAGACCCTCCCAGAAGACCGAAATTAGAGCTTCATTGTCCCAAGCCAGTTCTGAGGCTAGAGTACGGAACCGTATGGCATATTGACCAACGGTGAGACTTCCCTGACGGAGACGCAACAGAGATGATGCAGAGGAGGTCTTCCGTCCAGGTTCGTCGAATATCCTCCGGAAGGCCGAGAGAAAAGCAGGCAGGTCTGACACCAGAGGATCTTCTCTCTCCCAGAGAGGATTAAGCCAGGCCAGAGCCTCTCCGGTGAGATGGGACATGATGAAGGCAATTTTGGCCCGGTCAGAATTAAACTGGTGTGCCAGGAGTTCGAAATGCAGGGTGCACTGGTTAATGAAACCCCGAGCCATAACAGGGTCGCCTCCATACCTAGGAGGAGCTGAAAGTCGGGGACCGGGAATGGAAACCACGGAATTGGGAGTCAGCGGGACTGCCGGATTATGAGTCATGGCTCCAGCGGTGGTTGCTGGTGATGGATTCAGAGTGTCCAAGCGGGAATTGACGTTCCGCAGGTGACCCAGGATAGCCTCCTGTTGAGACCTCTGGCGAGACAGCTCATGACACAGTTCCGGAAGTGAAGGGGTTTGGGTGCCACCGGGTTCCATGGCCCGAGCAAACTGTAACGGGTCTGGTAGGTGGAACCACTGACGGAAACGGGTCTGGTTGGTGGAACCACTAAGCTTTATTATACAAGACAATTTATTTGCAAGAGAGCGGGTGGCATCCGGGAATAGGACAGGGAATCACGGCAATTAGCCAGGCAGTCTCTGGACAGGCAGGTTGTCACAATAAGTGACCAAGGAAGTCTCTGGACAGGCAGGTTGTCACGGCAAGTGACCTGGGCAGTCTCTGGACAGGCAGGTTGTCACGGCAAGTGACCTGGGCAGTCTCTGGACAGGCAGGTTGTCACGGCAAGTGACCAGGGCAGTCTCTGGACAGGCAGGTTGTCACGGCAAGTGACCAGGGCAGTCTCTGGGCAGGCAGGTTTGTCACGGCAAGTGACCAGGGCAGTCTCTGGCAGGCAGGTTGTCACGGCAAGTGACCAGGGCAGTCTCTGAACAGGCAGGTTGTCACGGCAAGTGACCAGGGCAGTCTCTGGACAGGCAGGTTGTTTGTCACGGCAAGTGACCAGGGCAGTCTCTGGACAGGCAGGTTGTCACGGCAAGTGACCAGGGCAGTCTCTGGGCAGGCAGGTTTGTCACGGCAAGTGACCAGGGTAGTCTCTGGGCAGGCAGGTTGTCACGGCAAGTGACCAGGGCAGTCTCTGGACAGGCAGGTTTGTCACGGTAAGTGACCAAGGCAGTCTCTAGACAAACAGGCATATACGACCTGAGCTGGTGGAGCCTCCTGGTAGGCTGCAGTCGGATGGCAGATGATCGCTCCCAGGTGAGCAGGCAAGAGTCTCTGGAATAGCGGGGGATCTCTGCTGATGATGTCCGAACCTCTAGATAGAGCTGCAGTCGGATGGCAGATGATCGCTCCCAGGTGAGCAGGCAAGAGTCTCTGCAATAGCCGGGGATCTCCGCAGATGATGTCCGAACCTCTGGATAGAGCTGCAGTCGGATGGCAGATGATCGCTCCCAGGTGAGCAGGCAACAGCCGGGGATCTCTGCTGAAGATGTCCGAACCTCTGGATAGAGCTGCAGTCAGATGGCCGACAGACAAACAGACAGGTAACAGGCAGGCAACTGGAAACAGGAGCTGATGGCTGAAGCAGAGTTAGACTGCACAGAAACAACATTGCTCGGGCCCCTCCATTAAGGAGGAAGCCCTTAATATAGGGTGGAGTCCACCAGCATTGGCTGGAGACTGATTTGGAAAATGCGCGCGGCTCCTTTAAGAGCGGGGGAGGGTGCGGGCGCGCGCCCTAAGGCCAGCAGCAGGGAAGGAGCGCGGGGACCAGCAGGGCGGAAGGAGGACGCCGAGGATGCCAGAGGCGCAGAGGAGGCTGGGAGCACTGAGGACGCTGAACGCAGGTGAGGAGAGCGACGTCCCTGTCTGGCAGCAGGCAGGGACGCGGGCGCTACAGAATCGGCCCGTTTTTCCATCCAGAAACGGACCGTTTTTTTTTCTCGCAAATGGGTATGTACCCTATATATGGGTCACAACGACATGTATATATATATATATATATATATATATTATATATATATGTATTTTATGTGTATATATCTATTCTTTCCTTTGTGATTTTAAAACTGTCATTTGGATCCATTATATGTCGGTTTTGCAAGCCGGCGAGAAAATCTCGCCGTACGGATGCTATACAGATGCCATACGGATGACACACGGATATTTTGATGCAAGGAAATCGCATAATCGCATTGCACACAGATGACATACGGATCACTGTTCAGGGGACTTTTCTGCGTATTACGGCCGTATTATACGATCCGATTTTTATACGGTGTGTGTGACTCCGGCCGGAGACAGATAGATAGATAATAGACAGATAGCTAGATAATAGATAAATAGATAATAGATAGATAGATAATAGATAGATAATAAATAGATGATAGATAGATAGATAATAGATAGAAGATAGACAGATAGAAGAAAGATAGATAATAGATAGTTAATAGATAGGTAGATAGATAATAGATAGAGAATAGATAGATAATAAATAGATAGATAATAGATAGATGACAGATAGATAGATCATAGATAGAAAATAGATAATAGATAGATAGATATTACATGGGTAAAAGACAGAAAGAATGGTACATAAATAAAGACCCAGGCGCACATACACACACAAAATCTTCACGCAATAGCGGTAATTTGAAAAAAAAAATGGAAAAAAAATGGCGTGGGCTCCCGCGCAATTTTCTGCGCCAGAGGGGGAAAGCCGACGGCTCGGGCCAATATTTCTAGCCTGGGAAGGGGTAATACCCATGGAGCTTCCCAGGCTATGAATATCAGCCCGCAGCTAGCCTTTACTTGCTATTAAAATACGGGGACCCCAAAAAAATTGATGTTGGGTCCCCCAGTAAATTATAGCCAGAAAGGCTACGCAGACAGCTGCGGACTGATATTCATAGCCTAGGAAGGGGCCATGGATATTGGCGCACCCACCTGGCTAAAAATACCAGCACCCAGCAGCCCCAGAATTGGCGCATCTGTACGATGATCTGTACGATGCTCCAATTCCGGCACTTAGCCCCTCTCTTCCCACTCCCCTGTAGCAGTGGGATATGGGGTAATAAGGGGTTAATATCACCTTGCTATTGTAAGGTGACATTAAGCCCGGTTAATAATAGAGAGGCGTCAATAAGACGCCTATCCAATATTAATTTTATATTAATAAAGGGTTAAAAAACAACACACGCATAAGAATAAAGTATTTTAATGAAATAAAACACAACACGGTTTTCATATCTTTATTATATGCTCAGATCCAAGCGACGCCGTCGATCTCCAGTAATAAAACGTAAAAAAATAAAACCGTATACTCCCTGTCCGACGCAGTCAAATTAATAACGAATGTCCCACGACGGTCTCCCCTATAGAACAGTGACATCAGGTGATGCCACTGCTCTGTAGGGCCTCCCAGTGATGCACTGACAGGAGACAATGGCTCCTGCAGTGCATCACTGAGTTCATGCTCTCACTTTATGGTAATGCTGCGTGAGAATTTTCCCACCCAGCATTGCCAGTGAGAGAATGAACGGATGTGACGTCATTCTTTCCCGGTGTCTGAGCGATGCACACAGCGGAGGATTATCTCCGCTGTCAGTGCATCGCAGGGGAGGTGTAGAGCGCTGACATCACCCGATGTCAGCGTTCTATACCGGAGATCGTCATGGGACACTCGTTATTATCTGGACTACAGCGGACAGGTGATGTATAGGTTGCTTTATTATTTTATTTTTATTACAGGAGACGATGGCATCGGGGAATAGGTGATTGGTGAGCATGTACTCTGTTATGTGTTGTATGTTATGTGTATGTTCTGTATGTTATATGTTATGTGTATGCAGGGGCGGAACTATAGTGGAAGCAGGTGCCACAGGGCCCGGGCTAGAAGGGGGCCCGTCCCTGCTGCAGCTGCCCTGTGATTTAGGAGCAAAAAGGGGGGCCCGAGCACGCTGGCAAATGGATCCGCGCTCGGGCCCCCTCCCAACATTTTGTTCAGGCTTCTGACTCTGAACGCTGATGCATAACAACACTGTGTTGTTTTAAAGAGACACTACAGTGTTGTAAATGCAGACAGCGAACAGAAATGAGCACTGTAGCTTTAAGCTGCGGCCCAGTGCATTATGGTCCGTCTGTCACAGCGTGTGTGCATGTGGGGGCGGACAGCAGACGGCCAGGCAGACCACATGAAGCAGCAGGCTGACTGGACAAGCAGGTGGAAGCCCGGGCGAGCAGGGTGAGTACCGTGAGTCTCTCAACAGTGAGAAGAGGCTTGGCTGCTCAATGGTGACTGGGAGGGCAGGTGCAGGCAGGATCTAACAGGGCCCACATTCAACAGGGCCCAGGCTGCAGTGCAGGGGGCCCACATTCAACACAGGGCCCAGGTAGCAAGGGGCCCGCATTCCAACAGGGCCTCGGGCTCCTGGGCCCTGTTTGACGCAAGCCTCAAGTCACCACTAACCTCCCCCTGGGCCCTGTTGGGCACGGGACCTCAGTCACCAGTAGCATCCCCCTGGCCCAGTAACAGCCTCATGGTTGCTACAAGTGACGAGTGACACCCTGATCTCTGCTACATGTGACAAGTAACAACCTCAGCTCTGCTACATGTAACAAGTAACAACCTCAGCTCTGCTACATGTGACAAGTAGCAACCTCGGCTCTGCTACATGTGACAAGTAGCAACCTCAGCTCTGCTACATGTGACAAGTAACAACCTCAACTCTGCTACTTGTGACAAGTAGCAACCTCAGCTCTGCTATTTGTGACAAGTAACAACCTCAGCTCTGCTTATGTGACAAGTAACAACCTCAGCTCTGCTCATGTGACAAGTAGCAACCTCAGCTCTGCTACATGTGACAAGTAGCAACCTCAGCTCTGCTACATGTGACAAGTAACAACCTCAACTCTGCTACTTGTGACAAGTAGCAACCTCAGCTCTGATATGTGACAAGTAAACCTCAGCTCTGCTTATGTGACAAGTAACAACCTCAGCTCTGCTCATGTGACAAGTACAACTCAGCTCTGCTACATGTGACAAGTAACCTCAGCTCTGCTACATTGACAAGTAGCAACCTCAGCTCTGCTACATGTGACAAGTACAACCTCAGCTCTGCTACATGTGACAAGTAACCTCAGCTCTCTACATGTGACAAGTAACAACCTCAGCTCTGCTACATTGACAAGTAACAACCTCAGCTCTGCTACATGTGACAAGTAACAACCTCAGCTCTGCTACATTTGACAAGTAACAACCTCAGCTCTGCTACATGTGACAAGTACAACCTCAGGCTCTAGCTACATGTGACAAGTAACAACCTCAGCTCTGCTCATGTGACAAGTAACAACCTCAGCTCTGCTCATGTGACAAGTAACAACCTCAGCTCTGCTCATGTGACAAGTAACAACCTCAGCTCTGCTCATGTGACAAGTAACAACCTCAGCTCTGCTCATGTGACAAGTAACAACCTCAGCTCTGCTCATGTGACAAGTAGCAACCTCAGCTCTGCTCATGTGACAAGTAGCAACCTCAGCTCTGCTACATGTGACAAGTAGCAACCTCAGCTCTGCTACATGTGACAAGTAGCAACCTCAGCTCTGCTACATGTGACAAGTAGCAACCTCAGCTCTGCTACATGTGACAAGTAGCAACCTCAGCTCTGCTCATGTGACAAGTACAACCTCAGCTCTGCTACATGTGACAAGTACAACCTCAGCTCTGCTACATGTGACAAGTAGCAACCTCAGCTCTGCTACATGTGACAAGTAACAACCTCAGCTCTGCTACTTGTGACAAGTAGCAACCTCAGCTCTGCTATGTGACAAGTAACAACCTCAGCTCTGCTACATGTGACAAGTAACAACCTCAGCTCTGCTACATGTGACAAGTAGCAACCTCAGCTCTGCTACATGTGACAAGTAACCTCAGCTCTGCTACATGTGACAAGTAACAACCTCAGCTCTGCTACATGTGACAAGTACAACCTCAGCTCTGCTACATGTGACAAGTAACAACCTCAGCTCTGCTACATGTGACAAGTAACAACCTCAGCTCTGCTACATGTGACAAGTAGCAACCTCGGCTCTGCTACATGTGACAAGTAACAACCTCAGCTCTGCTACATGTGACAAGTAGCAACCTCGGCTCTGCTACATGTAACAACCTCAGCTCTGCTACATGTGACAAGTAGCAACCTCAGCTCTGCTCATGTGACAAGTAACAACCTCAGCTCTGCTCATGTGACAAGTAACAACCTCAGCTCTGCTACATGTGACAAGTAACAACCTCAGCTCTGCTACATGTGACAAGTAACAACCTCAGCTCTGCTACATGTGACAAGTAGCAACCTCAGCTCTGCTACATGCGAGGAGTGACAGCCTCATCTCTGCTACATGCGCGGAGTGACAGCCTCAGCTTTGCTATACAAGTAGCAGAGCTGAGGCTGTCACTCCTCACATGTTGCAGAGATGAGGCTGTCACTCCTTACATGTAGCAGAGCTGAGGCTGTCACTCCTCGAATGTAGCAGAGCTGAGGCTGTCCCTACTCACATGTAGCAGAGCTGAGGCTGTTCCTCCTCACATGTAGCAGAGCTGAGGCTGTCACTCCTCACATGTAGCAGAACTGAGTCTGTCACTCCTCACATGTAGCAGAGCTGAGGATGTCACTCCTCACATGCAGCAGAGCTGAGGCTGTCACTCCTCACATGTGTAATTGGTGAGGGCGTGGTGCAGAAGTACGGTATACAGAACAATCTTAGATTATTCTGTATACCGGACTGTTGTTCTACTGAATAAATCATCCGTTTTGAAAGCAATTTGCAGGCTGGATTACAAGTTTCTTCACATATTTACTCTGGAGAAAGCCTACCTTCGTCACTACCTCAGTTGCTTCCTGGGAGTTGGTTCTTTTCTGTTATTTCATTACTCCAAAAACCTCTAATTTTGGATAATAAAGGTATCTTTCTTAACACAACTTGGGTAGACCGGGATTGGCAACGCGCGCGAGGGGGGGGGCCCCATTGTGAAGTTTGCTGTGGAGCCCTGCCGTTCCTAGTTACGCCCCTGTGTGTATGATCTGTATGTTGTGATGTAACTACTTCTTGAAGCTCATCAAGAGAATGCCAAGAGTGTGCAAAGCAGTAATCAAAGCAAAATGTGGCTACTTTGAAGAACCTAGAATATAAGACATATTTTCAGTTGTTTCACACTTTTTTGTTAAGTATATAATTCCACATGTGTTAATTCATAGTTTTGATGCCTTCAGTGTGAATGCACAATTTTCATAGTCATGAAAATACAGAAAAATCTTTATATGAGGTGTGTCCAAACTTTTGGTCTGTACTGTATGTTATGTGTTATATGTATGTTGTGTGTTGTATGTTATATGTATGTTCTGTATGTTATATGCATGGGGCGGCTCAGCCAATGAGTGGTGCCGGCGCGGCTTTGGCGGGGATTTGAATTCCACGCCGCTCAAAGCCGCGCGGCCCGCTGCACACGTCATCTCGTTGCCCACAGTGTACGTCCTTGCTCATTGGTGAAAAAAAGGCGCCTGCAAGCGGCGAAACCCGACTTTGGTGCTCGGGTCGCGGAACGCTCGGCCGACTGCACACTGTGGTCAGGTTTCGCTTGGCGAAACCCGACTTTGGCGAAAGTCGGTGTTTTTTTAAATTGACCGACCTGTTTCGCTCAACCCTACTCACCACCTCTCTTGGCAGCCTGTTCCACTCATTGATCACCCTGTCTAAAAGTTTTATCTAATATTCATCTGTATCTTCTCCCTTTCAGTTTAATTCTATTACTTTTCATGTTTCTATAGGAGAATAAGGATGATCCCTCTACACTGTGACATACCTCCAGATATTTGTAGGCAGCTGTTAAGTTTCCTCTTAGCCTTTTTTTTGCAAGCAAAACATTCCCAGATCCTTTAACCGTTCCTTGTAGGATATACTATGCAGGCCACTTACCATCCTGTTAGCTCTTCTCTGAACTTGCTCCAGTTTTTCAATGTTGTATTTAAAATGTAGTTCCTAGAACTGGACATGATATTCCAGACGTGGCCTGACCAAGGTGCAGTAGAGGGGGGATTACTACACATGATCTAATTATATGCTTCTCTTAATATATCCTATAACTATGTTTGCCTTTTTTCTGCTGCATCACACTGTTGACTAGAGTTGAGCGATACTTTCCGATATCCAAAAGTATCGGAATCGGAATGGTATCGCCGATACACTAAAATATCGGCGATACCCGATACCGATACCGGAAATACAATGTAAGTCTATGGGAACAAAATATCGGAATTAAAAGAAAACCCATTCTTGCCTTGTTGGTTAATTGTACATGAAGGAAAACAACAAAGAGTAATGTAGAATGTATTGGGGAAGGTTGAGGAGACATTAAAGGCATACATGTTTAACCCAATCAAATGGAATAGCATAAATATTTTTTTTTTTAAAGATGTTCGGATTGACGAAGAAATTGACAATGTTGTTAACGTTTTTTCTATTTTGGCAAATATGTATATTTCACAACTTCCATGCTCTTCACCTTTTTAACTTTTGACACACTTTCTCCTTCATAATCTTCAGCAGCATCATCTTTTTCATCAAATTATTCTTCATCTTCACCTTCTTTATCTTCTTCTTAAACTTCTTGCTATTCATCTTTTTGTTAACATTACTCATATTCTTGTTATTAAACTATTATTCTTATTCATATTGTACTTCATCTTCTTCATCATATTCTTATTTGTGACAGAGAATCCTGTACTTGTAATCTGTCAAAGTATGAATTTTTCATCCTTCCGTTCTTGCTGTCACAAAAGATTTAAATTACAACAGTATTTGTCCGTGTTCAGTTTAGCCTGCAGCAGCAGGAATTTTCCAGGGGCACCACGAGGAGGAACGGACTCACCCCCATACACTGCTTAGTCTTCTTCTGCTTATAATTTAGAGCATATATTTTGCTCTTCATTTTGGTCTTATACTTCATGTTCTTCTGCTTTTTGATCTTCTGCTTACTGTTCTTAAGTCTCTTGTTCTGTATCTTGTAGTTTGTCTTAACCTTCTTAGTCCTGTTTGGTAATCTTTTATTTCTTCTTTGTGATGGTGTTTAGGCTGGTTAGCTTGATGCTCGTCGTCCTTGTGGTCGTCATCTTCTTCGGGGTGGTCATCAGGGTCGTCGTCTTAATTGTTGGAGATCCAGAGTGATTACCCAAAAAAGCATTGAAAAAATCTTCAATTTGTAAATGTAGCAGAAGGTACAAGAGTCAATGCAAGTAACGAGGACCAGCTGACTGTGCTGGAACCCGGAGGGGCAGCAGAAGGAAAAGAGCCAATGGCACAACCGAGGACCAGCTGACGTTACTGGGACACGGTTACTAAGCAGGAGGTACCTGTGCCCCAAAGCACTACCAAGGACCAGCGGACGTTGCTGGAACTCGGATACCGAGATGGAGGCACCTAGGCCAAAGGCACTGCGGAGAACCAGCTGACGGTACTGGAACCCGGACGGGTAGCAGAAGGTACAAGAGCCAATGCAAGTAACGAGGACCAGCTGACTGTGCTGGAATCCGGAGGGGCAGCAGAAGGAAAAGAGCCAATGGCACAACCGAGGACCAGCTGACGTTACTGGGACACTGTTACTAAGCAGGAGGTACCTGTGCTCCAAAGCACTACCAAGGACCAGCAGACGTTGCTGGAACTCGGATATCGAGATGGAGGCACCTAGGCCAAAGGCACTGCGGAGAACCAGCTGACGGTACTGGAACCCGGACGGGTAACAGAAGGTACAAGAGCCAATGCAAGTAACGAGGACCAGCTGACTGTGCTGGAACCCGGAGGGGCAGCAGAAGGAAAAGAGCCAATGGCACAACCGAGGACCAGCTGACGTTACTGGGACACGGTTACTAAGCAGGAGGTACCTGTGCTCCAAAGCACTACCAAGGACCAGCAGACGTTGCTGGAACTCGGATACCGAGATGGAGGCACCTAGGCCAAAGGCACTGCGGAGAACCAGCTGACGGTACTGGAACCCGGACGGGTAGCAGAAGGTACCCATGGAAATTTAAGTTGACAGGCCGCGAGCCGGCCGCAGTTACCGAATCCCACAGTACTACAGTGGGTGATTGTCCTATTGTCACAACGGAAACAACCTTTATTTGCATATCCCGCAGCACACATAGGAAGCACCTAAACTCCAAGCACCATAGAGTCGGCTAACCCGACCGCAACACGACAGGACAACTTATTGGAGGCTAAGTGACTTTACACTGACAGGAAACAGATGGCGTGCTGTAACCAGTCTGGGCAGGAGTGAGTACCCGTGCCAATGACACTTCCGAGCAACAACTGGTGGTGTTGAAGCCCAGGGATGAGAAGACAACAGGGTGGAGGCAGCATGACTTTTTGCCGTTCACACAGCAGGGGAACAGCTGACATTACTGAACCCCAGTAACACAGGAGCAAGTGTTGACTGTGCTAACAGCACTTCCGAGCAACAACTGGCGGTGTTGTAGCCCAGGGATGAGAAGAGAACATGGTGGAGGCAGCAGGACTTTTTGCTGTTCACACAGCAGGGGAACAGCTGACATTACTGAACCCCAGTAACACAGGAGCAAGTGTTCACTGTGCTAACAGCACTTCCGAGCAACAACTGGCGGTGTTGTAGCCCAGGAATGAGAAGAGAACATGGTGGAGGCAGCAGGACTTTTTGCCGTTCACACAGCAGGGGAACAGCTGACATTACTGAACCCCAGTAACACAGGAGCAAGTGTTCACTGTGCTAACAGCACTTCCGAGCAACAACTGGCGGTGTTGGAGCCCAGGGTCAAGGAGGATGTTTAAATACTTATCAAGTATTTTCCTTGTTACGTGTCAATTAAAAATGTCTATACTCCAAACAAGAGAAATATAACCTTTAGTACCATAAGATGATGATTTTACTTAAAAAAATATATGTAAATTAATAATTTACAAACATAAACGCATACATTAACATGTTGAAAAGCAATGCAAACCACAATTAAAATAGGTTAAATAATCTGCTATACGGTTTAAAATAAAAGCATACAAGTACATATCAAAATCCATTAATGATGGCTAAGTAACAGTATGTACACCATTTTTATTGTGTAGACAATGAATGGCTGACTTAAAAACATAATCAGCATTACAAGTTATCTTTGACATTCATAAAACTTTACATTTGGTGAATAATATCACTAAAATTTTTTTAAAAATATCTAAAATTTCCATCATGTAATACTGATAATATGTGCCAATCATTTATATTACAAACAAAAAATTAAAAAGTGCATAGTGCAGAGTGAAAACAGATATTTATGCCTGACTGTGGACTTGCAAGCATGACAACGGATAGATAAGGTATATATAGATGAGACTGCATAGCCACAGATGGTGAATGGCGATGTAATACTGTACCTCAATAAAGTGTGCGTTACTACTACATCCTTTTTTTTTATATAGCTTTATAAAAGGTTACGTGCATGTATGGTTGCGCCTTTGTTTGGACGCACAGACTGGCTTCCTGCTGTGACGCGTTGGGTATTGGAGCGTCTGTACGTCTTATGACGCAGACTAACATTCACGGTGCGCATCGTTCATCATCGCAAGCGTACCGACAACACAAAGGCGTTGTCATGACTGCTTTACTCAGTAAACATGCACCTATGATGAAACATACACGCATGTGCCCTATTACATAACAAGCTACAAGAAAAACGAGTGTGAGGTGTGACACAGCTGTTTTGTTAAGGTACAGTATTATATCGACATTGTACAGGTGTCGTTATTCAGTCTGATAAATAGATATCATTCACCTATTCTATCAGTTGTCGTTCTTTCAGCACCACTTACAGGTATATATTTTGCTATTGTGACTATATGCACTATTGACTTTACCAAGGTAATGCATGATTTTTGTTAGCGATTATCATGTTTACATGAAGGACCTTTATGATATGGGCTGTTAACTTTCTAATTAAATATGTATTTTTTAAAATGACACAAATATAAGTAATGTTGAAGAGGACTATTCCTACATGCATTGTTTGCACAATATTACAGGTGTACATCACGTCCCTTAATCAACATTGGATTATTATATTTACTTGTATGCTTTTATTTAAAAGGCAAGAACACTGAAGTATAACCTTCGCACTGCAGCAGTTGTCAAAGTTCAACCCACATTATGCACTTCCAACATTGCAGAATTTGAGTCATGATGTGAGTTGGATTTGTCTAAGCTATGGAGTGACAAGGTTGACCATCAGTATCCTATAGCATAAGTAGGCTTTTGTGTTTGCATTTGTTTTCGACATGTGCATATCTGTAATAATATGTCACAATTATTTTGTAACAGATTTGTGACAAAGACTAATAATTTTATGGTTTTAAAGTTGACGTTTCAAATGTTTACAGCTTAGAAATCAGGGTGTAGCCTCATATCTATGTGTAGCACTAGACACTTTGACATGTCATGTTTTTTTCACCATGATTAGGTAGCTAGCAGTAATTTTTGCCGGACACACAGCAGGGGAACAGCAGGCGTTACTGAACCCCACAAACACATCAGCGATTGTTTTCATCTGTGCATCTAACACTTCTGAGCAGCAACTGGCGGTGTTGAAGCCCAGGGTCAAGGAGGGTGTAGGCAGAGGCCTAGTATGAGATGTTTGAAGTTGAAGTTGTAGTTAGCAGCAGTAATTTTTGCCAGACACACAGCAGGGGAACAGCAGGCGTTACTGAACCCCACAAACACATCAGCGATTGTTTTCATCTGTGCATCTAACACTTCTGAGCAGCAACTGGCGGTGTTGAAGCCCAGGGTCAAGGAGGGTGTAGGCATAAAATATTGAGTTATTGCCTTGTTACGTGGCCATTGCAAATGTATGTACTTCAAACAAGAATAAATGAAGTTTTACTAGGACAATAAAATGATGAATTTCAATTCCAAGAATAGAAAAATATTTATACTTGAGAGTCCTCTGTGGTTGATACCGTTTAATGGCTAACTGAAAATATGGTAACAAATTCCAAGCTTTCGAGACTACTCAGGTGTCTTCATCAGGCTAAGACTAAAACAAAAAATGAAGAATCACATATTTCTACACACAACAGGACACAGGAATAGGTAAGACAAGTGAGGGAGGGACAAGTGAGGGGAGACCGGCCAAAAAATGAGAACAAGGATGAATTATCAGCGCCACACAATAAGAGAAAAAATAATGGATTTACCTGTGGCAAAACAATTTTGTATGCCCGGTCATAGCATGATGGATATGGAATTACTGGTATTAAAATATAACTTCAAATATGAGAAAGATACAAAGGTTTCAGAATATAAGCTCATCATGACCTTTGACACTGTTAGTGATGGAATGAATAGATCACACGGATTTATGTCATTCTATATCAATTAAGGAATCTGCGTCTCTGCCCTTCCAGGGGCATGAAAACACAAAACCAGACCCCAATCAGAGGGCAATAAAACTTTCTATCCTTATCTAGGAACTGTTACAATATTTATGTTCATCCCTCTGTGATAATGAGAGTTCTGCTACACGTCACTTACTTGTCTTACCTATTTCACTATTCCTGTGTCCTGTTGTGTATAGAAATATGTGATGCTTCATTTTTTGTTTTAGTCTTTGCCTGATGAAGAGACGTGAGTAGCCTCGAAAGCTTGCAATTTGTTACCATCTTTTCAGTTATCCATTAAAAGGTAACAACCTGCGGACTCTCAAGTCTAAATATTTTTCTATCTACTGGCTAACACGGTACGAAGATACACATGTTTCCTAACTTCAAGAATAAAAATAAAGACACTGCAAATATAAACGCATATATGCACATGCCAACAAGAAATGGAACAACACACCACCCAAAAAATTGGTTACAAAATATAGTGTTGTAAATTTAAGAATAAAAGTCCATTTTTGTATTTATGAATAATGCTTAAGGAACGCTATGTTAAACCATAACATAGTGAAGACAATGGATTTTGTAATAGTCACTCATCATCATCATCATTGCAATTTAGATGTGACAGTCACAGACATTTCAATTATTTAAGTTAATAAAATCGTTACTTTGTACAGCATGTATGACATGTCCAGCATGGACTCATCAATGTGATGACACAATAATGTACGATAAAAAATAACCATTTAAAAAAACATAATGCATTGTCACAATTTAAGTGTGTGCCTGCAAGTGTAGGTGAAACAAAGGCTACGGATAGCAAAGGTATATTCTATGTCTGTATCAGACAGTGGACAGCCTCTGATGGGTAATGGCGATGTTATACTGTACGTCAATAAAGTCTGCGGCTGCAATCATGCATTTTTTGCTTGTACAGTGTTGAAGAGGGTAAAAGCATGTCTGGTTGCGCAAGGCTTTATCCGTCAACACTACCTTCCTACTGTCACGCGTAGGGTAGGGTAGCGTGTGTCAATTAGATGACTCTATAAAATGTGACGTTACGCAGCGTTATTGCGCCCTAGGGACGCCAAAAATACGACAGCAGTAATCATTTACTGTCTAATACTCCACCTATGACCACCAAAAAAAGAAGTTCCCTCTTTAACAATCTACAAGACTAACAAGCATAATGGTTGACGCTGACTTTATTGAGGTACAGTATTACATCGACATTGTCCATGAGTAACTATGCACTGTGATACCTATATACCATTATTAATTTATATCTGTTGGTTGTTTCAACAGCACTTGCAGGTATAACTACCTATTGTCAGTATGCATGATGCACTTTCTAGATGTAATAATTTATTATTGCACATTATTACCAGGTTTACATGCTGGCCATTTCATATATGGTGTGTGAAGTTACAGTTGGCATCAGTATGTGTATTTTATAATGTCTGTCATAAATAAAACTCGTGATGATGATGATGAGGATTTTATGATTCGTACATCCATTGACTGCATTATCTTACAGGTACAGATAAAGTTCCTTAAAAAGCATTAATTGATAAGTATGAAATGTACTTTTATGCATTAATTTCAAAAAGTGAACACTATGTTTTAGTTTTTGTTACCATTTCTAATAGACATGTGCAGATATGCGCTGT
>JARQOD010000003.1:44463370-44581941 GCA_033576555.1 Oophaga sylvatica
GCTTAATAAATATCATTTCCCACATGTCTACTTTACATCAGCACTATTTTGGAAGCAAAAATTTTTTTTGTTAGGAAGTTATACCGTATTTTTCGGACCGTAAGACGCACTTTTTTTTCCCCCAAAATTTTGGGGGAAAATAGGGGTGCGTCTTATGGTCGCAGTATACTTACAAATCCGGTGGCGGCGGCGGTCCCGATGCAGCCTCCCTGAGCTCTGTGGTGCGGTGGTGTCGGGGCTCTGATGTGGTGGCAGCGGGGCTCTGTGCTGCGTGGGGGGCTCCGCCGGCATTTCGTCATAGCCCGAAAGCCCCCGCAGCTCCGCTGCTGCAACGCGGAGGCCTCCGGAAAGATGGCCGCTGGAGGCGGTGCATACTCAAATTCAAATCTCGGCAACGAGATCTCTTCCCGAGATCTTGTCTCCCGAGATCTCGGGACAAGATCTCGTTGCGGATTTCTGAGCATGCGCCGCCTCCAGCGGCCATCTTTCCGGAGGCCCCTGGCGGCCATCTTTCAGGAGGCCTCCGCGTCGCTGCTGCGGAGCTGCGGGGGGCTTTCGGGCTATGACGAAATGCCGGCGGAGCCCCCCACGCAGTTCAGAGCCCCGCTGCAACATCACAGAGCCCAGACACCACCGCACCACAGAGCACAGGGAGGCTGCATTGGGACCACCGCCACGGGACTGCCGCCACAGGATTTGTAAGTATATTGCGACCCCACAGAGCACAGCCACCCCACAGTGCACAGCCACCCCACAGTGCACAGCCACCTCACAGTGCACAGCCACCCCACAGTGCACAGCCACCCCACAGTGCACAGCCACCCCACAGAGCACCCCTGCAACACAGAGCACCACCACCGAACGACCCCTGTGACCACTCCTCTACCTGTGCTGATCCCTTCACTGGTAAGCTGAATTCGGACTGTAAGACGGACCCCCATTTGACACATTTTTTTTTTTCTCTATTTTCCTTCTGAAAATTTGGGGTGCGTCTTATGGTCCGGTGCGTCTTATAGTCCGAAAAATACGGTAAGTGTTAAAAGTTGACCAGCGATTTCTCATTTTACAACAAAATTTACAAAACCATTAAACCACATCACATTTAAAGTCACTTTGAGAGGTGTACATGACAGAAAATACCCAAAAGTGACACCATTCTAAAAACTGGACCCCTCAAGGTGCTCAAAACCACGTTCAAGAAGTTAATTAACCCTTTACGTGCTTCACAGGAACTGAAGCAATGTGGAAGGAAAAAATTAACATTTAACTTTTTTTTTACAAAAAATTTACTTCAGAACCAATTTTTTTATTTTTACAAGTGTTAAAAGAGAAAATGAACAACAAAATTTGCTGTGCAGTTTCTCCTGAATACGCCGATACTCCACATGTGGGGGTAAACCACTGTTTGGGCGCACGGCAGAGCTCAGAAGGGAAGGAGCGCCGTTTGACTTTTTCAATATATCACAGTTTTGTCAAATAGAAAAAGAAGATCAAATTTAGCTTGAATCACAGTATCTCCTCAATTAAAAATAACTTTTTTATTTATAACCGTTAAAAAACTAGGACAATACTAGACCAAATGGCAATTAAAGCGACATCATATATAAAAGAAATGAATACACACCAGTGGGTCGTGTCTATCCCTACAATGGCCTATGTAGCCCTACCTAACCGCGAGGTTGGCACCCTAGAACCTGCGCAGTGGCGCCCCCGCTCCTCGACGGCTCACCCTGCTCACCCTATAGGGCCCTAAGGTGGCAGGGGGGTGAGGAAAGATTGGAAATATGGTAGGTGAGAAAGAAAAAGAATTATTGATGTTTAATTGATTTGTATGTCTTTATAAAGTGTGAGCTAGTTAGATATGATGTTAAATATATCCCACACCAGCACAATAAACTATATTATCATAACATAGGCCACACAGAAGACCCTCAAAACAGTGACAAAACCACAAACAAAATGAACCCAAAAAAAAAAAAAAAAAAAAAAAACCCAAACACAAAACAAAAACAAGTACTAATAAAAATGTATTACAATAGTATTCATATAAAGATAAATAGATCCCTTTTGAAATCTCAAAGATGCCCAGTCAAATAAATCACTCCAAATATCCAAATATCTCTCGGCTTATGTATATATAACAATTTTAAGTATCTCTCGGGTTAGACAGATATCATGACTATATATTGGTTATCATGTTGTAACCCTTAATCATGTTGTGACTGAGTCAATACTCACTTGATAAGATATATCACTCCAAGTATTTGTCGGCTATCACAGATAATTATTCATATTCTTATAGCCAATACCCATATTGCAGCTGAGTTATTATCATCCTAATTAGATGTATCACTCAAGGTGTCCGTCGGTTATCACAGATATCAGGGCCATATATCGGTTATAATATTATAGCCCTTAATCATCTTATCACTGAGTCACTATCTAGGATATAAGATATAACTCCAGTTTACACTTAGATCAACCCAGCGTATCAGCTGTAAAGTATAACTATATATCAGATATGGAGTTAATAACCATTACTCATGCTGCTATCTTAGTCACTACATAGGATATAGTTACAATCATGACCCATTGATTATGATGTTATAGCCATTAGTCATGTTGCCATATAGTCACTGTGTATATTATAACTCCAAATACAACTCGACGCGTTTCTCCTCTTCCGAGGTTCATCAGGAGTAAGGTGACATATAGGAGTACTTAGCTTAGATCATTATGGATACAGCCAGATGAGCAGGGACAATCCCCTCTTATTAACTCCATATCTGATATATAGTTATACTTTACAGCTGATACGCTGGGTTGATCTAAGTGTAAACTGGAGTTATATCTTATATCCTAGATAGTGACTCAGTGATAAGATGATTAAGGGCTATAATATTATAACCGATATATGGCCCTGATATCTGTGATAACGACGGACACCTTGAGTGATACATCTAATTAGGATGATAATAACTCAGCTGCAATATGGGTATTGGCTATAAGAATATGAATAATTATCTGTGATAGCCGACAAATACTTGGAGTGATATATCTTATCAAGTGAGTATTGACTCAGTCACAACATGATTAAGGGTTACAACATGATAACCAATATATAGTCATGATATCTGTCTAACCCGAGAGATACTTAAAATTGTTATATATACATAAGCCGAGAGATATTTGGATATTTGGAGTGATTTATTTGACTGGGCATCTTTGAGATTTCAAAAGGGATCTATTTATCTTTATATGAATACTATTGTAATACATTTTTATTAGTACTTGTTTTTGTTTTTTTTTTTTTGGGTTCATTTTGTTTGTGGTTTTGTCACTGTTTGAGGGTCTTCTGTGTGGCCTATGTTATGATAATATAGTTTATTGTGCTGGTGTGGGATATATTTAACATCATATCTAACTAGCTCACACTTTATAAAGACATACAAATCAATTAAACATCAATAATTCTTTTTCTTTCTCACCTACCATATTTCCAATCTTTCCTCACCCCCCTGCCACCTTAGGGCCCTATAGGGTGAGCAGGGTGAGCCGTCGAGGAGCGGGGGCGCCACTGCGCAGGTTCTAGGGTGCCAACCTCCGCGGTTAGGTAGGGCTACATAGGCCATTGTAGGGATAGACACGACCCACTGGTGTGTATTCATTTCTTTTATATATGATGTCGCTTTAATTGCCATTTGGTCTAGTATTGTCCTAGTTTGTTAACGGTTATAAATAAAAAGTTATTTTTGACTTTTTCAATGCAGAATTGGCTGGAAATGTGATCGGACGACATGTTGCCTTTGGAGAGCCCCTGATGTGCCTAAACAGTGGAAACCTCCCACAAGTGAAACCATTTTGGAAACTAGCCCCCTAAGGAACTTATCTAGATGTGTGGTGAGCACTTTGAATTCCCAAGTGCTTCACAGAAGATAATAACGTAGAGCCATGAGAAAAAAAAATCATATTTTTTCCACAAAAATTATATTTTTGACTCCAAAGTTTTATTTTCACAAGGGTAACAGGAGAAAATAGACCACAAACGTTGTTGTGCAATTTGTCCTGAGTACGCCAATACCCCATATGTGGGGGTAAACCACTGTTTGGGCGCATGGCAGAGCTCGAAAAGGAAGGAGCGCCGTTTTAGAATGCAGACTTTGATTGAATTGTCTGCGGGCGTCATGTTGCGTTCGCAGAGCCCCTGATGTGCCTAAACAGTAGAAACCCCCTCACAAGTGACCCCATTTTGCAAACTAGACCCCCTAATGAGCTTATCTGGATATATGGTGAGCACTTTAAACCCCCAATTCACAGAAGTTTTTAACGCAGAGCCGTGAATATAAAAAATCCATTATTTTTTCTCAAAAATGATGTTTTCACCCCCAAATTTTTACTTTCACAAGGGTAACATGCGAAATTGGACCACATAAGTTGTTGTGCAATTTGTTCCGAGTACCCTGATACCCCTTATGTGGGAGTAAACCACTGTTAGGGCGCATGGCAGAGCTCAAGGGAGGGAGCGCCGTTTGACTTTTTGAATGCAAAATTTGGCTGGAATCAATGGTGACACCATGTCGCATTTTGAGACCCCCTGATGTAACTAAACAGTGAAAACCCCCTAATTCTAACTCCAACCCTAACCCCAACACAACCCTAACCATAACCCTAATCACAATCCTAACCCCAGCACACCTCTAACCCTAATCAGAACCCTAACCACAGCTCTGACCTCAACACACTACTAACCCTAATCCCAACCATAACCCTAATCACAATCCCAACCCTAACCCTAAAACTTTAGCCCAACTTACTTTAGCCTAACCTAAACTCTCAAACTTTAGCCCAACTCACTTTAGCCTAACCCTAACCCTAAAACTTTAGCCCAACTCACTTTAGCCTAACTCTATCCCTAAAACTTTAGCCCAACTCTAACCCTAATCCTAAAACTTTAGCCCAACTCACTTTAGCCTAACCCTAAAACTTTAGCCCAACTCACTTTAGCCCAACTCTAACCCTAACCCTAAAACTTTAGCCCAACCCACTTTAGCCAAACCAAAATGGAAATAATTGCATTTTCTTTATTTTATTATTTTTCCCTAAGTAAGGGGGTGATAAAAGGGGGGTTTATTTACAATTTTTTTTAATTTTGATCTCTGTGATAGCGTTTATCACCGTGACCAAATGAACCAATAGGAAAAATCTTACTATTGTTGCCAGGTGCCGGCCGGCAGATCGTGGCGGGCGCACTGCGCATGCGCCCACCATTTTCTGTCTGGAAGAAGATGGCGGCGCCCACTGGAGGAGGCAGGAGGGCCCGAGGACCACCGGGAGATACGGGGGGGATTGGGGACCCTATTTCTCTCTCCTCTGATGTGCGATCACATCAGAGGAGAGAGGAATAAATGGCACATCTGATATTTTTTATTTGCGGTCGCCGTTATACCTTTAATAATGGCAATCGCAACCCCAGGGTCAGTAAAAACCGATCCGAATCATGTTCTCTGGTGTCATGGTTACCCCCGGCAGCCGATTCAACGGAGAAAATTGCCCCTCCCCCGGCAGATCGCGGCGGGCGCACTGCGCATGCGCCCACCATTTTCTGACTGGAAGAAGATGGCGGCGCCCACTGGAGGAGGCAGGAGGGCCCGAGGACCACCGGGAGATACGGGGGGGATTGGGGACCCTATTTCTCTCTCCTCTGATGTGCGATCACATCAGAGGAGAGAGGAATAAATGGCACATCTGATATTTTTTATTTGCGGTCGCCGTTATACCTTTAATAATGGCAATCGCAACCCCAGGGTCAGTAAAAACCGATCCGAATCATGTTCTCTGGTGTCATGGTTACCCCCGGCAGCCGATTCAACGGAGAAAATTGCCCCTCCCCGGCAGATCGCGGCGGGCGCACTGCGCATGCGCCCACCATTTTCTGACTGGAAGAAGATGGCGGCGCCCACTGGAGGAGGCAGGAGGGCCCGAGGACCACCGGGAGATACGGGGGGTGGATCGGGGACCCTATTTCTCTCTCCTCTGATGTGCGATCACCTCAGAGGAGAGAGGAATAAATGGCACATCTGATTTTTTTTTTTTTTGCGGTCGCCGTTATACCTTTAATACCGGGGTCGGTAAAAACAGACCCGAATCATGTTCTCTGGGGTCTCTGCTACCCCCTGCAGCCGAGGCACCAGGGAAAATTGCCCCCACCGCCCCCCGGCAGATCTCGGCGAGCGCACTGCGCAAGCGCCCGCTATTTTCTGAAAGGAGGCAGAGGGGCCCCAGGACCACCGGGGATACTGGTGGGGGTGGGAATCGGGGACCCTATTTCTCGCTTTATCTCTCCTCTGATGTGCGATCACATCAAGGAGAGAGAAATTAACCCCTTTATTCCATCTGACATAATATTCCGTCCATGTGACCTGGGACCCAATTCCCAAGGACGGAATAGTACGTTACGTGCGATCAGCTGCGCTCCCGGGGATTATCACAGCTAACACCCGGCACTACGTGCCAGGAGCGGTCATGGACCGCTCCCGGCGCATTAACCCCTGGCACACTGCGATCAAACATGATTGCAGTGTACCGGGGGCACAGGTGTATCGCGCTGTCGAGGACCCTCCTGCCGGCAGGACCCCGGATCCAAGGTGGCCACGGGGCCCTTCCGGGTCCTTCAGGGAGGCGGCTTCCTCAGTGCCTGCTGAGAGCAGGCGCTGAGAGCCTGCAGCAGTGCCTGTCAGATCGCTGGTCTGACAGAGTGCTGTGCACAGTGTCAGATCAGCGATCTAACTATATACAGTGATGTCCCCACCCTGGGACAAAGTAAAAAAAATAAAATAAAAACGTGTCAAAAAAAATTCATAAATAAATAAAAAAAAAATTCCCCATTTAATTAATTTCTTCATGTAAATAAAAAAAAATAAAAGTAATACATATTTAGTATCGCCGCGTCCGTCACGACCTGCCCTATAAACCTGTCCTACTAGTTAACCCCTTTAGTGAACCCCTTAAAAAAAAAAGCAGGGCAAAAAATCAATGCTTTATCATCGTACCGACGTACAAAAAGTGGTATAAATAAACCTGGTACCGCTGAAAACATCATCTTGTCCCGCAAAAAACGAGCCGCCATACAGCATCAACAAAAAATAAAAAAGTTATAGCTCGCAGAATAATGCGATGCTAAAATAATTTTTTATTGTATAAAAGCGGCAAAACATAAGAAAATGATACTAGTGAGGTATCGCTGTGATCGTACTAACCCGAAGAATGAAACTGCTTTATCAATTTTACCACACGCGGAACGGTATAAACGCCCCCCCCCCCCCCAAAAAAAAGAAATTCATGAATGGCTGGTTTTTTGTTCATTCTGCCTCCCAAAAATCGTAATAAAAAGCGATCAAAAAATGGCATGTGCCAAAAAATGGCACCAATAAAAACGACAGCTCGTCCCGCAAAAAATAAGACCTCACATGACTCTATGGGCCAAAATATGGAAAAATTATAGCTCTCAAAATGTGGTGATGCAAAAACTATTTTTTTCAATAAAAAGCGTCTTTTAGCGTGTGACAGCTGCCAAACATAAAAACCCGCTATAAATAGTAAATCAAACCCCCCTTTATCACCCACCTTGGTTAGGGAAAAATACTAAAATTAAAAAATGTATTTATTTCCATTTTCCCGTTAGAGTTGGGGCTAAAGTTACGGTTAGGGTTGGGATTAGGGTTAGGGGTGTGTTAGGGTTAGGTTTGTGGTTAGGGTTATGAGTAGGGTTGGGATTAGGGTTAGAGGTGTGTTGGAGTTAGGGTTGGAATTAGAATTGGGGGGTTTCCACTGTTTAGGCACATCAGGTGCTCTCCAAACGTGACATGGTGTCTTATCTCAATTTCAACCAATTCAGCGTTGAAAAAGTCAAACTGTGCTCCTTCCCTTCTGAGCTGTGCCATGTGCCCAAACAGTAGTTTACCCCAACATATGGGGCATCAGCGTACTCAGGAAAAATTGCGCAATAACTATTGGGGTCCAATTTCTTCTGATACCCTTGGGAAAATAAAAAAATTGGGGGCGAAAATATCATTTTTGTGGAAAAAATGATTTTATTTTTATGGCTCTACGTTATAAACTTCTGTGAAGCACTTGGGGGTTCAAAGTGCTCACCACACATCTAGATAAGTTCCTTTGGGGGTCTAGGTTCCAAAATGGAGTCACTTGTGGGGGTTTCCACTTTTTAGGCACATCAGGGGCTCTCCAAACGCGACATGACACCCGCAGACCATTCCATCAAAGTCTGCATTACTTAACGTCACTACTTCTATTCCGAGCCCTGACCTGTGCCCATACAGTAGTTTTCTCCCACATGTAGGGTATCAGCGTACTTCGGACAAATTGGAGAACAACTTTCAGCAGCAGAACGGAAGGAAAGGAGACACACTAGTCATAACTAGTGGGTAGGCGGAGCCCAGATGGGATAGACACCTCAGATTAAAAAAAGATGTTGACCGGCCCCTCCAGCTCGGGCTCCTCCTACTCAGCTCTCCAGTTTTCAATTTGAGGTCAGAGAAGATAGTCGCTGCTGGAAGCGGCTCCTCAGAAGATTTTATTATTTTTTTATCGGACAAGAGACTTGGATCACCTAATGTGGTCTAGAGGTCTCAGGGGTCTCAGCGCTGCTGGACCCCAACCTCTCCCTTGGCGGATCTGTATTACCCTATATGGTGGTCCCTGCAGAACCCTGCCGGCCCGGGGGGATGAGGATGGCTTCCCTGGCGGGGACGCAAACCGCGCTGCAGGGGTCACTGCGATCCCCGCCCTGGGGGAAGCATGGGCACGCGCCAGAAACCCCTGGGGGTCCCTGTGGCGCATGGCGGGGTGAGTACTCCACATTTTTATAATGTGTATGAGTGATTCAGCGGCTGTTACAGTATATGTGGTGATTGTTATATTTTGTCCGCAGGTGGACGCCTGCAGGACGGGGATCGCGGGACCGGAGAATGGAGGAGTCCTGCGCTTTTTTTTTTGAAGGCGGGGGCGTGGCTTCACGCTTCCCGGGCAGGAAGCGCTCACTGAGTGCGATTTTTCCTCTGCCTTCTCTTCCGGCTGCCTCCTCAGTGCGGCGGCCATTGCAGCGCTCCGGGCTCCTCACTCTCCGTTCCTCCCGCACAAGAATAAGAAGAACAGCACCGCGAAGTTTAACTGTGAGTCGCTTCTGCCTATCAGGGCAGAAGCTTAAAGACTGCTCTCCCCCGCAGCGCAGGGCACTGCCACACTGAACGTCGCTAAAGTTAGCGACGCTTTTTAAGTCGCGGGATTTTTTATGAGATGCGAAAAAAGACGCAATATTTTAGCGATTTTTTTTTCGTTTAGTGTGGCATTCCTTGAGGACTGTCCTGTCTGCACCTGCTACCTCATAAGAGGCACCTGGGGCTCACACATCTGTCACATTAATACAGGTTGTGGAGAGCTTGTGACTTTAACCCCTTATCAGGCGGTTAACCCTTAATGGTGGGACAGCTGGGGTAACCCTTTCTTTAAGAATTAACCCTTCAGCGTTCATCTTATTTTTTTCTAGAAACCACACTGTTTCTTGTTACTCTCAGGTTTAACCTGCCATTGTACTGGGTAAGACATGTCAGATCAGAACCCAGGTGCGGACCATGTCCCGACTCCGCTACAAGATCGGTCTCGCGTATCTGACACACAGACATCGACCGCGTCAAGCACAGCGGTCGGAGGACCCAGTGATGTAAAAATGGAGGCTCTCACTCGTTCGATTGATAGCCTATCTAACCTTATAGGTTATTGGGTGTCAGCCAAACCCCCTCATGGCAGGAAGCGACACAGGCCGGTGACTTCTTTCACATATAGCGACTCAGAGTTCTGATATGGAGGGTTCCCCTTTAAGTTCAGGGGGAATATCCGATTCGGATAAAGAAGATCCGCAAAGGCACTCTGCCTCTTTTTCGGGCCGTGTAGAAGCTTTAATTGAAGCTATGAGAGAGGCGTTACAGTTACAGGAGGAGGTAACTACTCGCCCTGGTAAGTCGGCCCGGATGTTTCAGGAGTCGCATAAGTCACTTTCGACTTTGCCATCCCTGAGTGAGTTTAATCAAGCAGTGGAGAAGGAGCGTCTGTGTCCAGACAAACGTTTTCAGGGGACACGTTTATTTGAGTCACTGTATCCGTGTACTACGGAATCGATTGATAATTGGATTCCTTCTCCTGAAGTGGATGTCCATTTATCTCAGCTTAGCAAATCTTGTTTTGGAGGATCTTCAACACGGGCCTTTTGAGCCTATGGACTCTGTTAGTCTTTCTTTGCTCTCTTGGAAGGTTGCCTTCCTAGTAGCGGTCACTTCTTTGAGAAGGGTTTCTGAGTTGGCGGCTCTTTCTTGCTCGCCTCCCTTCCTGGAGTTTCACCCGGATCGTGTAGTGCTACGGAGCGACTTCCTACCTAAGGTGGTGTCGCAATTTCATGTTAACCAGGATATTGTGTTGCCTTCTCTTTGTCCGAGTCCAAGGAATGCGAAGGAACGGGCCTTGCACGCATTGGATTTGGTGCGGGCTTTGAAGTTTTATTTGACTGTTACTCAAGGTTTTCGGAAGTCGGACTCTCTGTTTGTGATTCCAGCAGGTCGTCGACGTGGTCAACGAGCTTCCAAGGACTCTATAGCTCGTTGGATCCGGTCGGCCATTTTGGAAGCGTACCGACTTAAGGGCGAACCTTGCCCGATTAAGGTTCGAGCTCACTCCACGAGGGCTGTGGGCTCGTCATGGGCTTTCCATCAAGGGGCCTCGGCAGCTCAGCTTTGCAGGGCAGCTACCTGGCGCTCTGTCCACACTTTTACGAAATTTTATAAGGTGGACGTTAGTGCTTCCGCTGATGCAGCCTTGGGACGTAGAGTCCTACAGGCGGCGGTAGTTTAAAGTTTCCTTTAACCTGTTTTTTAGCGCTAGTTGCGCAGTTTTCTTAGGTTGTTGGGTTCTGCCGTTTCTGGTTTTTTTCCCACCCTATGTTTTTGGACGGCTTTGGGACGTCCCACTAGTTATGACTAGTGTGTCTCCTTTCCTTCCGTTCTGCTGCTGAGAGACGGATTTTGGTAAGGACTTACCTGTAAAATCCTTTTCAGCGAAGGAAGAAAGGAGACACAGCTCCCTCCCTTGGCAGAAGTGTGTTGTTGTATTACAGATGCGGCGTGACCCTTCTCTGATAGCAGTTATCTGGGTCGAGGTCGACGCGCTACGGCTCTGTTCCAGCATCGCCAGCTCATTGCAGTGGTCAGGTCCAGTGAGTAGTACCTGGAACTGTGTGTTTTTTTACCTAAATGCATGCATAACCTGTACTCTTGTGTTTTTTGTCTCTGAAGTCTTTCAGAGGGGGTTATGTTGCTTCCGCTGGTGATATTGCTCTTCCTTAAGCTTGTGTACAACTGGAGAGCTGAGTAGGAGGAGCCCGAGCTGGAGGGGCCGGTCAACACTCTTTTTTTAATCTGAGGTGTCTATCCCATCTGGGCTCCGCCTACCCACTAGTTATGACTAGTGTGTCTCCTTTCCTTCCTTCGCTGAAAAGGATTTTACAGGTAAGTCCTTACCAAAATCCGTCTTTTGGGGTCCAATTTCTCCTGTTACCCTTGGCAAAAAAAAAAATTGGTGACTAATAGATCATGTTTGTGGAAAAAATGATTTTTTTTATTTTCACGCCCGGGCGTTATAAACTTCTGTGAAGCACTTGGGGGTTCAAAGTGCTCACCACAGATCTAGATAAGTTCCTTAGGGGGTCTAGTTTCCAAAATGGGGTCACTTCTGGGGGTTTCCACTGTTTAGGCACATCAGGGGCTCTGCAAACACCCATCAAAGTCTGCATTCCAAAATGTCAGTACTTCCTTTCCGAGCCCTGCTGTGCTCCCAAACAGTATTCCCCCCCATATGGGGTATCAGCGTACTCAGGACAAATTGGACAACAACTTTTGGGGTTCAATTTCCTTGGGAAAAATCAAAAATTGGGGACTAAAAAATAATTTTTGTGGAAATTTTTATTTTTATTTTTCACACCCAGGCATTATAAACTTTAGTGAAACACTTGGGGTTGAACGTGCTCACAACAGATATAGGTAAGTTCTTTAGGGGTCTAGTTTCCAAAATGGTGTTACTTGTGGGGGGTTTCCACTGTTTAGGCACATCTGGTGCTCTCCAAACACGACATGGCGTCCAGCCAATTCTGCGTTGAAAAAGTCAAACTGCGCTCCTTCCCTTCCGAGCTCTGCCATACACCCAAAGAGTGGTTTACCCCCACATATTGGGTATCAGCGTACTCGGGACAAATTGCACAATAACTTTTGAGGTCATGTTACCCTTGGGAAAATAAAAATTGGGGTGAAAAGATCATTAGTGGAAAAAATATGATTTTTTTAATTTTACAGCTGTACGTTTTAAACTTGTGTGAAGCACTTGGGAGTTCAAAGTGCTCACCACAGATCTAGATAAGTTCCTTAGGGGGTCTAGTTTCTGAAATGGGGTCACTTGTGGGGGGTTTCCACTGTTTAGGCACATCAGGGGCTTTCCCAAAGCGACATGGCATCCAATCTCAATTCCAGCCAATTTTGGTTTGATAAAGTCAAACGGCACTCCTTCCCTTCCAAGCCCTGCCGTGCGCCCAGACTGGTTTTCCCCCACATATGGGGTATCTGCGCACTCAGGAGAAATTGCATAACAACTTTTTCTGTCCATTTTCTCCTTTTACCCTTGTTAAAATAAAAAAGTTAAATGTTCATTTTTTCCTTCCAAGTTGCTTCACCTCCTGTGAAGCACCTGAAGGGTTAATAAACTTCTTGAATGTGGTTTTGAGTACCTTGAGGGGTGCAGTTTTTAGAATGGTGTCACTTTTGGATATTTTCTGCCATATAGACCCCTCAAAGTGACTTCAAATATGAGGTGGTCCCTAAAAAAAATGGTTTTGTATAATTTATTGTAAAAATGAGAAATCGCTGTTCAACTTTTAACCCTTATAACTTCGTAAGAAAAAAAAAATTTGGTTCCAAAATTGTGCTGATGTAAAGTAGACATATGGGAAATGTTATTTAGTAACTATTTTGTGTGACATATTTCTCTGTTTTAAGGGAATAAAAATTCAAAGTTTGAAAATTGCAAAATTTTCCAAATTTTCACCATATTTCCATTTTTCATAAATAACCGCAAGTTATATCGAAGAAATTTTACCACTATCATGAATTATAATATGTCACCAGAAAACATTCTCAGAATCGCTAAGATCCGTTGAAGCGTTCCAGAGTTATAGCCTCATAAAGAGACAGTGGTCAGAATTGTAAAAATTGGCCCGGTCATTTAATGTGCAAACCACCCTTGGGGGTTAAGGGAATTAAATGGCACATCGGATTTTTTGTTGTTGTGGTCGCCCTTATAGGGTTATTAACGGCGATCGCAACCCCGGGGTCGATAAAACCCGACCCGAATCATGTTCTCTGTGGTCTCTGCTACCCCTGACAGCCGAGACCCCGGAGAAAATCCGGCTCTGGGGGCGCTATACACTTTTTCCACAGCGCGTTTTAAGTACCCTTAACTACCGCCGTTAAAAGGCCTATCGGCGGTCGTTAAGGGGTTAAGGAACCTGAAGAAATAGATTCAGCTGCATCACTTTAAAATGAAGTTGCTCCACTCAATGTTTGCATCCATGGAAGCTGGGGAATTTTTCTTCAGTAGATATTCGAGATTCTTATCTGCATGTGACAAGTTTTCCAATCAATTAGCGATTTCTTCACTTTGCAGTAAATCAAGATACCGTAACTATCAGTTCAGGGCTCTCCCATTCAGGCTAGCCACAACACCAAAGGTATCCACAAAGATCCTGGCCCCTGTTATGGCACTGCCACGGTCCAAAGGGATAATTGTTTTGCGCTATCTGGACGATACTCTTGTCTAAGCACCATTCTTTTTGCAAAATGTAGAGAGCCTACAGATTGTCCTTCAGACTCTGGCGCGGTTCGGTTGTATTGTCAACAGGGCAAAGTCTCTCATAGTTCCAACACAGCGGCTACAGTTTCTGGTAATGATGTTCAACACTGTTAAGACATCGATATTTCTTACAGAGGAGAAGAGATTATCTCTTCAGTCTTCCATCTGAAATTGGAAATGACAGGGCAGGATCTCCCTTTGATTTTGCATGATGGTCCTGGGAAAGATGGTGGCTACTTTGGATGCAGTGCAGTTTGCTCAATTTCACTCAACGCCTCTACGGAACACGCTCCTAGCCTCTTGGGACAGATCAATGCAGCACCTGGATCTGCCTATTCCTCTCACCCCTTCGTTGTCGCCAGTCTCTCATGTGGTGGTTGACGTCGCCCATGTTAACTTGGGGTCGATTTTTTTTCGTCCCATTTAGTGGCAATGGCTCACCATGAATGCCAGCCTGTCCAGCTGGGGAGCAATCTTCTTTCACTTGATGGTTCAGGAGGTTTGGAGCAGGCAGGAGAGACTTCTCTCAATCAATGTGCTGGAGCTCAGAGCTGTTAATCTGCCTCTTTTACATTGGTAGCACTTACTCCAGGGCAGGGGTTGCCATCAGAGTTCAGACAATACTAGTGCTGTGGCCCGTATCACCAGGGGGCACAGGAAGCCTATCAGCTATGGCGCAGGTAGCAGGGATTATGGAATGGACAGAGGACAAAGTTTCTTTAATCTCTACAGTTCATATACGAGGGGTCGACATCTGGGAAACTGACTTTTTAAGTCACCAGCAGCTACCTGTAGTAGAGAGGGCTCTTCACCCAGAAGTCTTCAGGTAGATTTATCACCAGATGTACAAGTGCTTCTCACTAACTTAGAATATCAACAAAAAGTTAATTTATTTCAGTTCTTCAATACAAAATATGAATCTCATATGCTATATAGAGTCATTACAAACAGTGATCTATTTCAAGTGTTTATTTCTGTTAATGTTGATGATGGTCTTCCACCAATGAAAACCCAAAAGTCATTATCTCAGTAAATTAGAATACTTTATAACGCCAGCTTGAAAAATGATTTTAAAATCTGAAATGTTGGCCTACTGAAATGTATGTTCAGTAAACTCAATACCTGGTCAGGGCTCTTTTGCATCAGTTACTGTATGAATGCGGCGTGGCATGTAGGCGATCAGCCTGTGGCACTGCTGAGGTGTTATGGAAGCCCAGGTTGCTTTGATAGCAGCCTTCAACTCATCTGCATTGTTAGGTCTGGTGTCTCTCATTTTCCTCTTGCTAATACCCGTAGATTCTCTATGGGTTTAAGGTCAGGTGAGTTTGCTGGCCAATCAAGCACAGTGATACTGTTTTTTTTAAACCAGGTATTGGTACTTTTGGCAGTGTGGACAGGTGCCAAGTCCTGCTGGAGCATGAACTTTCCATTTCCAAAAAGCTTGTCGGCAGATAGAATCATGAAGTGCTCTAAAATTTCCTGGTAGACGGCTGTGCTGACTTTGGACTTGATAAAACACAGTGGATCTACACCAGCAGATGACATGGCTCCCCAAACCATCACTGATTGTGGAAACTTCACACTAGACCTCTAGCAGCTTGGATTGTGTGCCTCTACACACTTCCTCCAGACTCTGAGACCTTGATTTCCAAATGAAATGCAAAATTTACTTTCATCTGAAAACAACACCTTGGACCACTGAGCAACAGTCCAGTTCTTCTTCTCCTTGGCCCAGGTAAGACGCTTCTGGCGTTGTCTATTGGTCATGTGTGGCTTGACACAAGGAAATTCAACACTTGTAGCCATGTCCTGGATACGTCTGTGTGTGGTGGCTCTTGAAGCAATGACTCCAGCAGCAGTCCACTTCTTGTGAATCTCCCCAAAATTTTTGAATGGTCTTTTCTTTTATCCTGGTTGCTTGTGCACCTTTTTCTACCACATTTTTTCCTTCCACTCAACTTTCCATTAATATGCTTGGATACAGCACTCTGTGAACAGCCATCTTTTTTAGCAA
The DNA here is from genome assembly GCA_033576555.1 of Oophaga sylvatica. Lineage (NCBI taxonomy): Eukaryota > Metazoa > Chordata > Amphibia > Anura > Dendrobatidae > Oophaga > Oophaga sylvatica. Next base: position 44,479,344 of record JARQOD010000003.1, read on the forward strand.
TGACCTTTTGTGGCTTACCCTCATGGAGGGTGTGCGGGCGTGCAGGCGATCTGACAGCTGACACCCGGCACTAAGTGTCAGAAACAGTCACAGACCGCTACCGGCACTTTAACACCCAAAATGCTATGAACGAACACAATCGCAGCATTCTGAAAGCCTGTAGAGGGCTGACAGCACCTGTGCCTTTGGATCGAAGACCCTGCAAAGTGACTCGAGATCCCGATCGTCGCCATGGTGACCCGATGTAGTCATGACTACATCCGGGTCACCAGACCTAGCAAACTTGCTGATCATGCCCAGTGCATGATGAGCAAGTTTGCCTGTCAGTGCAGAGCTGACAGTGCTGCTTCATCTCCATGCTGTAGAAGCGATCATCCTGAAAAAAATGATTGTCCATATTGGGAAAAAGTAAAAAAGTTAGAAAAAAAGTAAAAAAATTCTTTAAATAATTGTAAAAATATTAAAAAAAATAAATAAAAAATCAAGATTGTATCTCTAAATAAATATTTGAATGAAAAAAAGCAATAAAAGTACACATATTTGGTATCACTGCGTCCGCAACGACCCGACCTATAAAACTGTCCCATTAGTTAACCCCTTTAGTGAACACAATAAAAAATAAAGAAATAAAAAAACAAAGCAAAAAACAATTCTTTATCATCATACCACCGAACAAAAAGTGGAGTAAAATGTGATAAAAAAAGACAGATATAAATAAACTGGTACCGCTGAAAACGTCATTTTGTCCTGCAAAAACAAGCCGCCATACAGCTCCATCAGCGAAAAATAAAAAAGTTATAGCTCTCACAATAAAGTGATGCAAAAATAATTATTTTTTCTATTACATAGTTTTTATTGTATAAAAGCGCCAAAACGTAAAAAAAAAATATTTCAGGTATCGCTGTAATCGTACTGACCTGAAGAATAAAACTGCCTTTTTTTAAATTGTAAATTTTTATTAAGATTTTACAAATTTGAACAAATAAGCATACTACCCAAGCCCATTTTTCTCAACCGAGAAGCAGGCAACACTCCTGACACACAAAACCATATAGATCATGCAACAATTAAGTTGCAAAAAAGATTAAGAGTGTATTCAATGTAAGAGATAAAATACATCAATGTTTTATTTAATAAGTTAAAATAGACAAAACACACTATTGTAAAAAATAAAGGGAAGAACAGTAGCAGTAGGACTCAATAGCAATAGAACTCAATAGCATTGATATTAATGTGCTTAGTAGTGTGGACAAAAAATCCACCATCTGTAAACAGCTTATATAGGCTTAGGCTACTTTCACACTTCAGGCTTTTTGTATCAGGCGCGATCCGGCGTGTTTTTAAAAAAACGCATTTGGTACCGGTTGCGTTTTTTAGCATTCACTTACATCAGCTCCGGATCGCGCCTGATGTCACTGCGTTGCATCCGTTTTTGGCCGGATCCGTCGGAAATGTACATTCCGGCGGCCGGACAAGACGCTTGCTGCAACGTTTTTTTTTTTTTTTTTTCCGGAGCCGCCTGATAGTGCCTTAATCGGCACTTCAGGCGGCCGGAAACAATGAAAACCTATGGGCCGGACCAGTGATTTCACAAATCCGTCAGAAAACTGATCCGGAATCCAAGGTCTCTCTCTCTCTCTCTCTCTCTCTACTCTCTCTCTCTCTATCTCTCTCTCTTCTCTCTCTCTATCATCTTCCTATCTCTCTCTCTCTCAAATGAAATTTATCTCTCTCTTCTCTCTCTCTCATTTCACATGGAGTTGAAAAGGTCAGGACGGATCCGCAAAACCTGATCAGTTGCATCAGTTTTTTAAAATCAGCGCCGGATCCGTCCTGTCAGGCATAGGACGATTATGCCTGATTCAAAAACCTGATGTGTGAAAAGTAGCCTTAGGCTGCTTTCACACATCAGGCTTTGAATCAGGCGCGATCCGTGCTGTTTTTAAAAAAAACGGATCCGGTACGGATGCGTTTTTTTAGCATTCACTTACATTAGCGCCGGATCGCGCCTGATGTCACTGCGTTGCATCCGTTTTTGGCCGGATCCGTCGGAAATGTACATTCCGGCTGCCGGACAGACGCTGGCTGCAATGCAACGTTTTTTTGTTTTTTCCGGACCGCCTGATATGGTTGAATCGTTGGCGGCTGGAAAATGGTCATGGACGGACCGGACAACGAAAACTGATCAGTGCATTAGTTTTTTGAAATTTTATCTTTGGGTTGAAAAGGTCAGGACGGATCCGGCAAGAAAACTGATCATGCATAGTTTTTAAAATCGGCGCCGGATCCGTCCTGTCAGGCATAGGACGGATTATGCCTGACACAAAAAGCCTGATGTGTGAAAGTAGCCTAAGTCTAGTCAGTGACTTGTATTCACAAGATAATTCGCATCCTTTTGGGATAAATACCTCATATACTCACAAAACTAAGCAGTATTTTCTCTGACCACACAATATCAATAGGTAAATACATCATATCCGCTACAAAGCAGCCTAAGGAGTTAAATTCATATTCCAAAACAACTTGGTGAAAGAAATGGGAACTCCAATTTGCATATCCACAGTAATGACAATAGCACAAATATCAATGTAAACCTGAATAAACTTATGCTATCATAAATGCCAACATTCCCCAAACAGTAGAGTCATGAATACAGCCTTTTATGACAGACAAAAGACAAGACATACAGTACAGTTTTGATGCCTTCAGTGTGATTCTACAATTTTCATAGTCATGAAAATACAGAAAAATCTTTGAATGAGAAGGTGTGTCCAAACTTTTGGTCTGTACTGTACATACACATCTAGGGGGGGGGGAAGAGGGGAATAAGTAATCCAAGAAGAGAATGAACCAAGCATTTAGAAGATGACCTATTCATTACTCTGAGCCCAGAAGTAATCCCATGGAGCCCAAACAGAATCAAAGCGATCCACTCTCGCATTCAAAAGAGTCGTCATATATTCCATTCTCCTGATGTCATTAATTCTGTATAATAGGTGTTGATATGAGGGAGGGGAGATTTGCTTCCAGTTGAGAGCAATCAGGCACCTAGCGGCTGTGAGAATGTGTAATAGCATCTTTGCTGAGTTCTTCCCCATTCCCTTGGGAGTAATATTTAACAGATATATAATTGGCTCCCGTCCCACCTCCACATAGAGAAACTTGGAAATTAATTGAGGGGTTCAGTCTGTGGAGGAGGTCAGGAGTATGATATCAGAACATTAGAATTTTATATTGGATTTCCTTCTAAAGTGTCCATATAGAGGACTTGGCTGCTTTATCCCAAATAATATTCCAGTTTTGAGGGATAGTCCCTTCCCAGAATAGACTCCCATTTGCACATGTAAGAATGTTTCAATTGTTGCCCATTCTGGGGAGAACTTAATATTTTATATATGTCCGATATCAATCCTTTAGTCAACGACCCTCTCCTACAGATCCTCTCAATCTCCGTCGGCAGAGAGACCCCAGTAGATCCATAAAGCGAAAAGGCAAAGTGTTTGATCTGTAAGTACTGGTAAAATTCCATATTAGTAATAGCATACTTGGACTTGATTTCATCAATGTCAAGAACTCCAGTGTAACCCCGTCTATAATGTCCGCAAACCTAAACAAGCCCGCAGAAGACCAGGAGTGGGCCATCGCATGATCCAAACTGTTTGGCAACAAGGATTGAAATATGAGTGAGATCATCGGCGAGTTAGGGGAGACCAAATTAATAAACCTCCTTTTACAAGAAAGCCAAATCTCCCTTGTAAACCGTATAGGACCCAATAGACCCTTCGGGGTTCTAATGGACTTGTGTAACCATAATAGTGAGTACGGGTGAGTAGTAGCCAACCACAATTTTTCTATTTCTGTCCTTTTGTTGTATGCCCATAACGAGGCCCGCAAGGGAAATCTACATAGGTGAGCGGCCCAGTAGTACTTAATAATGTCAGGAACCGATAAACCCCCTTGTGCTTTAAGGGAGACGAGGACACGTTTGGATATCCGATGACGCTTGTCATTCCAAATAAACCTCAGTGAAAGCGAGAGTGGTTTCCACCTATCCATCAGTCTCCTTAAGTTTCTCGAAAGAGGTGGGAAGTTAGTGGTGTATATAGGTTATGTGGTGCAGCAAAGGGTGTAGTGCTGGATGGAAGTTATATTTCTCCAGCAGGATAAAGTTTGGCTGGGATTTTTCCTAAAGTGGAGGACCTGTAATGATGGCACGATCATGTGATCAGCCCATGTGATGTGTACCTTACCTGTGGGTGGTGTTATGGGCTATGTAATGGAGATTGTAGTTTGGCACAGGGTGAGTGTGTGTGCAATGTATGAGGAACCTTTCCTGGAGTTAGCCTGAATTTGTTTTCTTGGACTACCCGTGCTGCAAAGCTTTAACAGCAAGACTCAAACAACCCTGGGAATGGCAGCCGGCGGACGCCGCTGACCGGGCAGCCGCTTAGTTAAGCCTGTCCCGTGCAAGGGTGAGTCTGAGACCAGTGGTTCTCCAAGCTGGAGTATATTTGAGTTTTTCTTTATTTTCTGTTAAACCTGCTGTTTGAAGTGACATTAAACCACTGAAGTTGGACTCTAAGCCTGTGTGTTGCCTCATTACTGTGGCCCTGCCACTGCCTACCAGAGCAAATCCCTACATATTGGTGGCTTGAACGCGGGCGTACGCAGTGAGACTGGGCTGTTTTTGCTTATTTTTGCTCTGTACTCCAGCTTATGTTCTGGGTGAAAAGAGTGGTGCAGACCCCAGGTGGGGAACTTTGCAGAAATGGAGACCACGGTAAAAATGCTTATGGAGGCCATGTGACAGCAGCAGGAGGCCATGCGATGGCAGCAAGAGGTTGCGCAGTAGCTGGAAGCCATGCGGCAGAAGCAGGAGGCTATGCGACAGCAGCAAGAGGCTACGCAGCAGCTGATATTTAATCAACAGCAGCAGGAAACCAACGGCTGTCGATACAGCACATTACGGCGGCAAAGACAACAAGAACTACCCCGGGAATCCATGATGTTCGTACAGCGATTCCCAAAATAGAGAACTTCGACAGCGTTGAGACGTACCTGGAGATGTTCGAAGGGGTGGCTGAGAGGGAGAAACTACCTCGACATCAGTGGGCAGAAGTCATCACTCCTTTTCTGGCCCCAGAACCGTTGAAAGCCTATCAGGACCTACCCACTGAGCAACAGGCGGACTACACGATCGTCAAGGGTGAGATACTGGCACATCTTGGGGTAAATGTGTTAGTCCGGGCCCAGCGGGTACACCAATGGGAGTTTAGCCCCTCCAAGCCGGCTCGATCCCAGTATTACGACCTGTTGCACTTGTTACAAAAGTGGTTACAGCCTGAGGTACTGTCTCCCATGGCCATGCTCGACCGCATAGTGTCTGATAAATTGTGGAGTGCTTTGCCCCACTCCCTCCAAACTTGGGTTGGACAGGCATCCCTCAATAATGCCCTCCAGATAATAGACCTCATAGAAAGATATGGTGCTACCAAAGAGCTACAGGAAGGGACTCCCTTGAAGGTAACAGGACGGTTCCCCAAGTCTTCAGCCCTGACTCGGCGAGCAGAGCCCAGGAAGGCCGCTCAAGACTTGTCTCGGGAAGAAAGAAGCCCATTAGTCTGCTGGCAGTGCCAGGAGCCAGGCCACATGAGAGCTGATTGCCCCCACCTGGCTGAGCCCATGGACACAAACTTTGGGTACCGCCAATCCCATTATGCCGAACCGATTTGTGCAATGGGCACCCCGGGGGGTCCCCATAAGGAACATTTATGTAAGGTTGAGGTCAAGGGCGCCCCGTTTGTGGCCCTCCTGGACTCAGGGAGTCTCGTGACCCTGGTACGAGCCAGCCTGGTACAAACCAGCGAGTACACTGGTCGGAAAATTGGGGTGTTGTGTTTACATGGGGACCTAAAAGACTATCCTACTGCACTAGTGGTGATAAACACGTCAGCTTGGAAGCGGTGCCATGAGGTGGGGGTTGTGATTAATTTACATTACAAGTGATACTTGAAGAGACTTCCCTTTATTTTCTGTAAAAACGTCAAATCGTTCCACAAAAAGCAAGACCTCATATAACACATCTAGATCAGTTCCCTGAGGAGTATAGTTTCCAAAATGGTGTCACTTGTGAGGGATTTTCACTGTTTAGGCACATCAGAGGCTCTCCAAATGGCTTTCCTTCCCTTCCGAGCACTGCCTTTCGCCCAAACAGTGGTTTTCACCCTCATATAGGGTATTGGCGTACTAAGGAGAAATTGCACAACAAATTTTGGGGTCCACTTTTCCCTGTTACACTTGTCAAAATAAAAAATTTGGGATCTGAATTAAATTCTTTGGGGAAAAAAGTTAAATGTTCATTTTTTTTTCCACATTCCAAAAATTCCTGTGAATCACTTGAAGTGTTAATAAACTTCTTGAATGTGATTTCGAGCACCTTAACTGGTGCCGTTTTTAGAATGGTGCCACTTTTGTGTATCTTCTGTCATATAGACCCCTCAAAGTGACTTCAAATGTGATGTGGTCCTTAAAAAAAATTGTAAAAATAAGAAATAGCTGGTCAACTTTTAACCCTTATAACTTCCTAACAAAAAAATTGTGCTGATGTAAAGTAGGCATGTGAGAAATGTTACTTATTAAGTATTTTGTGTAACATATCTCTGATTTAACCCTTCATGACCCAGCCTATTTTGACCTTAAAGACCTGGCCATTTCTTGCAATTCTGACCAGTGTGGCTTTACGAGGTAATAACTCACGAACGCTTCAACAGATCGTAGCGATTCTGAGATTGTTTTTTCGTGATGTATTGGGCTTCATGTTAGTGGTTAATTTAGGTCGAAAATTTTTGCGTTTATTTGTGAAAAAAAATGGAAATTTGGCTAAAATTTTGAAAATTTCACAATTTTCAAATTTTGAATTTTTATTCTGTTAAACCAGAGAGTTATGTGACACAAAATAGTTAATAAATAACATTTCCCACATGTCTACTTTACATCAGCACAATTTTGGAACCAAAATTTTTTTTTGTTAGGAAGTTATAAGGGTTAAAAGTTGACCAGCGATTTCTCATTTTTACAACAATTTACAAAACCATTTTTTTTATGGACCACCTCACATTTGAAGTCACTTTGAGGGGTCTATTTGGCAGAAAATACCCAAAAGTCACACCATTCTAAAAACTGCACCCCTCAAGCTACTCAAAACTACATTCTAGAAGATTATTAACCCTTCAGGTGCTTCACAGGAACTAAAGCAACCTGGAAGTAGAAAATAGACATTCTAATTTTTCCAACAAAAATTTTCTTTTAGCATCAATTTTTTCATTTTTACAGCAGGATAAAATGGATCCTAAAATTTGTTTGACAATTTCTCCTGAGTACACCGATACCTCATATGTGGTCATAAACCACTGTTTGGGCGCACGGCAGGGCTCAGAAGGGAAGGAGCGCCATTTGACTTTTTGAATGGAAAATATGCTGGAATAATTAGCGGTTGCCATGTCGCATTTGGAGAGTCCCTGTCAGCCTAAACATTGGAGCTCCCCCACAAGTGACCCCATTTTGGAAACTAGACCTTCCCCCAAGGAACTTATCTAGATGCATAGTGAGCACTTTGAACCCCCATGTGCTTCAAAAATTGATCCGTAAAAAAAAAAGTACTTTTTTTTACAAAAATTTTCTTTTAGCCTCAGTTTTTTAATTTTCACATGGGCAACAGGATAAAATGGATCCTAAAATTTGTTTGACAATTTCTCCTGAGTACACCGATACCTCATATGTGTTCATAAACCACTGTTTGGGCGCACGGCAGGGCCCAGAAGGGAAGGAGCGCCATTTGACTTTTTGAATGGAAAATTAGCTCCAATCGTTAGCGGACACCATGAAGCGTTTGGAGAGCCCCTGTGTGCCTAAACAGTGAAAACCCACCACAAGTGACACCATTTTGGAAACTAGACCCCTTAAGAAACTTATCTAGATGTGTTGTGAGCACTCTGAGCCCCCAAGTGCTTCACAGAAGTTTACAACGCAGAGCAGTGAAAATAAAAAAATATTTTTTTTCTCAAAAATGATTTTTTTAGCCGGCTATATTTTATTTTCACAAGGGTTAAAGGAGATATTGGACAACAAAAGTTGTTGTGCAATTTGTCCTGAGTACGCCGATACCCCATATGTGGGGAGGAACCACTGTTTTGGCGCATGGGAGAGCTCAGAAGGGAAGGAGCACCATTTTGGAATGCAGACTTGATGGAATGTTCTGCGGGCGTCATGTTGCGTTTGCAGAGCCCCTGATGTGCCTAAACAGTAGAAACTCACCACAAGTGACATTTTGGAAACTAGACCCCCCAAGGAGCTTATCTAGATGTGTAGTGAGCACTTTGAACCCCAAGTGCTTCACAGATGTTTATAAACACAGAGCAGTGAAAATAAAAAAATCTTTTTTTCCTCAAAAATTATTTTTTAGCTGGCTATATTTTATTTTCCCAAGGGTAACAGGATAAATTGGACCCCAAAAGTTGTCCAGTTTGTCCTGAGCACGCTGGTACCCCATATGTGGGGGGGAACCACTGTTTGGGCGCACGGCAGGGCTCAGAAGGGAAGGAGCGCCATTTGACTTTTTGAATGGAAAATTAGCTCCAATCGTTAGCGGACACCATATCGTGTTTGGAGTGCCCCTGTGTGCCTAAACTTTGGAGCTCCCCCACAAATGACCCCATTTTGGAAACTAGACCCCCTAAGGAACTTATCTAGATGCACAGTGAGCACTTTGAACCCCCAGGTGCTTCACAGAAGTTTATAACGCAGAGCCTTGAAAATAAAAAATTATTTTTTTCCTCAAAAGATTATTTTTTAGCCCCCTATTTTTTATTTTCACAATGGTTATAGGAGAAATTGAACCCCAAAAGTTGTTGTACAGTTTGTCCTGAGTACGCTGGTACCCCATATGTGCGGGGGAACCACTTTTCGGGCACACGTCGGGGCTCGGAAGGGAAGTAGTGATGTTTTAAAATGCCGACTTTGATGGAATGGTCTGCGGGCTTCATGTTACGTTTGCAGAGCCCCTGATGTGCCTAACTGTGGAATCCCCCCCAAGTGACCCCATTTTGGAAACTAGACCACCCAGGGAACTTATCTAGATGTGTAGTGAGCACTTTGAATTCTTCACAGAAGTTTATAACACAGAGCCGTGAAAATAAAAAATCATTTTTTTCCACAAAAATAATGTTTTCAGTCCCCAATTTTTTTATTTTCCCAAGGGTAACAGGAGAAATTAGACCCCCAAAATTGTTGTGCAATTTTTCCTGAGTACTCTGATACCCCATATGTGGGGGTAAACCACTGTTTGGGCGCACGTCGGGGCTCGGAATGGAGGGAGCACTGTTTGACTTTTTGAACGCAAAATTGACTGGAATAAATGGTGGCGCCATGTCGCGTTTGGAGACCCTCTGATGTGCGTAAATAGCGGAAACCCCTCAATTTTAACTCCAACCCTAACCACAACCCTAACCCCAACACACCCCTAATCCCAACCCTAACCACAAGCCTAACCCTAATCCCAACCCTAACCCCAACACACCCCTAACCCTAATCCCAAATCTAACCCTAGCCACAAGCCTAACCCTAATTCCAACCGTAACCTTAATTCCAACCCTAATCCTAATTCCAACCCTAACTCCAACTGTTATCCTAATCCTAACCCTATTTCCAACCCTAATCCTAGTTCTAACCCTAAAGCTAACCCTAATGGAAAAATAAAAAATATTTTCTTTATTTTATTACTTGTCCCTACCTATGGGGGTGATAAAGGGGGAGTTTATTTCCTTTTTTTTTCATTTTGATCACTGTGAGAGTTTATCACAGTGATCAAAATAAATGAATGAATGAAATCTGCCGGCCGGCGGGTGCACTGCGCATGCGACCGCCATTTTCCAAGATGGCGGCGCCCATGAAGCATCCCGGAGGGACACTGGGACTGCCACGGGGACTTCCCAGACACCGGTGGAGGTGAGGGGGGTGATCGGAAGGCGGGGGGAGGGGAGCAGATAGAGACGGCGGCGACCGATCGCCGCCATCAATCGGTGGCGGCGGCCGTTCGCCGCCATCACTCGGTGTGGGGGGGTCGGATCTCGGTCTCCAACCATGCAGATGCTATTGCAGCATCGGCCATGGCTGGATTGTAATATTTCACCAAATTTCATTGGGGAAATATTACAAATCGCTCTGATTGGCTGTTTCACTTTTAACAGCCAATCAGAGTGATCGTAGCCACGGGGGGGTTAAGCCACCCCCCCTGTGGTGAAGTACAAAGGGTCTTGTGCCTGCGGGTCGGGTGACCTTTCAGTGACCCTGGTCACCCGACCCTCAAGAACGGGATTTATACCATGACGCCTACGTAGGCGTCATGGGTCGGGAAGGCACAGGTTTTCATGACACCTATGTAGGCATCATGGGTCGGGAAGAGGTTAAGGGCATGAAAATTTAAAGTTGGAAAATTGTGAAATTTTCACAAAATTTCCGTTTTTTTTTTTCACAAATAAATGCAAGTCATATCAAAGAAATTTTACCACTATCATGAAGTACAATATGTGACGAGAAAACTGTTAGAATCACTGGGATCCATGGAAGCGTTCCAGAGTTATTACCTTATAAATAGACAGTGGTCAAAATTGTAAAAATTAGCATGGTCATTAACATGCAAACCACCCTTGGGGGTAAAGGGGTTAAAGTGGGGTATCTGCATCACATATCATTCCGCTTAAAGTAGTGCCATTTCAGCCCTCTGTTTAATTTTTTGCACTGTGTCTTAGCCAACTTACTGACACAATTGTGCTGGTAAGAAAAAAAATTGCAGGCCAGATAATTTCAAGTCTGTTATCTCCGTCACACGCATCACAATATGTCATGAAAAAACAGTCTCCGAATCACCGGGATCTATTGAAGCATTCCAGAGTTATTACATAATAAAGGGACAGTGGTCAAAATTGTAGAATTGACCTAGTCATTAACGTGCAAACCACCCTCGGGGTAAAGTGGTTAAAACTTAGGAAAAATTTGCTGGTGTTTTTTGTTAAATAATCTAATTGACTGAGATAATGACTTTGGGATTTTCATTGTCTGTAAGCCATAATCATCAACATTAACATTAATCATCAACATTAACAAAATTAAACACTTGAAATAGATCACTCTGGTTGTAATGACTCCATATAATATGCAGTGGGTTCGGAAAGTATTTAGACCCCCTTCAATTTTTCACTCTGTTTCATTGCAGCCATTTGGTAAATTCAAAAAAGTTCATTTTTTTTCTCATTAATGTACACTCTGCACCCTTGACTGAAGAAAAACAGAAATGTAGAAATTTTTGCAAATGTATTAAAAAAGAAAAACTGAAATATCACATGGTCATAAGTATTCAGACCCTTTGCTCAGTATTGAGTAGAAGCACCCTTTTGAGCTTTTACAGTCATGAGTCTTCTTGGGAATGATGCAACACATTTTTCACACCTGGATTTGGGTATCCTCTGCCATTCTTCCTTGCAGATCCTCTCCAGTTCCGTCAGGTTGGATGGTGAACGTTGGTGGACAGCCATTTTCTGGTCTGTCCAGAGATGCTCAATTGGGTTTAGGTCAGGGCTCTGGCTGGGCCAGTCAAGAATGGTCACAGAGTTGTTCTGAAGCCACTCTTTGTTATTTTAGCTGTTGCTTATGGTCATTGTCTTGTTGGAAGGTGAAACTTCAGCCAAGTCTGAGGTCTACAGCACTCTGGAAGAGGTTTTCATCTAGGATATCTCTGTACTTGGCCACATTCATGTTTCCTTCAATTGCAACCAGTCGTCCTATCCCTGCAGCTGAAAAACACCCCCATAGCATGATGCTTCCATCACCAAAAATGTCTATCTTCGTCTCATCAGACCAGAGAATCTTATTTCTCATGGTCTGGGAGTCCTTCATGTGTTTTTTAGAAAACTCTATGCAGGCTTTCATATGTCTTGCACTGAGGAGAAGCTTCCATCGGGCCACTCTGCCATAAAGGCCCAACTGGTGGAGGGCTGCAGTGATAGTTGACTTTGTGGAACTTTCTCCCGTCTCCCTACTGCAAATATGGAACTAAGCCACAGTGATCTTCTATACCTCTCTCACCAAGGCTCTTCTCCCACGATTGCTCAGTTTGGCTGGACGGCTAGGTCTAGGAAGACTTCTGGTGGTCCCAAACTTCTTCCATTTTAGGATTATGGAGGCCACTGTGCTCTTAGGAACCTTGAGTACTGCAGAAATTCTTTTGTAACCTTGGCCTGATCTGTGCCTTACCACAATTCTATCTCTGAGCTCCTTGGCTGGTTCCTTTGACCTCATGATTCTCATTTGGTCTGACATGCACTGTGAGCTGTGAGGTCTTATATAGACAGGTGTGTGCCTTTCCAAATCAAGTCCTATCAGTTTAACACTAGAAGTCCCAGAAATTTCGAGCTCCCCCCTGAAGTCCCGAAAGAGGGTCAAATGACCCTTCGTCCAAACTGACAACTCTGATGGACCAATTAGCATCCTTTCATTTGTAAATGTGGCCATTGCCTGAGGAATCTGCAGAATACAGAACAAAAGACGGTGATTATTGGATGTTAGCTAAAATCCTTCAGGTCATTCGACCCGTCACTGGGTTCCAAAGGTAGAAATGTTAAATGACCCCTCTCTGGGAGTTCTAGTGTTAAATAAACACAGCTGGACTCCAGTGAAGGAGTAGAACCATCTCAAGGAGGATCACAAGGAAAATGGACAGTATGTGACTTAAATATGAGCAAAGGGTCTGAATACTTATAACCATGTGATAGTGAAAAATGTAAAGGGGTCTGATTACTTTCCATACCCACTGTAGGAGTTTCACTTTTTGTATTGAAGAACTGAAATAAATTACCTTTTGATGATATTCTAAATTAGTGAGAAACACTTGTAGATCTATTGGCATCCAGACTAAAGCCCCCGTCTCACTAGTTTTGTGACGCAGCAGCGATCTCCCCAGCGATATCGCTGTGTGTGACATTCAGCGACGATCAGCCCCCCTGCTGGGTATCGCTGATCGTCGCTGAATGTCCTGGACATTTTTTTGATCGCTGGTCTCCCGCTGACAGGCACGCATCGCTGCGTGTGACAGGCGGGAGACCAGCGATCCGCTGGTAACCAAGGTACACAGCGGGTTTCCAGGCGCGGGGCTGTGCCTAGAAACCCGCTGTGTACCTTGGATAACAGCGCCCTGATGCAGGGAGCTAGTAACCAAGGTACACAGCGGGTTTACAGGCACCGCGCAGCGCCTGGAAACCCGATGTGTACCTAGGTTACCAGCTCCCTGCATCAGGGCGCTGGTATCCAAGGTACACTGCGGGTAACTAAGCGATGTTACCCGCAGTATCACTGTGCTGATCGCTGCCTGTTTGGCAGCTCACCAGCGATCATGTTGCGACACACCAGCGATCCTGACAAGTGCATATCGTTATCGGGATCGCTGGTGTATCGCTATGTGAGACCCAAGCTTAAAGAACAAGGTGCCAGGAATTGTGACAAGATCCCAGGACCCCAGGCGATCGCAGTCGACACCCTGGTAATTCCTTAATCTTAATTCACTCTGCCTTATCTCTTTCCACCTATTACTTCTACCCAGACTTCTCAAGAAGATCAGGGCAGACTGTGTTCCCGTCATTCTCATTTCTACAGATTGGCCTTGAAAGGCCTGGTATTCGGATGTGAACTCCTGGTTAATGTCCCATGAGCACTTCTGGAACTCCGGCACCTTCTGTCCCAAGGTTGTTCTTCTATCTGAATTTACGGGTGCTCAGTTTGACGGAGTTGCTGTTGAAACTGCGATTTTTGAGAACTGCAGTTCTGGCTGAATCAGTCATCCAGGCTATGATCAGAGCTTGGAAGCCATGCTTATTGCGAGTCTACCATCGCACTTGGAGTGATTATTTTTGTTGGTGTGAGTACCAGAATTCACCAATATCTTTTTACTTTCCAGTGCTGCTATCCTTCTTAGAGTCTGGATTGGAAACTGAGTTGGCACTTAACTTCCTCAAGAATGAGGTATCTGCCCTGGCTGTTCCTTTTCAGAGGGATTTGGCATCTATACCTCAGGTTAAGACTTTTGTCCATGATGTGGCACATGTGAAGCCACCCTATCGGGCTCCTTTTGATCCTTGGGCTCTGAATCTTGTTTTAGAGTTTCTTAAATCTCCACCTTTTGAGCCTACCAGAGAGAGCTCAACACTTTTTCTTTCTTAAACGTAGCTTTCCGTATAGCCATCACTTCTATTAGGAGGGTCCTGGAGCTTGTGGCTTTGTCTTGTTGTGCCCCTTACCTTATTCATCATCAGGATAAGATAGTGATGAAGCCACTTTCTTCTTTTCTCCCAAAGGTGGTTTCAAATTTTCGCCTTAATGAAGATATAATTTTATCTTCCATTTGTCCGGCACCATCCCTCTATTGAGAAGGCTCTGCACAGGTTGATACAGGAAAGATGTATATCTTTGTACCGTGTTAGCCAGTAGATAGAAAAATATTTAGAATTGAGAGTCCTCAGTGGTTGATACCTTTTAGTGGCTAACTGAAAAGATGGTAACAAATTGCAAGCTTTCGAGACTACTCAGGTCTCTTCATCAGGCAAAGACTAATACAACATCTGAAGAATCACATATTTATACACAACACAGCACAGAAATAATGCAATAGATAAGACAAGTGACGTAAAGCAGAACTGTCATTATGAGAGAGGGATGAACAGTTGTGGCAATAAATATTGGACCAGTTCATAGATAAGGAGTGTGAAAGTTTTATTGCCCTCTGATTGGGGTCTGGTAATGTTTTGTGATGCTCCACCGGGCACTTAGGAGCAAATTCCTTAATTGATGTAAAAGGCCATAAATCCATGCAATATGTTCATTCCAGCATTGAGAGTGTCCAAGGTCATCATCAATTTGTATTCACAAACTCACGTGTCTCTGAGATGTGAAATTACCTTTCAATACAAGTAATTTCATGTCCATCATACTATGACCGGGGATACAAAAATGTTTGGCCACAGGTAGATCCATTCTCTTTTCTCTTATTGTGTGGCTATGAGAATTCATCCTTGTTCTCAGTTTTTGCCCTGTCTCTCCCACATACAGACCCCCAGTTGGACATTTAGTACATATAATTAGGTCAGATACATTCAGGACACAACTGACCTACTGAATAAACTAGCAGCAATAGGTCCTCTACCAGAAGGAACCATCCTGGCCACCATGGATGTGGAATCTTTGTACTCTAATATACCACACCAGGATGGATTAAATGTCTGCAAAGTCTTCATGGAAAACACTGGGAATGATGCTGATTCTGTGGTGAAACTCACAAAATTTATCCTCACCCATAATTACTTTGAATTTGACAAAAAGCTCTATCTACAGGAGACTGGCACAGCTATGGGAAGTAAAATGGCTCCACAGTATGCAAATCTTTTCATGGCCAAGCTTGAAAGCCACTTTTCACATCTCAGAGACACAGGTGAGTTTGTGAATACAAATTGATGACGACCTTTGACACTCTCAATGCTGGAATGAACATATCGCATGGATTTATGGCCTTTTACATCAATTAAGGAATTTGCTCCTAAGAGCCCGGTAGAGCATCACAAAACATTACCAGACCCCAATCAGAGGGCAATAAAACTTTCACTCTCCTTATCTTTGAACTGGTCCAATATTTTATTGCCACAACTGTTCATCCCTCTCTCATAATGACAGTTCTGCTTTATGTCACTTGTCTTATCTATTGCATTATTTCTGTGCTGTGTTGTGTACAAATATGTGATTCTTCAGATGTTGTATTAGTCTTTGCCTGATGAAGAGACCTGAGTAGTCTCGAAAGCTTGCAATTTGTTACCATCTTTTCAGTTGGACATTAAAAGATATCAACCACTAAGGACTCTCAATTCTAAATATTTTTTCTGCACAGGTTGGACGTTTTTAGAGCCGTGAGGTATTATTTATTGGCCACTGCCTCATTTAGGTGTTCTGATTAGTGATGTGCGAACATGCATGGGTAAAATCTTATCCAAGAAGGCTCGGGTGTTATCCGAGCATCTGGGCGTGCTCTCATATAACAAACAGGTAATTTCCACATGTGTTGAGGCTGTCTAACAGCCGCAGTGACTCGAACATAATATACGAGCACTCCCAGATGTTCTGATAACACCTGAGCGTGCTAGGATAAGACGTTATCCAAGCACGTTCAGTCATCACTAGTTCTAATTCTTTGTTTGTTATACCACAGGGCGCTCGTAGGTGTAATTGTAGAAGCGACCCTAAAGCAACCATTGCTTGCTGGATCAAGATGCCTATTATCCAGGCCTATAAGGCTAAGGCGAGGGTGGCCCCATGTAGGATTAAGGCGCAATCCACACGAGATGTAGGAGCTTGCTGAGCAGTTTGTCATCAGGCATCGGCATTGCAGTTTGTAAAGCAGCTACAATGGCATTGGTGCATACATTTTCTAAGTTTTACAGGGTGCACACGTTGCCTCGGCAGATACAAGTCTTTGTAGGAAGATACTGCAGGCTGCAGTAGTCCAGACTTCCGTTTGAGTTATAGCAGAAGACTAGGTGGTAACGGTATGATACTTTATACTATTTCCCTAGTGACAGCTTTAGGACATCCCATGATTCTGTGTCCCCCAATAAGGTGAACGAGAAAAAATATATATTTTTTTACTTACCATAAAATCTGTTTCTCGTAGTCTTCATTGGGGGATCCAGCTCCTTCTCTTGGTTGCCTGGTTGGGCGTACAGTTATGTTTCTTCTTGCCTTAATTATTTTCTTTTCCGCTCTTACTGCTTTCTCACAAAGCTGAGGAAGCCTGGCTCCAGCAGGCATGTGTAGTCTGCTGGGGAGGAGCCAATTTTATTAAAATGCAACAATAGTGTCAGCCTCCAGGTGGCAGCAGACTATCCCATGATTCTGTGTCCCTCAATGAAGACTACGAGAAACAGATTTTATAAAATTAAAAAAAAAAAATCTATTTATCCACCAGTATTATATGTTTTATACTTGTGTAATGAGAACGGTGGAGATGGCAGAATTAGAGCTGATCATAGGTGTGACTTCTCCATCTGTCTGTGACTGACAATCGTTTCAGGGTGACTATCTGAAACAGTAAAAACGTTTCTTTATTTGACCCATTTCTTTTTGTACTGTTTTTCCTTGTGTGAAAATATTATGTCATTTATTTCTTTTTTTTTTTTTAATTTTTAAGTACTGTGCTTTATTTTTTATATATCTAAAGTTTAATAAGTTTGTTCCTTGCTGTTCTAAACGTACCCACAACAAAGAGGAAAAGTATAGCTTGTTTTTTTCACCCAGTGTATGGCAAAGTGCAAGAAGAACTTTTCACGGGCTTTTAAAAGTTAGCTGTGCATGTGAGCTAGTTTGGCACCCAGGGGAGGCATCTTGGTGGCCCATCAAAATGGCGAGTGGTAGCTGCCAGAAGTGTGGTGCGGATGTGTGAGATGACTGTGGGGGGTGATTAGCACATTTTCAGCCTTTTGTGGTAGTTGAATGGACAATTGATTGTGAGAAGCGGAGTCCTCCTTTAGGCTATGTGCACACATTACAGGATTTTTCTCTTTTTTTTTAGTGTTTTTGCGGCGAAAACGCATGCATTAAGCATCCTATTAGTAAAATGCATTCCGCAATTTTTGTGCACATGCTGCGTTTTTTTCCTTGAAAAAAACGCAGCATGTTAATTCTTTTTTGCGGAATCGCGGCGATTCCGCTACCATAGGAATGCATTGAACCGCTTACTTTCCGCATGTGGCTATGTCCACCATGCGCAAAGTAAGCGGTTCATGTGCGGATGGTACCCAGGGTCTGGAGGAGAGAAGACTCTTCTCCAGGCCCTGGGTACCATATCCCTGTTAAAACAATAATTAAAATGAAAAATCGTGATATTCTCACCTTCCGGCGGCCCCCGCAGCCTTCCCGCTCCTCAGCGACGCTCCCGGCAACTCCCGGTCCCAGAGATGCCTTGCGACAATGACCCCAGATGACGTAGCGGTCTCGCGTGATTCTACGTCATCTGGGGTCATTGTAGCCAGGCAACACTGGGAACAGGAGTTGCCGGGAGCATCGCGAGGACCAGGAAGGCTGCGGGGGCCGCCGGAAGGTGAGAATATCACAATTTTTTTATCATGAGATCTTTTTACTATTGATGCGGCATCAATAGTAAAAAGGTGGTCACATTTGTCAAACACTATGTTTGCCTAGTGTGACCAACCTGTCAATCAGTTTTCCAAGCGATGCTACAGATCGCTTGGAAAACGCTAGCATTCTGCAAGCTAATTACGCTTGCAAAACGCTAGTTTTTAGCGGGAATACGCATACCAATAAAATGCGTATTTCCCGCGGCAGGGAGGTGCGCATAGCCTTACAGTCACATCCAAGTCTCAAGTGCAGCAAGTGTGTGATGTTTATGACATTCCAATTTATGCGATCTGAGAATACAACATCTACACGTTCTATCTCCTCATATATTCCTGTTACTATCTGGTGTAGTTGTGTTATTACATGGGATCTTTATGATTTTCTTCCCATTTAGGTCGCCACAATAGTAGATCCTCTCAGTGGAAATATTCTATATAAGAGAATTTTCCTGATTGACCCGTCAAGGATGGATAGGGACAGGGACCAGATGGCGGAGAGGATATTGCACCTCACCCTAGAGATCCTCTTCCGGCTTACTGGAGAGGTGAGAGATTCTGATGACGTCACATTACATCATTCTTATCTATGGGAATAACAGATGGACAGAACTGGAGAGGTGAGGACTCTGGAAATGTCTGTAGTGAGATTTATTAATGTGTCTCTCCATAACCAGGATTACACAGTAGTGAAGAAGACCTCTAGTGAGCGCTGCCAGGCTCCTGTGTCTCAGCGATGGGGAAGACCCCTGAGCCCAATCACTGGGCCTCCACATCACACTCTGATACAAGAGGACATCAATGACCAGAAGATCCTAGAACTCACCTACAAGATGATTGTGCTGCTGACTGGAGAGGTGACACTGCTGGGAATGCTGGGACATTATATAGTAACGCTATGAAGGGATCTGGGTGACGACGGTATCATTGTATGTGTCAGGTTCCAATAAGGTGTCAGGATGTCGCTGTCTATTTCTCCATGGAGGAGTGGGAGTATTTAGAAGGACACAAAGATCTGTACAAAGACGTAATGATGGAGGTTCACCAGCCCCTCACATCACCAGGTAATAGACAGGACTAAATACACATGGCCTATAATTATCTGTATGTAAATAATGAATTCAGTCCCTGTATGTGTTTCCTCCAGTTCTATCCAGTAAGAGGACAACACAAGAGAGATGTCCCCGTCCTCTTCTTCCACAGGACTGTAAACAAGAAAATCCCAATGTTCGTCAGGATCCTCAGGTAGATGGAGAGAAGGTGTCATGAGATCTCCCCTATGATGTGTAGATGACTGTGAAGATCTTGTGCTCAGTCTTGTTTTATCTACCAATATTATATGTTTTATACTTGTGTAATGAGAACGGTGGAGATGGCAGGATTAGAGCTGATCATTGATGTGATTTCTCCATCTGTCTGTGACTTTTAAAATATTTGTTTCAGGGTGAAGATCTGACCCATATTAATACTACAGAGACGCATGTGAGATGGGGTGAGTGGTGTAAAGAGGAAATTCCTACATATAACCGCTCAGGTGAGTAACCACTAAGTCACAGATTTCCCTCAGTCACTGCCTGTCACTCCTTTATCGGTGGTGTAGTCTGACCAGATCACAATTAACCCCTTCACGACCTCCGACGTACTAGTACGGCGTAGGTCGCATCTCTTCCTTTGATGTGGGCTCCAGCGCTGAGCCCACATCAAAGCCGGGACATGTCAGCTGTTTTGTACAGCTGACATGTGCCTGCAATAGCGGCGAGTGGAATCGCAATCCACTCGCCGCTATTAAATTGTTAAATGCCGCTGTCAAACTCTGACAGCAGCATTTAATGCGCGTTTCCGGGAATCATGCCGGAAATACGCGCACCAATGACCCCCGTCATGTGATCAGGGGTTATCGGTTCGTCAGCATAACAACCAGAGGTCTCCTTGAGACCTCTGTTTGTTGATGCCGGATTGCTTTGAGCACCACCCTGTGGTCGGCGCTCATAGCAATGCAGTAATTCTACTACACTAGCTTGGCCCGTGCGAAATTTTCGCACATTGGTCGTTGGGGGCGCAGGCAATTTCAGAAAAAGTTTGCTGGTCAAATGTAAATGTATTTCATGAGATGAACACAGACAGGTATTTATATATGTAGACTGGTAATACAATAAATTGGTTTGATAAGTAGAGGCCAAAAATGTCTTCCAGTTGAGGTGCCACCTGCAGGTCATTGTGTCTTTCTGTGGGTTTATGAAAATGAATGTTTAAACTGTATTTAGTGATAAAATCGTGAATGTGTGGTTTCTTTGTCTATTTTCTTGCTGAAGGGGGCAAGTTTACCTTTCAAATGGTGTATCATTTGTGTGTGTGGGTGCAGTATGAACGGAGATACAAAGTAATCACCGAAAAACAGTGTTTACAAATAATAGAATAGAGATGATCTGAGCATTGTCTCTATGTAGCAGAGCCGAACAAGCTATGGCAGCTTCTATTCTCCCATGGAGGCTATTGAAGCATGCCAAAAGTTAAAGAAAAATGTTTTTAAAAATATGAAAAAAAAAAAAATTTCAAATCACTCCCCCTTTTGCCCTATTCAAAATAAAACAATAAAAAAAATCAAACATACACATATTTGGTATCACCGCGTTCAGAATCGCCCAATCTATCAATAAAAAAAAGGATTAGCCTGATCGCTAAACGGCATAGCGAGAAAAAAGATCAAAATGCCAGAATTACGTTTTTTTTTTGTCGCCGCGACATTGCATTAAGATGCAATAACGGGCGATCAAAAGATTGTATCTGCACCAAAATGGTATCATTAAAAACGTCAGCTCGGCGCGCCAAAAATGAGCCCTCACCCAACCATGTGTTCACGAAAAATGGAGATGCTACGGGTCTCGGAAAATGGCGTAATTTTTTTTTTTTTTTTTTTTAAAGAACCTAGACATGTTTGGTGCTTATGAACTCATAATGACCTGGAGAAGCATAATGGCAGGTCAGTTTTAGCATGTAGTGAACCTAGTTAAAAAGCCAAACACAAAAACAAGTGTGGGATGGCACTTTTTTTGCAATTTCACTGCACTTGGAATTTTTTTCCCATTTTCTAGTACACAACATGGTAAAACCAATGGTGGTGTTCAAAACTACAACTCGTCTCCCAAAAAACAAGCCCTCACATGGCCATATTGACGGAAAAATAAAAAAAGTTATGGCTCTGGGAAGAAGGAGAGCGAAAAATGAAAACGCAAAGCCGTAAAAAGCTCCAGGGGTTAAGGGGTTAATCTTTGCCTCTTCCCAGTGTGGCTACTGGTGCCTGTCGCTTCCTCCTTACCTTTGTGTCCTGGCGCCAACAGCAGTGTCATGAGGTGAGTAGCGTGCTGACCTCACACCAATGCATGTCATGTCGGGGGCTGACGAGCGCTGATTCTGTACTGGACCCACAGTGTTCAAATGCATTTGTGTCTAAAAGACTTGAATAAGTTTGCATATTGGAAGAATGGAGCGGCGTCTCCCGGTCAGCTCCACAGTACACACAACATCCTTTGGCGTGGCGCATATGGTCTACGGCCGTATGTTGTGCAGGCCTACTCTAATTACTCCAGAGATGTCAGTTTTTGCCTACAGTAGTTATAGCACAATATTCTCTCCGTTAATAGCTTTCTGCCGTTGCCAGTTTTCTGCCCCATATTTCTTATCTGACGTATCACTTTACACTGTGTTCCAAATTATTATGCTAATAATATTTTCTCAGATTTTCCCAAATTACCTATATGAATTTCAGTCATTGTAATTTTCCAGTCAAATAACTATTAGAGTACAATTGAAAGGTTTTTGTACAAACTGCCTATGATAACAGTATATTTTTTAAAAACTAAAACACTCAAACTGCACTCAAAATGCATGTTCCAAATTATTATGCACAGCAGAGTTTTCAACCTTTTCATTTTAATAAAGAACAAAAAAATGGTCTTTTTTGAAATTATAAGCATTAGCAGGTTATTACAAACTGAAATCAAACAGTTTTCAACTCAAGACTTTATTCTAGGTGATGTTACATTTGCACATAGGACCCCTTGTTCAAAAGGAGCTTCTGAACTCTCTCGTTCATTGAATTTGTCTGGTTTTGGATGGTTTCTGCTTCAATTGTTTTGCATGAGGACAGAATACCCTCCCAGAGCTGTTGCTTAGATGTGAACTGCCTCCCGCCATCATAGACACTCCTTTTGATGATGCTCCAGAGGTTCTCAATGGAGTTGAGGTCAGGGGAGCATGGGGGCCACACCATAAGTCTGTCCCCTTTTATGCCCATAGCAGCCAGAGAAGCAGATGTGTTATGTGCAGCATGAGACGGTGCATTATCATGCATGAAAATGATCTTGCTGCGGAATGCACAATTCTTCTTCTTGAATCATGGCAGGAAGTGCTGTTTGAGAAACTCAACATACACTATGGAGTTCATCTTTACCCCTTCAGGGATCCTAAAGGGGCCGACAATCTCTCTCCCCATGATTCCAGCCCAAAACATTACTCCACCTCCTACTTGTTGGCACCATAGCCGTGTTTGCATGGGGTGTCCATCAACCAGCCATCCTCCACTCCATCCATCTGGACCATTGAGCGTTGCACGGCACTCATCGGTGAACAAAACAGTTTTGAAGTCAGTCTTCATGTATTGTTTGGCCCACTGGAGCCGTTTCTGCTTGTGTGCAGTGGATAGAGGAGGTCAACAGGATGGCTTACGCACAGCTGCAAACCTCTGAAGGACCCTGCATCTTGTTGTTCGGGGGACGTTGGAGGCACCAGCAGCTTCAAAAACTTGTCTGCTGCTATGACAAGGCTTTTTTGCCGCTGCTCTTTTAACCTGACGTAATTGCCTGTAGGAAAGAGTCCTCAATTTTCCCTTATCAGCACGCACATGTGTGTATGGTGAATCAGCTACATACTTCTTGATTGTGCGATGATCACGATGAAGTGTCTTGGCAATGTTGAGTGAAGTCATGCCTTGACCTAAACACTCCACAATTTGTTGCTTCTCAGCAGCCGACGCATCCTTTTTCTTTTCCATTTTGGCAGAAAATGTAGGCTGCTTAATAATGTGGGACAGCCTTCTTAAGTAGTCTTGCCTTTCATTGGACACACCTGCCAAACTAATTAGCACAGGTATCTGCAATTGCTTACAGTGATATAAAGAGCCCTGACACACATCACCATCAATGAGTTTAACTGACAAACAAAAAAATTCTTACCTTATCACTCCTAAACAATTTTTGCATAATAATTTGGAACACAGTGTATGTAGTAAATAACTGTAAATTGCTTAAAGTGAATTTGTCACCCCATTTTTCGACTATAAGCTGCGGCCCCCAGGTTACATTGGGGGCTTATCTACAGCATTACAGAACGCTGTAGATAAGCCCCTGATGGCGGTGGCCGCAACTTATAGTCGAAAAATGGGGTGACAGATTCCCTTTAACCTGATCCAAGTGATTCTAAGATTGTTTTATTTTCTTTTTGTTGTGACATTGTACTTTAAGTTAGTGGTAATTTTTTGAGTTTATGAAAAAATCTGAAATTTGCCAAAAATTGTGACAAATTAGAACAGTTCAAACACTGATTTTGTATGCACTTAAAACAAATAGTGATACCACACAAAACATCTAAGAAATAGTGTTATGATTTGGTAGCTGAGGAGAGCAGGCAAAAAAGGCAATACACCAGAGAGGTTGGAATCTATGGGATTGCAGTACCCTGACTAACCACCACAACTAAAGGCAGCCGTGGAGCGTACCTACGTTGGTCCTAGACGCCTCGTCACAGCCTGAGAAGCTAACTACACCTAAAGATAGAAAGAGGAAAGCTATCTGCCCCGGAGCAGATCCCCAAAGAACATAGAAAGCCCCCAAACATGTAATGGCGGTTAGACAAGAAGAAATACTGACACAGACAGAAAATAGTATGAGCAAACGTTGGGGCCCAAACTTCCTAAATAGAAAAGGATAGGAAGGGCACTTACTGCAATCCCAAAAAACCCTGAAAAGTACCAACTTTACTAATTACAAAAAACCTGAGATCACACGACCTCTACCACCTAAATTAGTTCTCTGGTGTAACAAAAACCAAAACAGCAACCACTGAAAAAACTGGAAAAGGCAAATGAACAAACAACAGTGGCTGAACTAAACTGAGAGGAGCACAAGCCCCCGAAGGGGACCCAGCAGACCCCCACAGAAGTGCAGGACAAAATGCAAAAAGCAAGCACAAAAAACTAATAGAAGAAAATGTCTTATCTGTTAGCAGAAGATGCAGGCACGAAACAGCAAGCTACAAAGTGAACAGGAATCAAAGATGCGACCAGAACAATTGATCACCGGCAACCCTGATGGGAGGGAACCTCCCTTATATAAGACCAGTCAGTAACACCTGATCTCCAATCTTCACAATCTTCATTGGATAGTTCAGTACTGTTTGTAACCACCAGAGGGAGCTTCTGCTCAGAATTCATTTCTAGCACATTCACAACAAAA
Organism: Oophaga sylvatica; assembly: GCA_033576555.1. Classification (NCBI taxonomy): domain Eukaryota; kingdom Metazoa; phylum Chordata; class Amphibia; order Anura; family Dendrobatidae; genus Oophaga; species Oophaga sylvatica. Next base: position 44,504,071 of record JARQOD010000003.1, read on the forward strand.
TAGCATTTACCATATTTCTTCTTTACATTGGCAGCATATTTAAAACATCCCTTTATATTTTTAGGACTTCAAAAGGCTTAAACAACCAGTTATCATGTGTTCAAGGAAATTTATAAAACCTGTTTTCAGCTGCAGATGAAGGAAGAGAGCCACAGTAATTCATTACTGATGGGTAGGCGGAGCCCCAGATCAGGATGTTACCTCAGATCAAAAGAGTGATGACTGGCTGGCCCCTCCAGCTCGGGCTCCTCCTACTCAGCTCCAGTCTAAGATTTGAGGTCCAGAGGATGGTCGCTGCTAATGCAGCTCCTCAGAAGATTTTATTATTTTAATATTCGGACAGGAGACTTGGATCACTAGTTGGTCTAGAGGTCTCAGGGGTATCAGCGCTGCTGTACCCCAACCTCTCCCTTGGCGGATCTGTATTTACTCAAAGTCCCTGCAGAATCCTTGCCGGCCCTGGGGGATGAGGAGAGCTTCTCTGGCGGGAACGCAAACCACACGTGCGGTCACTGCGTTCTTCGCCCTGGGGGAAGCATGGGCACTGCGCCAGAAACCCCTGAGGGTCCCTGTGGCGCCTTGGCTGGTGAGTACTCCACACAAATTTTAATAATAATTATGTGTGAGTGCTTTAGCGTCTGAATGAGCAGCGCTATTACTAATGGACAGCGCTACTACATGTAATGTCAGTATGCTTCAGCGCTACTGTGACAGCGCTACTACATGTAATGTCAGTATGTTTCAGCGCTACTGTGACAGCGCTACTACATGTAATGTCAGTATGCTTCAACGCTACTGTGACAGCGCTACTACATGTAATGTCAGTATGTTTCAACGCTACTGTGACAGCGCTTCTACATGTAATGTCAGTATGCTTCAACGCTACTGTGACAGCGCTACTACATGTAATGTCAGTATGCTTCAACGCTGCTGTGACAGCGCTACTACATGTAAAGTCAGTATGCTTCAGCGCTACTGTGACAGCGCTACTACATGTAAATGTCAGTAAGCTTCAGCGCTGCTGTGACAGCGCTACTACATGTAATGTCAGTATGCTTCAGCGCTGCTGTGACAGCGCTACTACATGTAAAGTCAGTATGCTTCAGCGCTGCTGTGACAGCGCTACTACATGAAGATGTGGTGATTTTTTGTCCGCAGGCAGATAGCTGCAGGACAGAGAGGGAGCAGGAGCGGGGAGAATTCGCGCTCATTATTTGAGCTAGCAGGGGGCGTGGCCTATCTATCCCGGTCTTTTGAGCAGGAAGACGCGCGCTCTGGCTTTTCTCCTGCGACCCCCTCACTGTGGCGGCCATTATTCAGGCTCCTGGGCTCCTCGGACCGCTCCCCTCCTCATATAGACACCACGGCCAGCTGGGTGAGTGCGGATTCATCACCCCGCAGCGCAGCGATCGCTATCCTGCAGCTGCTGTCTCATCAGAGACATAAAAAATTGGCTGGGGCTCACAAATATATATATATTTTGGTGAGTTTGCAATATTAACCCCTTTGAGGGTTATTTCTACCTGCTAAATTTGCTGACTGAATACCGCTGGGGTAACTCTGCTTGGTGGAGCGTTAACCCTTCAGCGTTTGAAAAAAAAAAAAAAAAAAAAAAACCGCATAGTGTTTTTTGCTGGTATTACCGCTTTGACCTGCTCATACAGGCGAGACATGTCTGAATAGAGTTCAGATGCCGCGGTTCACGCCCCAGTGCCATTGCGGCAATCAGATACGCAGACCTCCACAGCATCTAGCGCTGCGGTCGACAGCGGTGGTAAATTGGATGATATCGCTCGATCGATTAATAACTTATCTGACCTTTTAGGTCAATATGTGTCTGCTAATTCCTCTCAGAGGAAGCGACGCAGGCCGTTACCGGCCTCTACACGGAGCGAGTCAGATGTATCTGATATTGGGCAGAGTTCCCCTTTAAATCCGGATGGTGGAATATCCGATTCAGATGCGGACGAGCCGCAGGGGCGTTCCTCTATGACGAAGCGTACGGAGGCATTATTTGAAGCCATGAGAGATATACTACAGTTACCGGAGGAGGTAACTAGTCGTCCTGGTAAATCAGCACGCATTTTCCAGGAGTCCCGTGCTTCGCGCACAACATTGCCAGCTCTGGATGAGCTTAATGGTGTAATAGAGGAGGAACGTCTATGTCCAGATAAGCGTTTTCATGGAACGCATTTCTTTGATACACTTTATCCTTGCTCTACGGAGTTAAAGGCTAATTGGACTTCTGCTCCTGAAGTGGATGTGTCTTTGTCTCAGCTTAGTAAATCCTCTCTACTCCCTATTAAGGGAAAAGCGAGCTTACAGGAGCCTTTGGATAGAAAGGCAGAATTGGCGGCAAATGCAAGCAATGAGGCTGCGGGTCATGGATTTCGAGCAGTGCTAGGATCCATGTGTGCTGCTAGAGCTTCTCTAAGCTGGTAGGCACGTCTGAAGACGGAGTTGCAAAATGAATCTCCGTTATCTGAGATACGGGAGGCAACCTGTTATATCTTTGATGCCGGTCTGGATACGGCATCTCTGCTGGCCAAAGCGCAAGCTTCAGCGGTCACAGTCAGAAGAGCTTTATGGCTCAGACAGTGGGCCGGGGACGCAGTTTCCAAACAAGGGTTGTTGGCCTTACCTTACAAGGGTGGCCATCTTTTTGGATCCGACCTCACAGAGCTGATTTCCAAGGCTAAGGCGAAGGAATCAGCATTACCACAGCGAAGGGCCATGGCCTCGGTGTCCAGTAAGCCTGGTGTTTATAGTGGTCGGCGGTCCTTTCGGGGCCGAGGACGATCTAGCCACTCCTCGTGGGGATCGGGTCGTCCTTCTTTCTCAGGATAGAAATCCTCTCAGAAAACTCGTACTCCCTGGAAGCAGAGTTTCCGCCAGAACAAGCGGGAACTTGACAAGAAAAACCGCAAAGTCGGATTGACGCCAGGGGTCCACTCGAGGATTCTCGAGTGGGGGGTCGCCTGCTTCTTTTCAAGGAGACTTGGATGGCTCGCGTTCCAGATTCCTGGGTAACGCGGATAGTGTCGGCAGGCTATTTCATAGAGTTTGCTTCTCAACCCCCAAATGTTTTTTGTCAGTCTCGCGTTCCGTCAGAACCCGAGCTTGTTGTCGCTCTACAGCGAGAGGTCGAATCGCTACTACAGAAGGGTGTAGTGATACCGGTTCCGTCAGAGGACCGAGGGAAAGGTTTTTATTCCAACCTTTTTATAGTTCCCAAAAAGGAGAACAAATTTCGCCCGATTCTGGATCTCAAGCGATTGAACCGGCATGTCCATGCCCGGAAATTTCGCATGGAGTCGCTTCGTTCCGTTGTGGCAGCTCTGTCACAGAACGATTTTCTGGTGTCAATCGACATTCGCGACGCCTATTTGCATATTCCCATCGGAAAGGCTCATCAGCGCTTTCCTCGATTTGCCATAGGTCAGAATCATTACCAGTTCGTGGCTCTGCTGTTCGGCTTAGCCTCAGCGCCAAGGGTCTTTACAAAAATTCTGGCGCCCCTCATGGCACTCCTTCGAAGACAGGGGATTACGATTCTCCCTTATCTGGACGATCTTTTGATCGTGGCTTCCTCGGAGGAGGAGGCGTTGACGGCTCGGGATTTGTCTCTTCAGTTTCTGAAAGACTTCGGTTGGCTGGTCAATTGGGAGAAGTCGTCCCTGGAACCATCGAGGACAATTCTCTTTTTGGGAATGCATCTCGACACGTTTCGGTCGGTAGTTTCCCTACCACCAGACAAACAGTCATGTCTTCTTCGACATGTACAGATTATGACATCCTCAACGGCAATGTCCCTACGGAAGTGTATGCGTCTTCTGGGACTGATGGTGGCGTCCATGGAGGCAATTCCTTTTGCCCAGTTCCACTCCAGGACTCTTCAAAGGTTCATCTTGAGTCGATGGAATCAGTCGCAATCGCTGGATTGCAGTGTCACCATTTCTCGCGCGGTGCGGGATTCTCTAGAATGGTGGTTACGGCCAGGGGCATTCTCCCTGGGGAAGTCTTTCCTCCCTCTGCAGTGGTCAGTCATAACCACCGATGCCAGCCTGACGGGCTGGGGGGGTGTTTGGAACAATCTCTGGATTCAGGGGGTATGGTCACCGGAAGAGTCTGTGCTTCCGATCAACATCCTGGAATTGAGGGCGATTTTCCTTTGCCTCCAACATTGGACGGTCCCTTTGAGCGGTCTGCCAGTCCGTGTGCAGACAGACAATGCGACGGCTGTCGCGTATATCAATCACCAAGGTGGGACAAGGAGTTCCAGACTCTTGGTAGAGGTGTCCCGAATTCTGATTTGGGCAGAGGCCAATGTACCAGCCATTTCGGCGATTCACATTCCAGGGGTTCAGAATATTACAGCGAACTTTCTCAGTCGCAGAAGGATGGATCCCGGGGAATGGAGCCTCCACCCGGAAGTCTTTGCACTACTGTGCTCTCGCTGGGGAACCCCCCAAGTGGATTTGATGGCATCCAGGTCCAATGCCAAGTTACCGACATTCATGTCCAGGTACAAGGACCCGAAGGCGGTGGCGGTGGATGCTCTAGTGGCTCAGTGGGATCAGTTCGAGCTGATCTATGTATTCCCGCCAATATCCATTTGTCATCCGGACTTGATGTCCCTGCGTTTGACGGCGTGGCTCTTGAGACCAAAATCTTGACCCGTAGAGGTTTTTCAGCCGAGGCCATTGCTACCCTTCGTGCTGCAAGATGTCCGGCTACTTCTAGGATTTACCACAAAATTTGGGAAACCTTCTTTTCGTGGTGTTTGGGGTCTTCTCGGAACCCGAGAAAATTTTCCATTCCCAACCTGTTGGCTTTTCTGCAGCATGGGCTAGACAAGGGTTTGGCAGTTAGCACTCTGAAAGGTCAGATTTCTGCTCTGTCCTTATTGTTCCGGAGAACCATTGCTTCGAATAGAGACGTGCTCTCCTTTTTCCGAGGTATCTCTCGTAAGTTTCCGCCGCGGAAGGCACCCGTGTCTCCTTGGCGGCTCAACCTTGTTTTGGAGGCTCTTCAGCATAAACCTTTTGAACCTATGGTTTCTGCTAGCCTTTCTTTACTTTCTTGGAAGGTGGCTTTCCTTGTTGCAGTCACTTCCTTGAGGAGAGTTTCTGAATTGGCAGCTCTTTCTTGCTCGCCTCCTTTTCTGGAGTTTTTTCCGGATCGTGTAGTGCTTCGCACTCGGGGTGATTTTTTGCCTAAAGTGGTGTCACAATTTCATGTTAACCAGGATATTGTGTTGCCTTCACTGTGTCCGGATCCGAAGAATACGAAAGAGCGAGATTTACACACATTGGATTTAGTGCGGGCCTTGAAGTTTTATCTATCTATTACTCAAGGTTTTCGTGAGACGGACTCCCTGTTTGTGGTTCCGGCAGGTCGTCGGCGTGGTCAACGAGCTTCCAAGGGTTCTATAGCTCGTTGGAGCCGGTCAGCTATTTTGGAAGCTTACCGTCTTCGGGGTGAATCTTGCCCGATTAAGATTCGAGCCCATTCCACGAGAGCTGTGGCTTCATCGTGGGCTTTTCATCAAGGTGCTTCGGCAGTGCAGCTTTGCCGAGCGGCGACTTGGCGCTCTGTCCACACGTTTACAAGATTTTATAAAGTGGACGTCAGTGCTTCCGCTGATGCAGCCCTCGGACGTAGGGTCCTGCAGGCAGCTGTAGTTTAAAGTTCTGGATGAACTTGTGTTTAGCGCTGGTTGCGCTTTGTTGTTAAGGTTGTTGGGTTTCTGCCTTTTGTTGGTTTTTTCCCACCCTTATTTTTGAACTGCTTTGGGACGTCCCATCAGTAATGAATTACTGTGGCTCTCTTCCTTCATCTGCAGCTGAAACACGGATTTTGGTAAAGACTTACCTGTAAAATCCTTTTCAGCGAAGGAAGGAAGAGAGACACAGCACCCTCCCACGGCAGAAGTGTGTTGATGTTTTCAGATGCAGCGCGACCCTTATCTGATAGCGATTATCTGGGCTGAGGTCAGCGCGCTAAGGCTCTGTTCCAGCATCGCCAGCTCATCGCAGTAGTCAGGTTCCGTGAGTAGTACCTGGAACTCTGTGGTTTTTGGCTTTCTTTGCATGCATAACCTGTATCCTTGTGTTTTTTCTCTGAAGTTCCTTCAGAAGGGGTTATGTTGCTCCGCTGGTGATCTTGGCTCTTTTCCTAAAAGCTTTGATACGACTGGAGCTGAGTAGGAGGAGCCCGAGCTGGAGGGGCCAGCCAGTCATCACTCTTTTGATCTGAGGTAACATCCTGATCTGGGGCTCCGCCTACCCATCAGTAATGAATTACTGTGTCTCTCTTCCTTCCTTCGCTGAAAAGGATTTTACAGGTAAGTCTTTACCAAAATCCGTGTTTTTGGGGACCAAATTACTTTTTGAGTTACTTGAATGACCTATATTTTAGAAAATTGCACTCCTCAGTATCAGAAACGACATTGGCAGCTGCTGTCAAGTTGAATAAAGTGATGAGATGCATTAAAAGAGACATAGATTCTCATGACGAGAACATAGTTTTGCCCCTATACAAGTCACTAGTGCGACCACACTTGGCATACTGCAAGCTGTTATGGTCTCTGATGTATAAGAAAGACATAGCTGAACTGGAGCGGGTGCAGAGAAGAGCGACTAAGGTTATAAATGGAATGGGTGAACTACAATACGAAGACAGGGTATTAAACTTGGCGTGATTCAGTTTGGTAAAACGAAGGCTTAGGGGCGATCTTAATATAATGTACAAATATATAAGGGGACAGTATAGAGATCTTTGTAATGATCTTTTTACACCTAGACCTTCCTTCGCAGGAGACAAGGGGGCATCATCTACGTCTAAAGGAAAGAAGGTTTAATCATAATCACAGACAGTGATTCTTTAGTGTAAGAGCAGTGAGACTATGGAACTCTGACATATGATGTTGTAATGGTTGATTCACTTCTAAAGTTCAAGAAGGGTCTGGATGCCTTTCTTGAAAAATATAATTTTACAGTTTATGGGTACTAGATTCTGTGATGGGACATTGATCCAGGGAAGTAGTCTGATTGCTGTATGTGGAGTCGTGAAATAATTTCCCCTAATACGGGGACATAAGCATCTGCCCCATTGGGTTTTTTCCTTCCTCTGGATCAACAATTTAGGCTATAGGTTGAACTCGATGGACTTAAAGAAGTTGTCCACTGCTTGGACAAATTCTTGTCATACCTCTTGTTTGGCTCCCATAAAATAAAGCTTATACTCATCTCCTGTGTTGGCGCCATTCCCGCCTTATTGGCATCTGCTTTCCCGGGGCTCCCATGCAGTTGCTGTGATGTCAGCACCCAATCAGTGCCGGTGACACTGTCCCCGCCTCCTGACGAATTGAATATAAAGAGGAAGTCCGAGATCAGCTGCAGACCGGACTTCCTCTTCATGTTCAACTTGTCCGGAGGTGAGGACAGTGATAGTGAATGGGCGCCGGTGTCACAAAAACCGCACGAGAACCCCAGGCAGAGCGAGTTTTTGACAGCGTGGGAACAGTACTGGCACGGAAGTCGAGTATAAGCTTTATTATTTTATGGGATCAAACATTTCGATCAAGAAGGGGTTGGCCAAGTAGTGAACAACCCATTTAACTCTACCTTCAAACTTTAAAACTAGGAAGCATTCAGGAAATTGAACCTTTAACATGAATCATAATAATTAACATGAATTGGAATTCAAAAATTTAAAAAAAAAATCACTAAAATTGGTGATGTAGCCACGATTTTTTTTTTTTTTTTCAATTTTACAAAGGAGAATAGGAAAAATGGACCTAACAATTTATTTTGTAACTTCTGTATTGGTCAATGTCATATTGTTTGGGCACATGGCAGAGCTGAGAAGGTAAGGAGAGCAATTTGGCTATGGAATTCAGATTTTGCTGGAATAGTTTGCTGCAACATTTGCAAATTACCTAAGTTGTCAGTGTGACGAGGTGTGTGACAGAGCAGGCAGGGACATCAAGCCGCTGAACAATCCAAAGGACCTTTATTGGGACTGGGAAAATATAAAACCAAACATAGTTATCGTTCCTTGAAGTCTGTAATGTGGCCACACAAAAGCTCCAAATCCAAAGACTCCACCTGGTAATCTGGCACCAAGGAAAATGCAACAACAGTCTTTAGACTAGCTCCTCAAATCCAACTGGGTGGGCAAGACTTCACAATCCCACATGGCAACTGATCTCCAATCTGTAACAGTTCCTACTCTGGCACCAGGACTCGGCCGCGACAACAGACCCTCGCCCTTCTCAGGACACCGCACCCACTGATAAACCAAACACGTGACTTATTGTTCTAACCTTCTTGGAATTTGTCCCCTGTTTCGCTGAGGTGTGAACCCACCCCTTAACCATCACGTCAAGTCTCCAGCCAGTCTGAAAAGTTTTGCATCAGCAAGGCCCCTACTAACAGGAACAAAGACACACATGCCTTCACCAGATGGAGGACCGGAAATGGTAATGTAGGCATGATTACAGTATGGTCCAAAACAGGCTGGAGGTGACCCTTTGTTACGGGTAGGACTGTGGTAAAACAGAACAGTAGAAAAACGCATAAAGTGACTGTATTACCCTCACGGAATTCATCTTTAGGAGTAGTGACTATTTTAATTCTACAGGTAATCTCTGAAAACAAGCATATTGCCTGGGCCTCTGAGCTTTTATCCTAATTGCAATACGGCGTACGGTCTACATTTTTTTGTCCTGATTGAAGGGAATCCTCATTAACCCTTGAATGATCAAAACGGGGGGAGAAAAAGATGCCATTAAGCTAAGTGCACAACTGTTCCAGATATATATATATATATACAGTACAGACCAAAAGTTTGAACACACCTCATTCAAAGATTTTTCTGTATTTCCACGGCTATGAAAATTGTAGAATCACACTGAAGGCATCAAAACTATGAATTAACACATGTGGAATTATACATTACACTTTACAAAAAAGTGTGAAACCACTGAAAATATGTCTTATATTCTAGGTTCTTGGTGTACAATAATAAATTATATTGTGGTACCGTGTTAGCCAGAAAAATCGATGTGAATACTTTTCCATCCAATTATGACAAGAGCATTCTTAAGGTGATACCTTTATTGGCTAACCAGAAAATTATATGTTCGCTAGCTTTCAGAGCTCAAGGCTCCTTCTTCAGGCAAGATTACATTTGGAATAATAAGAAAGACACATTAGATGCTTACTATAGTAGGAAATTTGTTCAAGACCTGGGAGGTGTGATGCCTTCAAAAGATAAGCAAAGGAAATCAAATTAGCATTTTCTTACAAATGGAGAGCTAGTGGGATAACACATTCCCACTAGCTCTCCATTTGTAAGAAAATGCTAATTTGATTTCCTTTGCTTATCTTTTGAAGGCATCACACCTCCCAGGTCTTGAACAAATTTCCTACTATAGTAAGCATCTAATGTGTCTTTCTTATTATTCCAAATGTAATCTTGCCTGAAGAAGGAGCCTTGAGCTCTGAAAGCTAGCGAACATATAATTTTCTGGTTAGCCAATAAAGGTATCACCTTAAGAATGCTCTTGTCATAATTGGATGGAAAAGTATTCACATCGATTCTAGGTTCTTCAAAGTAGCCACCTTTTGCTTTGATTACTGCTTTGCACTCAGAAAAGGTGAACGGATGGACTCTACATGCCTGGTTCCCACCGTGAAGCATGGAGGAGGAGGTGTGATGGTGTGGGGGGCTTTGCTGGTGACACTGTTGGGGATTTATTCAAAATTGAAGGCATAGTGAACCAGCATGGCTACAACAGCATCTTGCAGCAGCATGCTATTCCAACCGGTTTGCGTTTAGTTGGACCTTCATTTATTTTTCAACAGGACAATGACCCCAAACACACCTCCAGGCTGTGTAAGGGCTATTTGACCAAGAAGGAGAGTGTTGGGGTGCTACGCCAGATGACCTGGCCTCCACAGTCAACAGACCTGAACCCAATCGAGATGGTTTGGGGTGAGCTGGACCGCTCACCGCTTCAATTTTGAATAAATTCCCAACAGTGTCACCAGCAAAGCACCCCCACACCATCACACCACCTCATCCATGCTTCACGGTGGGAACCAGGCATGTAGAGTCCATCCGTTCACCTTTTCTGCGTGCAAAGCAGTAATTGAAGCAAAAGGTGGCTACTTTGAAGAACCTAGAATATAAGACATATTTTCAGTTGTTTCACACTTTTTTGTAAAGTGTAATGTATAATTCCACATGTGTTAATTCATAGTTTTGATGCCTCAGATTCTACAATTTTCATAGTCATGAAAATACAGAAAAATCTTTGAATGAGAAGGTGTGTCCAAACTTTTGGTCTGTACTGTGTATATACAGTGCCTACAAGTAGTATTCAACCCCCTGCAGATTTAGCTGGTTGACACATGCGGAATTAACTTGGCATTGTGACATTTGTACTGTAGATCAGCCTGGAAGTGGGAAATGCACTGCTGCAAAAATTTTTGTTTTAATTTTTTTTTTTAAAACGTTAAAAGTTAATTCAGAGTGTCATTTATTATTCAACCCCTCAAACCACAAGAATTCTGTTTGGTCCCCCTAAAGTATTAAGATGTAGTTCAGGCACCAAGAATAATGAGCTTCACATGTGTGGATTAATGATCTCTTTTGCCAGCCTTTTCTGACTATTTAAGACCCTCCCCAAACTTGTGAACAGCACTCATACATGGTCAACATGGGAAAGACAAAGGAGCATTCCAAGGCCGTCAGAGACAAGATCGTGGAGGGTCACAAGGCTGGCAAGGGGTACAAAACCCTTTCCAAGGAGTTGGCCCTACCTGTCTCCGTAAGTGGAAGGCTTATGGAACTACTGTTAGCCTTCCACGGCCTGGACAGCCTTTGAAAGTTTCCTCCTGTGCCGAGGCCAGGCTTGTCCGAAGAGTCAAGGCTAACCCAAGGACAACAAGGAAGGAGCTCCGGGAAGATCTCATGGCAGTGGGGACATTGGTTTCAGTCAATACCATAAGTAACGTACTCCACCGCAATGGTCTCCGTTCCAGACGAGCCCGTAAGGTACCTTTACTTTCAAAGCGTCATGTCAAGGCTCGTCTACAGTTTGCTCATGATCACTTGGAGGCCTCTGAGACAGACTGGTTCAAGGTTCTATGGTCTGATGAGACCAAGATCGAGATCTTTGGTGCCAACCACACACGTGACGTTTGGAGACTGGATGGCACTGCATACGACCCCAAGAATACCATCCCTACAGTCAAGCATGGTGGTGGCAGCATCATGCTGTGGGGCTGTTTCTCAGCCAAGGGGCCTGGCCATCTGGTCCGCATCCATGGGAGGATGGATAGCACGGCCTACCTGGAGATTTTGGCCAAGAACCTCCGCTCCTCCATCAAGGATCTTAAGATGGGTCGTAATTTCATCTTCCAACAAGACAACGACCCAAAGCACACAGCCAAGAAAACCAAGGCCTGGTTCAAGAGGGAAAAAGTCAAGGTGTTGGAGTGGCCTAGTCAGTCTCCTGACCTTAACCCAATTGAAAACTTGTGGAAGGAGCTCAAGATTAAAGTCCACATGAGACACCCAAAGAACCTAGATAACTTGGAGAAGATCTGCATGGAGGAGTGGGCCAAGATAACTCCACAGACCTGTGCCGGCCTGATCAGGTCCTATAAAAGACGATTATTAGCTGTAATTGCAAACAAGGGTTATTCCACGAAATATTAAACATAGGGGTTGTATAATAATTGACCCACACTTTTATGTTTAAAATTTATTAAAATTCAACTGAGCAACACAACTTTTTGTTTTGTAAGATTTATGCTTCTGTTAATAAATCCTACTCTTGTTTGCAGTTTGAAGGCTCTAACTTATTTGCATCTTATCAAACCAGCTAAATCTGCAGGGGGTTGAATACTACTTGTAGGCACTGTATATATATATATATATATATATATATATATATATATATATATATATATACAGTCGTGCTTTACATACCCCAGCAGAATGTTTATTTGCTTTCTTGGCCTTTTTTCAGAGAATTTGAATGATAACACCAAACCTTTTTCTTCACTCATGGTTCTGGTAGGGTGAAGAAATTTATTGTCAAACTACTGTGTTTTCTCTTTTTGAATCATAATGACAACCTAAAACATCCAAATGACCATGTTCAAAAGTTTAACTACCCTGGTGATTATGGCCTGATAACATGCACAGAAGTTGACACAAATGGGTTTGAATGGCTACTAAAGGTAACATCAAAAACAGCTAACATAGAAAAATTAAAAAAACACATACCATAAGATACGGCCTTCCCAAAACACTGTCTGATGATAAATGCACATCTAGCAGGATGCAGCAGACCTCCACTAATTAAGGCAAGGGGCAGCACAGGTGCAAGCTACTGATAAAAACAGCCACCCCACACCTACCAGATTATGGAGGGGTTGGCTGCCTAGTAGAAAAAAATTGGACATTGATAAGTCTTGCATAGGATGCCAGTCACACAGGTAAGTGTGATGCAAAGTGTCTGGCTTGCAGCCTATTAATGATGCCCTTGTATTATCAGGTGTAACAACCCTGCTGGCATCACTGCATGGCTTCCCATTCCCCACATACCAACTTGCTCACTGCTCCAGGTCATGCTGTGATTTCTGTCTGCTGCCGGCTCCATGTTTCTGTGCCTCTTGCTTTCTGCTTGCTCTTCATGTCTCATGGCTGTGTACATAGGGGGGCGGCCCCAGAACTCTTTGGTTCTTATGGAGTCAGTGTGCACCTGTTTAATATGTCCCTAACCAATTACCATTAGCCCTCTAGTATTTAGGGCAGCTCCACCCTGTGGATCTTGCCTGTGCAATGTGTTAACTCAGTTAATATCTTGCTGCTGAGCTGCCAGATCTTGATTTATGTTCCTCCATCTCCTGTGTCTCATCAGTGCCTGCCAGCCCTGTGTCTCATCCGTGCCTGCCAGCCCTGTGTCTCATCCGTGCCTGCCAGCCCTGTGTCTCATCCGTGCCTACCAGCCCTGTGTCTCATCCGTGCCTGCCAGCCCTGTGTCTCAGCCGTGCCTGCCTGCCCTGTGTCTCAGCCGTGCCTGCCTGCCCTGTGTCTCAGCCGTGCCTGCCTGCCCTGTGTCTCAGCCGTTGTCTGCCTGCCTGTGTCTCAGCCGTGTCTGCCTGCCACCCTGTGTCTCACCCGTGCCTGCCAGCCCTGTGTCTCGTCAGTACCTGCCAGCCCTGTGTCTCGTCAGTACCTGCCAGCCCTGTGTCTCGTCAGTACCTGCCAGCCCTGTGTCTCAGCTGTGCCTGCCAGCCTGTGTCTCATCTGTGCCTGCCAGCCCTGTGTCTCATCCGTGCCTGCCAGCCCTGTGTCTCATCCGTGCCTGCCAGCCCTGTGTCTCATCCGTGCCTGCCAGCCCTGTGTCTCATCCGTGCCTGCCAGCCCTGTGTCTCATCCGTGCCTGCCAGCCCTGTGTCTCATCCGTGCCTGCCAGCCCTGTGTCTCGTCAGTACCTGCCAGCCCTGTGTCTCAGCTGTGCCTGCCAGCCCTGTGTCTCATCTGTGCCTGCCAGCCCTGTGTCTCATCCGTGCCTGCCAGCCCTGTGTCTCATCCGTGCCTGCCAGCCCTGTGTCTCATCCGTGCCTGCCAGCCCTGTGTCTCATCCGTGCCTGCCAGCCCTGTGTCTCATCCGTGCCTGCCAGCCCTGTGTCTCATTCCGTGTCTGCCTGCCCTGTTTCGTCAGTACCTGCCAGCCCTGTGTCTCATCCGTGCCTGCCACCGTGTCTCATCAGTGCCTGCCACCCTGTGTCTCATCCGTGCCTGCCAGCCCTATGTCTCGTCAGTACCTGCCAGCCCTGTGTCTTGTCAGTACCTGCCCGCCCTGTCTCGTCCGTGCCTGCCAGCCCTGTGTCTCGTCCGTGCCTGCCAGCCCTGTGTCTCGTCCGTGCCTGCCAGCCCTGTGTCTCGTCCGTGCCTGCCAGCCCTGTGTCTCGTCCGTGCCTGCCAGCCCTGTGTCTCGTCCGTGCCTGCCAGCCCTGTGTCTCGTCCGTGCCTGCCAGCCCTGTGTCTCGTCAGTGCCTGCCAGCCCTGTGTCTCGTCAGTGCCTGCCAGCCCTGTGTCTCGTCCGTGCCTGCCAGCCCTGTGTCTCGTCAGTACCTGCCAGCCCTGTGTCTCGTCAGTACCTGCCTGCCCTGTGTCTCGTCAGTGCCTGCCAGCCCTGTGTCTCATCAGTGCCTGCCAGCCCTGTGTCTCATCAGTGCCTGCCATTCCTGTGTCTCGTCAGTGCCTGCCAGCCCTGTGTCTCAGCCGTGCCTGCCTGCCCTGTCTCAGCCGTGCCTGCCTGCCCTGTGTCTCATCCGTGCCTGCCAGCCCTGTGTCTCAACCGTGCCACCGTCTCTCCAAGTGGAATCAGCAGCCACAGCCAGAAACCAGCCTGGAGTGGCACCTGGCAGCTGCATGCCGCACAAGCCTGACCTCACCATCAGAGGCTCCAGTGAAGACCGAGGCAGCTGTCCTAGTCACACCCCTTCCAGGGTAGTCTGGTTTGTGGCACAGTGGGGCCACAACCCCCTGACTCACGCCCATCAGCCAGGGCGTGAGTGTGACATCAGGCGAGCTGCCCAGCACTATAATATGCAACACACAGGGACAGACGCCCTAATAGACCAAGCCAACAGAGGCCTAGCTGCATCCTGCAAAGAAAGATATGATAAAAAGTGCAAAAAATTAATGCATATGATAAATACATTACATGAGGTATTTGTTAATATTTGTAAAACACGGCGGTGGATTGCTGATGTTTTGGGATGTGTGAGCTACATAGGCAGAGGAAACTTGGTCAAAGTTGAAGGAAAGATGAATGTAGCATGTTATCAGCGAATACTGGAGGCAAATTTGCAATCATCAGCCCGAAAGCTGCACATGGGACGTACTTGGACGTTCTAACATGACAACAATCCAAAACACAAGGCCAAGTCGACCTGTCACTGGCTACAGCGGAACAAAGTGAAGGTTCTGGAGTAGCCATCTCAGTCTCAATATCATTGAGCCACTCTGGGGAGATCTCAAGCGTGCAGTTCATGCTAGACAGCCCAGGAATTTACAGGAGCTGGAAGCTTTTTGCCAAGAAGAGTGGGCGGCTTTATCATCTGAGAAAATAAACAACCTCATCCACAACTACCACAAAAGACTTCTTCAAGCTGTCATTGATGTTAGAGGGGGCAATACACGGTATTAAGAAATTGGGTATGTGGACTTTTGATCAGGGTCATTTGTCTTTCTTCTGGCGACTCGACCATGCAGCTCATTATTCTTCAAGTGCCTCCTTATTGTGCATTATGAAACAGCCACACCTAGTTTTCGTAGAGTCCAGTATTTCAGGTGATGTTATTTGTGGGTTGTTCTTTGCATCCCGAATAATTTTCCTGGCATTTGTCACAGGTGAGGATGTTACCTGTAGTAGCCATTCAAACCCATTTGTGTCAACTTCTGTGCATGTTATCAGGCCAAAATCACCAGGGTATGTAAACTTTTGATCAGGGTCATTTGGATGTTTTGGGTTGTCATTATGATTTAAAAAGAGAAAACACAGTAGTTTGACAATAAATGGCTTCACCCGACCACTAACCATGAGTGGAGAAAAAGCTTTGGTGTTATCATTCATATTCTCTGAAAAGAAAGCAATATATAAATAAATAAATATATGTGTATCTGATGAAATCAGCTGATATGTGCCAGAAAACATACGGGCTCAGCGCCGGAGCCTGAATGGAGTACAGGGACACGACCTATGATGTATGTATACGTGATAGGTCATTAAGGGGTTAACTAACTAAATAAAGAGAGATTTTTTTTTTAGTTTTTTTTGTTATGGTTTATATGTATAAGGGCAATATTGGTTGATTGCTTTGGTTGTTGAATGAGGGGACTGTGTGGGGGCTCATATTGTATGTAGGGGGCTATATGGGGATTCATACTGTATATAGGGAATGTCAGCATTCTTAATTATGCTCAATATTAAGTCATTCAATTAATATAAAAAATAATTAGAATTCATATTAATTTTGAGCAAAATTAATTTCAGCTATTGTCGCGGCCTCCTCAGTAGCCACGGTCTCTCATGTGGCCCATTGGGACATTATTTTAATCTCCCACCCCCTGTTCTATTATGTATAGTGCTATATCCTGGGCCCTGGATACGCTTAATTCACCCCTGCCTCTAACCCAGCAGTATTGACCTTTGTATGACTAAATTCCCTGCTTAATCAGCCCCGTATAACGTTATTCAGTTAAATAAATATTTAAAAAACCATTTATGATGTCCCCTTTTTCCTTTTCTAATGAGGGCTTTGACTAGTCGATGGGGAGTTAGTTTCTTTTGCTAGTCGTCCATTTTTCCATATTATCACACCCTGTGGGCGTGATAACATAATTTGCACAAAACAGTGTCATCACCAGCTCTTGGAAATCTCGTGCATATGCGCTGCTCATTTCGGCAATGTCACTGCACTTCTCTACCAGGTGTACACTTCACTTCTTCAGAGACGCACTGTGCATGAGTAGAAGTTCAAAAGATAACCTTTTGTCATGCACAGTGCACCTCTGATGTCGGGAAGTGTACAACCGGCTAACAAGGTGCAGTGACACTGCCACAATGAGCGGGTATTATAGAAATGTTATAAAAATATAATTTAGCATAATTCATTCAAAAATAATCTTTATTCTTGGCAGGTGACTGCACCAAGAGATCAGAGGGACAACTGACATCTTCAATTTTTAAGTCAGGTGACCTTAATTTCACTCAAGATACAGCTGACGTCTATGCCACTATTCCAGAAATACAGTCATCCTTTCACAGCAAAGATCTATCATCTGATGCTTTTAAACAGGTCCTATCTACTGATTCATCACAGACTATTAAGAAAAATAAAAGTCACAAAAGAGGCGATAAAAATCTAACTGCTCTTACAGCAAACAAGCCATTTTCAAGTGTAGAATGTGAAAAAAGTTTTTCTTTTCTTACACACTCAAAAACTAAAATAGAGGACAAAATATTTTCTTCTTCAGAGTGTGAGGAATATTTTAATCCAAATTTAGAACTTGTTACACAGAAAGTTCACTCAAATGAGCCGTATTCATGTTCAGAATGTGGGAAATGGTTTGCAATTAAGTCAAAATTAATTGCACATCTGAGAATTCACACAGGGAGAAGCCATATTCATGTTCAGAATGTGGGAAACATTTTAACCAGAAATCAACTCTTATAAGACATCATAAAATTCACTCATGTAAAACCCCATTTTCATGTTCAGAATGTGGTAAATGTTTTCCATATGAATCAAGTCTTTTTAAACATCACAACATTCACATAGGGGAGAAGCCATATGCATGTTCAGAATGTGGTAAATGTTTTGCATATAAATCAGATCTTTTAAAACATCACAACATTCACACAGGGGAGAAGCCATTTTTATGTACAGATTGTGGTAAATGTTTTGCAGATAAATCAACTCTTAATAAACATCAGCGAACTCACACAGGGCAGAAGCCACATTCATGTTTAGAATGTGATAAATGTTTTGCTTGTAAATCAGATCTTCGTAAGCATCAGAGATTTCACACAGGGGAGAAGCCATTTTCATGTTCAGAATGTGAGAAATGTTTTGCAGATAGATCATCTCTTATTAAACATCAGAGAAGTCACACGGGTGAGAAGCCATTTTCATGTTCGGAATGTTGGAACTGTTTTGCAAGTAAATCAAGTCTTGTTGTACATCAGAGAACTCACATAGGAGAGAAGCCATTTTCTTGTTCAGAATGTGGGAAATGTTTTACACACAGAGCATATCTTGTTATACATCAGAGAATTCACACAGGAGAGAAGCCTTTTTCATGTTCAGAATGTGAGAAATGTTTTACCAACAAAAAAGTCTTTCTAAACATCAAATATCTCACAAAGGGAAGAAGCCATTATAATACCTAAAATGTGGGAAATGTTTTACTTGAAAATCATATGTTGTTGACCGCAAAGGAAAAATCGCACAGGTATAAACCATATATTTTTAACAAACTGTACAAGAAATAATTCCAAACTTCGGCACTCAAGTGGTAAATTTATTATCCAATATTCATATGAAAACCTATGTTTAATTTAAAGAAGACTCCCCTAAAGGTATCATCACTGAAAAATTAAATGAATGGCCTTTGCGCTAGTGCTTTCTCATTTCCGATAATATCCCAAACACTGACACGAAGACATTCGGTTATTTTCTGCAATTTCAGCCTTGCGCATGCACACTGGCGACCTAAGCTTCTAGCTGGCATGAACCGGAAGCTATTGGTAGTACAGTACTTCCTTGCGAGCGCTTAAATAACAAGAGATAAGCGGACGCATCCAGGCACTGGCACATGTAGCGTCCTAGACCCGGAGTCCTTGTACTACTCAGGTAAATAAATCCACTTTAGAGACTAAGAGTGCTTGTGTTGTTCTATTACATGTACCTGGCATCTGTTTCTGGCATTTTCTTCTGGCATTTTTATCCTAGTATTTTTTTACCTTGGGACATATGACTAATAGATCGGTGCAATCTATTTTAGGCATGAATAAGGATTAACTTCCATAACCGGTGACCCCTCTCCACTCAGGTGCTATCGTTATATGTTAGGGTTTTTCCCTTCACTGTGATCAAGTATTCCTTATTATTTCTCTTACATGGATCCAATGCCATTCATTTACTTTTTCAGTGATGATACCTTTAGGGGAGTCTTCTTTAAATTAAACATAGGTCTTGTTATTGACTATTTGGTTGTTGGATATACATGCGTTAAAATTTTGCTTTTGTTTGTCATGACCCATGTGAATTTTTTGATTTAAATAAATTACTGCATATTTATTAAATGTTAATACTATTGTGTATATTTCCATACATATCTTGCTTGAAAAAGGCATATCTATGCCGAAACGTTGCAGAAGTATATCTGTTTTCACAAGGGTTGTTTTCTAGTACAGTGGTGTTTTTTTTGTATTTTGGTGTTTTTTTTGCCTCATTTTTCATATGAATATTGGATTAGAAATTTACCATTTGAATGCCGAGGTTTGGTATTATTTTTTGGATGCTTTTTCTTCAGAGCACCATAACCTAATAACAGTGAGCATCCCTTATATTCCATATATAAAGTGTACAAGAAAACATAAGAGTCAAAATAATTACAAAGAAGTAAACAAGAAAGTTAGCTAGAACTTACATTTGAATTAAAATATGATATAAATATACATCTGTTATCTAAAAATCAAAGTATGGGCAATATATATTTTATTATTTCAGTTACATATTTATATATTCACTATATAGGCAAGAGTATTTCATCATCTCCACTTAAACCTCCCCAAAAATACTCATATTTCTTCCTCTCTCTTCTTCCTAACTCTCAATCTCAGCCATCTGTCATTCATCAGTCTCTTCAATCCACAATGTGTGTGAACAAAATCTTTAATTTTTCTGTACTACAATAATAAACTTGAGAACAATATCAACCGAACAAAAACATTGTATGTTAATATATTAATGTGTCATTGTGAATTGCCCATAAATTGAAAAATCCTAAAGAATGTTCAAATGGATACTCCTTATATCTATATTGAATAAGTGACACGGAATCAGACACCTCCAAGGTAACTAAATATAGCAATATGTTTAGTTCAAAATACAATACACTGGCAAAATCAAATAGTAAAAAAGTCAATAGCAACAACATCGGTGTTGGCATCTACGGATCCACTGAAGAATGATGGGTGCATGTAATATAGATATATATTATATATTTTTATTTAGTGCAATCGCAACCCGGGGTCCACCGTGCAGAGATGATTCTGCTGCAAGTGTGAGCAATGATGGAACCGAACAGGGAACGATGCCTTGAACCCGTGTTAACGTCACACAGAGTGATAGGAACACAGAGTACCAAGCTCTGTTACTTCATAGAGAGGTACTGCATTAAAGAATACTAAATGCTATACCCTGTTAACGTCACAGGGATAATAGCACGAGGGTTGCGCTTGCTCTGCGACTACACTGTGCTAACCGCACACAAGAATGAAGCAGGTGATGCACAGAGAAACTAACACAAATGACACTAGGTACAATACCCTGTTGCCCACTAGCTAAAGGGTTGATCTTGCTCTGTGACTGAACCGTACTAATAGCACGCGTGAATGATAGACGCCAAGTCAAGAAAATACCCCAGTCCCTGTGATACCGAATTTGTACCTAACCAGTACACACAGAGCAAAAGCACACACACAACTGTGCAGACAGAGTGGTAGCGTATCCACTCACGCACACAAAACATAAATGACACTAGCACCTTTTAAACCCAAAGCTCCACCCCAAACACGCTGACATCGTCCGGAGCTGCCATATCACCAGAGCTGCTAACGTCCGACCACCAATAAGATGACACCACATCACAGACATGCTCAGTAATGTGATCTCTGGACTTAGATTCCAGAGCGCGAGGCTGCACCTGTATATCACTGGTTACCATAGACTTGGCTGGAGAGCCAGCAGTAACCAACACATGCCACGCGCCTGAGCAAGACGCCCCTGCTGAGCAACAGTCTCAGCGGCTGGACCCGAATGTGAGACAGCAAGGCCAGACAAGGCTTGGGATCTATCCCGAACAGCGGGAGAATCCCGAGGTCTAACATATAGTAGTACATATAAATAAGGGACAGCAATGTGAATCATTGGCAACTGTATTGGTTATCAATCAAGGGTAAAGAGGCCAGTGCAATGATACTGAATCCCTAAAACCATTAGAAAAGATAGAATGGGGTATAGATGTCTAAGGTCAAAAAATGTTACAAGATGTTAATAATGTAAGACATTCAGGTCAAATTGGTATCGTAAAAATATAAAATTAAAACAATTTTTTAATATCCCCAAAAAGACCACCTTATCCATCGTAACCCGTGTGGATCAGAGCAGTCCGCAGCCCCAACGCGTGTTTTTGCATGGGCTTACTCGGGGCAGTAGCTTCTTGTGTGTTATACCAACTATATGTAGAAGCCTGAACAGCTGATCTTAATCATGCACCACTAGCTGCGCATGCACAGGGAGGTGAATGCGATGTCCTAAGCCACTACAGATAGTTCATGTTGGTTAGCGGCCCATGCGAGGCAAGAATACAGGTCAGTGCAGGCATTACTTCCGGCACTTGTAATGGTGTAGCGGGTGTGATTGAAATCCCTCGTGACGTCACTGACCCCTAAACTTCACCAGCAAGTGCCGTTGGCAGTACCCCAGACCATTGTGGTTACCGCGCATGCGTACACACCAAACTCCATTCTGGATATACACAGCAAAGATGGGCAGGGCTGAAATAAATGTGGGAAGGATTAGTATATTGATTGTGGTCAAAAACATGTATGAGTGCTGGAAATCAGGCCTGGGCCAGAATTATAAATAAAATCTGGCAGTACGGGTCCACAACTGGGGACACAGCGCACACCCAATAAAGACATAAAATGCAATATATAAAGTGACAAGTGCAGTGCTGAACAAGAATGTTCAGAAAATGAACCACATGATTAACATAATTAAAGCGACATAGTTCTTTATGCACTGACGTATTGATCAGACAAGGTCCTCGTATTTAGGCAGTTTCTATTTTACACAAACGTTCTGTATATCAACAATATCAGTGAGTCTCATTATACCGAGTAGAGAAGCTCCAGGGACAAAGACATTGTCTGGTCCTAACATTCTGGGAACCAGGCCTGAAGTATCAAGGCACGGACCCCGAATTCTCTCATTTTTACCTCTAGCGTTTCTCTTACAATGAATCACTTTCTCATACAGTCCTGCAGTAATGACTTTGTTAATCACATTTTGTAGGAGAGTTCATCTGAATCCATCTAAATGTTATCAATTTATGTGCAAGAAACAATAAATGTCCTACCACAGTTCTACCATATGTGTCCAGTGTCAGTTCTTCATTCCCTAATAAAATAACCATGGAGTCTTTAACCAAACCTACTAATTATTATAACACAAATGTAATAACTTATAATCCGGCAGCATGTGTATAAGATCAGCAGCTTCCGCTTAGCACTTCTTACCTTTGACCTCAGTGCGTACTCAATCTTCTTAGAGAAACAGAGGGGTCATATACTACTTTCCCTTAGGTACTATGTATAGATCTGATCACTTCAAGGATGCTTGTCCATTGGTCATCAGTAACGGACCTAATGTCCTTTTTCCAATTACCCATAATTACAAAGGGATCATTTTCCAAATATTTAGATGACGACATTTTATAAAGTCCAGAAATCATACCAGACGTTCTCCCTGAATTTGCTATTTTGTTCTGCAACATGTCTGACTGCATTAAGGTTTCCCAATCCTGTTTTGTGCATCAAAGGTTTGTTGTATCTGAATACAATGATAAAATCATCTATGAGGAGCTTTTATTCCTCCTGTAATTGCTGAGAAGAACAGAAAGCATTATTGGACTACAGACGTCTGAGTCTTGTAATACTTGATAAAATCCAATTTTCAAACTGATCTAGATGTAGGAGTTTAGATGAGGTCCGGTTGTTCCACACAGATGTATACAAAGTGAAGAATTCTTTTAAGAGTTATGGATTAGTCCAACAGTAAGTGGCCTGGATCTAACTGCATTAAATGTTCTATTATTCAAAGCTGATAATAAGTCCGTATACTTGATATTGAAAGATGTCACCACTAACACCTATTCCTAGTCCCTCTCACCAACACCTTAAATGATGGCTTTGTGCTGCAAGGTAATTAGGCCACAGGTTTGAAAGAGTCAGTCCTGCAACATCCTCTTTGCCAAAATAAATCTCTGGAATACACATATATACAGTGTCACTGTACTCCGCTTTCTCTCTCACCCGTGACAGCACCACAGAGAGGGGAACCGCCCTTCAGGGACAGGAACCTACAGATAAAAGGGCGGCACCTCTCCTCCGCCCTCCAGTTGTGTTCCTGTCCCTGACGGGTGACCTACGTTTGGCGGTACCTGCGTGAGAAGAATAGCGATGTCTGGGGCCGGCCTGTCCGACTGCTGGCAGCGGGGAGCTTCCTGTGTGGTTCCCGAAGCCGCCACAGCCAGGTCCGATGGGCTGCGGAGTGAGTGGGCGGGAGGCCGACAGCTGCCGCTCCTGATAGGAGTCTGGGGCTGAGAGGGACCAGGAGCACACGCGGGGCAGCGCCGTCGCACATGAAGAATCCAAGATGGCGGCTGCCGCGGAAATAGGCTCCTTCTGGGTCCCTGAGTTGGCGCATGCGCAATGCGTGCTCCTGGGGTCAAACCGCGGTGCAGGATGGGAGCGATGATGTCACACACCGGGAGATTTGAAAAATGGGCACTCTGCAGCTGCAGCCCAGGCAGCAGCAAGGCAAGCAGCAGAAGCAGCATCACTGGCATAAGAACTAGGATAGCCGAGATACCCGGTCAAGTAGTCTCTCCACGCAGCATAGCAGATCCGCTGCTAGGAGCAAATCACCATCTGCAGAGCATCCTATACAGGATCCGATTCTGCCTCCCAAACCGGTACCTGCAACTACAGCGGTATGGTGAGTGATCTTCGTGAATGTGCACCATTGTGGGGAAAAAGAACAGGGAATGCCCCACTTGTTGCAGACACTTACCAGTAACATGGGAAAAAAAGCTCTGTGAAATTCTTTGTCAGGAAAATCCGGATTTCACCTCTGACCTCAGAGCTGTTATCCGATCGGAAGTCCAGAGTGCCCTGATATCCCTAAAACGGGGCAAAAGGAGGGGGAAAAAGTTCCTTCGTAGATCACCAGGGGAAGTTATCTGATACATCGGTCTCCGTTTCCTCAGACTAGGGGGAGGGAGGTCCCCATTGTTTCCCCTTGGACGAGGTAGACGCATTGGTGAAAGCTGTAAGAGCGACCATGGGGGTATCGGATCCTCCCCTGGACAGGTCCATCCAGGACATAATGTTTGGGGGACTGGGCCAGAAGAAACCCAGGGTGTTCCCGCTTAATAAGAACGTACAGGGCCTGATTAAAAAGGAATGGGACAAAATAGGAAAAATTCCACGGTTCCTTCCCTTAACCCTAGTATGCGTGACATCGAAATCTTCATATCAACGTATTAGGGGCCTTTTAGGCCCCATGTAAATCATATGGAAAAACACACTTATATAACTTTTACAAGTTTATTTTAAAACTGCTAAATAAAATATGATTAGTAAACAAAATTTTAATTATAATTTTTCACCAAAAAAACACCAAAAAAAATTTTTTAAAAAAAATTTCACACAAACATGAAAAAACGCACAAAAATGCATAGAAATCTATACCAAACTAGCTGCAGCTACATTTCTATTGTTTCTTTTCTATTATATTAGTCTTCCAAACAATTTTGACAAGTTATTTTTTCGGAAGAATGTTCTTTGCAGACATTTTTCTTACAAATTGAACAAAATCTCTCAGTTTTCCTTTCTAAGTTTCTTGGATACATGAAACAGCGCTTTCTTTTTCTTCTCCTGGCCCTGGAATCATCTGAAACTGTACGCCACACTGTTTCATTGCTTCTTTAGTTGGCTTTAGCAAGCCTTTCACGTCGCTTCGCTGTATCATGTGAGGCATTACAAGTTCATGACAAAGGTCCTTCAAAAATAGGTGTCTCCTGTCCTTCCTCCGTGCATGGAATTCTGGATGAGTGTCTGTATAAATGATGAATGAATTTAGGGCTGCTACATCAATCATATTTGAAAAAAGTACTGCAGGCCATCGTTTTGTTTGCCTCTTGCATGAATATTCTCCCACAATCTCATCTATTTTGTCTACACCTCCTTTTGTTTTACTGTAATGCAGGATGATTTCTGGTTTTAATTTTCTGTCACTGCTGTCAATACTGCAATTGTGATGCATGGTACTGAGTAAAATCACTGAATTCTCCTTCTTCGCTTTGTAAGATACCAAAGTCGCTTTGTTATTGAATCCAGAGACACTCTCATAAAGTGCTCGCTGACGATTGTGTTTCAGTGCTTCTGGAATTTCTCGTTGGTTTGGCTTGATAGTACCAACAAGTGTAATAGCTTTCAGCAGCAGAACGGAAGGAAAGGAGACACACTAGTCATAACTAGTGGGTAGGCGGAGCCCAGATGGGATAGACACCTCAGATTAAAAAAGAGTGTTGACCGGCCCCTCCAGCTCGGGCTCCTCCTACTCAGCTCTCCAGTTTTCAATTTGAGGTCTCAGAGGATGGTCGCTGCTGGAAGCAGCTCCTCAGAAGATTTTATTATTTTTTATCGGACAAGAGACTTGGATCACCAAATGTGGTCTAGAGGTCTCAGGGGTCTCAGCGCTGCTGGACCCCAACCTCTCCCTTGGCGGATCTGTATTACCCTATATGGTGGTCCCTGCAGAACCCTGCCGGCCCGGGGGGGTGAGGATGGCTTCCCTGGCGGGGACGCAAACCGCGCTGCAGGGGTCACTGCGATCCCCGCCCTGGGGGGAAGCATGGGCACGCGCCAGAAACCCCTGGGGGTCCCTGTGGCGCATGGCGGGGTGAGTACTCCACATTTTCATAATGTGTAAGAGTGATTCAGCAGCTGCTGCGGCAGCCGCTGTTACAATATATGTGGTGACTGTTATATTTTGTCCGCAGGTGGACGCCTGCAGGACGGGGATCGCGGGACCGGAGAATGGAGGAGTCCCGCGCTTTTTTTGAAGGTGGGGGGCGTGGCTTCACGTCCCCGGGCAGGAAGCGCTCACTGAGCGCGTTTTTCCCCTGCCTTCTCTTCCGGCTACCTCCTCAGTGCGGCGGCCATTACAGCGCTCCGGGCTCCTCTCTCTCCGTTTCCTCCCGCACAAGATTAAGAAGACAGCACCGCGAAGTTTAACTGTGAGTCGCTTCTGCCTATCAGGGCAGAAGCTTCAGGCTATGTGCACATGTTGCGGTTTTTTTAGCGGTTTTGCCGTGGTTTTTCCCGCCGCGAAACAGCGGCAAAACTGCTTACACAATACAACTCATTAAGGCCTATGAGATTCCGCAATGCTGTGCACATGCTGCGGGTTTTTCCGCGGCGGAATCGCATCGCGGGAGAATCCGCAGCATGCTCATTCCATAGGAATGCATTGAACCGCTTACTTTCTGCATGTGGCTGTGCCCACCATGCGGAAAGTAAGCGGTTCATGTGCGGATGGTACCCAGGGTCTGGAGGAGAGGAGATTCTCCTCCAAGCCCTGGGTACCATATCCATGTAAAAACAATAATTAAAATAAAAAATAATGATATTCTCACCTTCCGGCGTCCCACGCAGCTTTCCCGCCTCTCAGCGACGCTCCCGCCAATCGCGTTCCCAGGAGTGCATTGCGAGATCACCCAGATGACGTAGCGGTCTCGCGAGATGCTACGTCATCGGGATGATTGCCGCAAAGGACTCCTGGGAACGAAACTTGCCGGGAGCGTCGCTGAGAGGCGGGAAAGCTGCGGGGACGCCGGAAGGTGAGAATATCATTATTTATTATTTTTATTATTATTTTAACATTAGATCTTTTTACTATTGATGCGACATAGGCGGCATCAATAGTAAAAAGTTGGTCACACGAGTCAAACACTTGTTTGACTCGTGTGACCACCCTGTCAGATAGCTTGTAAAACGCTAGCGTTCTGCAAGCTAATTCCGGGAATATGCGGGAATACGCATACCTATAATATGCAGATTTCCCGCGGCAGGGAGGTGCGGAATTGCCGCGGAAATTTCCATGGCAATTCCGCAACGTGTGCACATAGCCTAAAGACTTCTCTTCCCCGCAGCGCAGGGCTCTGCCACACTGAACGTCACTAAAGTTAGCGACGCTTTTTAAGTCGCAGGATTTTTATGAGATGCGAAAAATGACGCAATATTTTAGCGATTTTTAATCGTTTAGTGTGGCATTCCTTGAGGACGTTTTTCTGTCTGCACCTGCTTCCTCATAAGAGGCACCTGGGGCTCACACATCTGTCACATTAATACAGGTTGTGGAGAGCTTGTGACTTTAACCCCTTATCAGGCGGTTAACCCTTAATGGTGGGACAGCTGGGGTAACCCTTTCTTTAAGAGTTAACCCTTCAGCGTTCTTTTTATTTATTTTTTTTCTAGAAACCACACTGTTTCTTGTTACTGTCAGGTTTAACCTGCCATTGTACTGGGTAAGACATGTCAGATCAGAATCAAAGTGCGGACCATATCCCGACTCCGCTACAAGATCGGTCTCGCGTATCTGACACACAGACATCGACCGCGTCAAGCGCAGCGGTCGGAGGACCCAGTGATGTAAAAATGGAGGCTCTCACTCGTTCGATTGATAGCCTGTCTAACCTTATAGGTTATTGGGTGTCAGCCAAACCCCCTCATGGCAGAAAGCGACACAGGCCGGTGACTTCTTTCACGTATAGCGACTCAGAGAGTTCTGATATGGAGGGTTCCCCTTTAAGTTCAGGGGGAATATCCGATTCGGATAAAGAAGATCGGCAAAGGCACTCTGCCTCTTTTTCGGGCCGTGTAGAAGCTTTAATTGAAGCTATGAGGGAGGCGTTACGTTACAGGAGGAAGTAACTACTCGCCCTGGTAAGTCGGCCCGGATGTTTCAGGAGTCGCATAAGTCACTTTCGACTTTGCCATCCCTGAGTCAGTTTAATCAAGCAGTGGAGAAGGAGCGTCTGTGTCCAGACAAACGTTTTCAGGGGACACGTTTATTTGAGTCACTGTATCCGTGTGCTACGGAATCGATTGATAATTGGATTCCTTCTCCTGAAGTGGATGTTCCTTTATCTCAGCTTAGCAAATCTTCTTTACTTCCTATTAAAAGGAAGGCGAGTCTCCAAGACCCACTGGACAGAAAAGCGGAGTCGGCGGCAAAATCCATTTACGAGGCCGCGGGTCATGGTTTCAGAGCAGTGCTAGGCTCCATGTGTGCTTATAAAGCTTCCCTGGTCTGGTTGGACCGTTTGCGGAGGAAATGTGAACCTCAGGTACCCGAGGTGGACGGACTGTTCGAATTGTTAGAGAGTGCAATTCAATATGGCCATGATGCAAACCTGGATACTGTGTCACTGCTGTCCAGGACGCAATCCTCGGCGGTCTCAGTAAGGAGCTGATTGCCAAAGCAAAGGCAAAGGAAGCAGCTTTACCGCAGCAAAGAACTGTGACTTCTGCGCCTGGCAGACCTGGTGCCAGTAGTGGTCGACGGTCCTTTCGGTCCAGGGACGATTCGGTCTGCCCTCTTGGGGGTCGGGTCGTCCCTCTTTTTCGGGAAAAAAGACCACTCAGAAATCCCGCACTCCCTGGAAACAAAGTTTCCGTCAAGACAAGAGGGAATCTGACAAAAAGCCCGCTAAGGCGGATTGACGCCAGGGTCCCGCTCGAGGACTCTCGAGTGGGAGGTCGCCTGCTCCAATTCAAATTGACTTGGGTTTCCCGTGTCCCAGACTCCTGGGTGACGCGGGTTGTGTCGGCAGGCTATTTCATAGAGTTTTCTTCCCGACCCCCGAACAGTTATTGCCAATCTCGCATCCCGTCAGAGCCCGAGCTATATGCCGCTTTACTGCAAGAAGTCGAATTTCTTCTGCAGAAGGGTGTGGTGGTACCGGTTCCACCAGAGGACAGGGGAAGAGGATTTTATTCCAATCTCTTTGTGGTCCCCAAAAAGGAGGACAAGTTTCGCCCCATCCTGGATCTCAAAAGATTGAATCGGCATGTCCACACCCGAAAGTTTCGCATGGAATCGCTTCGCTCCGTGGTGGCAGCCTTGTCGCAGAACGACTTTTTGGTGTCAATCGACATTCGCAACGCCTATTTACACGTTCCAATCGGAAGGGCTCACCAACGTTACCTTCGTTTTGCCATAGGAAAAGATCATTACCAATTTGTGGCCCTGCCTTTCGGTTTGGCCTCAGCGCCCAGAGTTTTTACAAAAATTCTGGCGCCTCTCATGGCGATTCTACGAAGACAGGGAGTCACGATCCTTCCTTATCTGGACGACCTTTTGATTGTGGCGCCCTCAAAGGAGGAGGCGGTGACGGCTCGCGACCTATCACTTCAGCTCCTGGAGGACTTCGGGTGGCTGGTCAATTGGGAGAAGTCGTCTCTGGAACCGTCACAATCAATCCTGTTTTTGGGGATGCATTTCGACACGGTACGAGCAGTATTGTCCCCGCCTCCAGACAAGCAAGCATGTCTCCTTCGGCATGCACGGGTGATGAAGTCTTCAACGACAATGTCCCTTCGGAGATGTATGCGCCTTCTGGGGTTGATGGTGGCTTCAATGGAGGCACTTCTGTTTGCCCAATTTCATTCCAGGGCTCTCCAAAAGTTCATTCTGAACCACTGGGATCGGTCGCAGACCTCACTGGATTGCAGTGTTATCATCTCTCACAAAGTACGAGAGTCTCTAGGATGGTGGATCCGTCCGAAAGAGTTATCCCTGGGGAAGTCTTTCCTTCCTCCGAAGTGGTCTGTCATACCCACCGATGCCATAAAGTCTTATAAACACTGCACTCATGTAAAAGATACTTCAAGTGAATATTTATTGAACATATAGGGAGAAGCGACAAGCAATTTGACGTTTCGGCCTCCACTGGGCCTTGATCACAAAGTCGCTGTGAAAGACAGAAAGTGAACATTATAACAGGTGACAAAAGGAAATAAACATATATACAAAAATTATTTACAAGTATTTACAAGTATAGGATAATACGTATACCATGTCGTCATATGTGGGTGGTTAAATAACTCGCATTTGGTTCAATAAAAAGCGACAAGACATAAGTAGGGGCTAGGTACAGGAGAAAAATTATACATAGAGATATCAGAACCCAAAAAATGCATACAATTATTTGAACACATACCCTTATTGTGTTGATGTAAAGGGGAATATTCTGGACTTCCTAGCACAGGACTAGTCCGGAGGGGAGGAATTTGATCCTTGCAAAAGTTACTGGAATAGATTAGGATAGAATGTATCATAGAAATCCAAAATAGTATATTTCTTCTATATGGTCCATAGTTAATGGTTGTCAGAGTTATATAACTAGCGAATAATTAAATATAGCAGTAATATGGTACCTTTTAAAACACTAGACGCATGTAAAACATGCTTGAAGTGTGGTCCTGTAGGGACGAGGTCAGGGTCAAGTATGTATGATCTGGGTCTTACATATAGCACCGCTTGTAAAAGGTAGAGATCACAGAGTTATATTCTGTTCACATGGATATGGATATTGTTTTATGTATTGAACGGTATTTACCAGTCGTGAAGTGACAGACCGCCAGCTGTAGAGTTTATATACAATAGCTGTTAAGCTGTAATAAGAATGTATAAAGTAAAATAAGTTGGCTCATATCAATGTATATGGGAAAGATACATTCCTGTATGGCTGAGGATATTTACCATTCGTACAGTGATGACTTGCCAGCTATAGTGCTTGTCAGCATAAGTGGTAGGAAGTAGCTGTTGAGCACATTGATTCAAGGTAAGTAATGTGGAAGTGCCGGTAATATCACTTATCTTAAGTTGTGGGAGCTCACATCCGTTGGTGGTAGTCAGGGTTCTGGTCCAGAGCATTGGTGGCTCAGTGTAAACGCTGGCACATCTGTGCCTAAGCCTGCGGGGACTGTGGTGAGCTCACAGTAGCGCTATAAGAAGCGCTTGCTGATCGCATGGCCGGATGTGACGTCACACGCCGGCGCATGCGCAGTAGGGATTAGTACCAACGAGAGACGCCCACTGAGGAGAGAGTGTGCTGACGCCGGTCGGCGCCTGCGCAGTGAGAGTGACTGGACATGGCACTCGCTGTTAGATAAGGGCTATTAGGTGGTGAGAGTATAAAAATGGTGCTCTAGGTGTTCATGTCAGCATTGTATTATGGCAGTGTATAGCGGTCAGAGATAATAAATGAAAAGTAAACAATGAATCATAATGCAGCGATTAAATGGTATGATGCATGGAGATAAATAAAATTATACAAAATAAATTAAATTAAATCAAATGAGAAAAAATAAAAGTGGCAAAAAGGATGCAAATAAATTAAATAGATAAATTAAGACATGTGAGAAATCATAAAAGTAACAATAATGGTAGGAGTCCAAACAAAAGAGGAAAAAAGGGAAAAAAATAATATAATATAGGGAAAAAAGAAGAAATGTGAGAGGGGTATGGGTCTTACCATCTCAACTTTAGTGAAAAGCCAAATATGTGAGAACCTATGGATTGTTCTGGGGGAAGAGAAGGAAATTATGTTAGCCAGTCTATCTCCCTGTTTAGACCCTTAGGATGTAGTGTATCTAGGGTATATATCCAGTATGTCTCACGTTGTCTGAGTAGTTTGATGTGGTTACCACCTCGTCTGGGTCTGGGGACGCTTTCTATGACTTGGAACCTTAGTTGGGCTACGTTGTGTTTGGCCTCCTTGAAATGGGCTGGCAAAGGTAGCCAAGTTTTTTCGCATCGGATAGTCGATTTGTGACTTGAAATCCGGTCCCTTACGGCCTGAGTGGTCTCACCCACGTATAGCAGGCCGCAGGGGCATTTGATGATGTACACAACAAATCTAGATTCACAGGTGAAAAAATCCCTGATGGGGAAAGATTTCCCAGTGCGGGGGTGTACCACTTTGTTGCCTCTAATGATATTCGAACAACTCATGCAGTTGAAGCAGGGGTATGTTCCTGTTCTTTTTTGTCCAGTTAAAGTTCTAGTGGTAGATTGTCTGCAGAATCCTAAATCAGCTCTAACTACCTTATCTCGAATATTGCTAGCCTGTCTTGTGCACATGAGCGGTGGGTCATGGAGAATTTGAATGTCAGGATATGCTTTGGTGAGGAGTGGCCAGTGTTTTCTTATTAGATTGTGTACCCTGCGCATAGATGGGTGATGGTTATGTACAAATGGGATGCGCGGGTTCTTATAAACACTGACCGCGGTGTCAGTTGTTCCTACCTCGTCTATCACTCTCATGGATTCTATATTGAGGAGGTCAGTGGGGTAGTTGCGCACCTTGAATTTATTGGCCATATCCTGTATTCTGGTTTCCCTGAGTTGTGGGTCAGATACAATTCTGGTAACCCTTTTGAATTGCGATCTTGGCAAACTATTCTTCATTGGCTAAGGGTGACAGCTGTTGTAAAGGAGTAGAGTGTTACAGTCAGTCGGTTTGGTGTAAATATCTGTGCTCAATCGACCCTCCGTGCTTTTGATGACCCGGGTATCAAGGAATGTAACATTACTGATGTCATGTGTTATGGTGAAGGTCAGCTCCGGTGTGACGCTATTGATGTTGTTGAAAAATTCAAGAAGACTTAGTTCATTGCCCGTCCAGATACAAAAAATGTCATCTATGTATCTGGCCCACATGATAGCGTGTTGTGAGAATATGGGATTAGGGTAAACATGTTCTTGTTCAAACCGATCCATGTAGATATTTGCGTAGGCTGGCGCTACGTTCGACCCCATGGCGGTCCCGCAGGTCTGTACATAGAATTCGTCGCCAAAAAGGAAATAATTCTCCCTAAGGACCAGGTTGAGTAGGTCTAAACATAGTTGGTTGATGTCTCTATCTATATTAGCTTCCTGTAGACTAAGGGACACAGCTCGAATGCCCTTTTCATGGGTGATGGACGTGTACAAGCTGTTTACGTCCATTGTGCATATAATGCTGTCGGGAGGGACGTTGTTGATGGCACGTATTTTATTTAAAAAATCACTTGTATCCAAAATAAATGATTTAGTTGCGTGGGCATGTGGAGTTAGAAGTTTGTCAAGGAAGATAGATAAAGGGTTCAAAATTGAATCTGTGGATGCTACGATCGGGCGTCCTGGTGGTTTGTGGAGGTTTTTATGTATCTTAGGGAGAGTGTATAGGATAGGGGTGACTGGATGGTGGTTGACCAAGAATGTTCTTGTTTTGCTATCAATGGTCCCCCGTTCCAAGTGGTTGTCTAGAACAGAATTGATTTTCTGTCGTATGGAGCTGATTGGGTCCCTGTCGACTTTCTTATAGGTAGTGGTGTCACTGAGTTGTCTCCTGATTTCAGAAATGTAGTAGCTTTTGTTCATGACTACAATGGCCCCTCCCTTGTCCGCAGGCTTAATCACAATATTGTTATTGTTTTTAAGTGAGTCTAAGGCCTGTTTCTCCAGGGGATTAAGATTGTGGCGGACAGGGAGGAGACCCAATTGTTGGTCATGTATGGTTTGTCTTATGTCTCTGTCTAGTAACTCGACAAATGTCTCGACTGCATGGTTTGTTTTAGGCGGCATGAAACTACTGGGATTTCGTAACCCAAGCTCGTCAATAGAGATACTTGGTCCACTGTTACGGTCAGGTATTGTGCCGGCAGAATTGAGATTGGGAGTAGTGTGCCCTGAGAAATGTACTTTGAGCCTGATGTTTCGGTAGAAACGGTGAAGGTCTTTCTCTAGTTGAAAAGAATCCCACTAAGGGGTAGGACAAAATGATAGGCCCATGTTTAAAACCTTAAATTCGAGAGGGGAGAGGGAGTAATCAGAGATGTTTACGACTATGTTTGGACTCCTACCTGTGATCTGAGGATCATCTGGCAGTCCACTTCTCTTCTTCCTTGACCTCCTAGTTGTCGTGTAGTTTGTCCTAAAAAAGCCGGTCTTGTGCTTACTGCTATATTTAATTATTCGCTAGTTATATAACTCTGACAACCATTAACTATGGACCATATAGAAGAAATATACTATTTTGGATTTCTATGATACATTCTATCCTAATCTATTCCAGTAACTTTTGCAAGGATCAAATTCCTCCCCTCCGGACTAGTCCTGTGCTAGGAAGTCCAGAATATTCCCCTTTACATCAACACAATAAGGGTATGTGTTCAAATAATTGTATGCATTTTTTGGGTTCTGATATCTCTATGTATAATTTTTCTCCTGTACCTAGCCCCTACTTATGTCTTGTCGCTTTTTATTGAACCAAATGCGAGTTATTTAACCACCCACATATGACGACATGGTATACGTATTATCCTATACTTGTAAATACTTGTAAATAATTTTTGTATATATGTTTATTTCCTTTTGTCACCTGTTATAATGTTCACTTTCTGTCTTTCACAGCAACTTTGTGATCAAGGCCCAGTGGAGGCCGAAACGTCAAATTGCTTGTCGCTTCTCCCTATATGTTCAATAAATATTCACTTGAAGTATCTTTTTACATGAGTGCAGTGTTTATAAGACTTTATGATTGAAGGGGTTTCTGATCCCGTTCACTTGCACCATTTCTTTACTCGTGTGCCAAACCCTCGTTGCTGATTTATACCCACCGATGCCAGCCTGACAGGCTGGGGGGTGTTTGGAACGACCTCTGGGCTCAGGGAGTATGGTCGTCGGAAGAGTCTGTTTTGCCGATCAACATCCTCGAATTGAGGGCGATTTTCCTTTGCCTCCAACACTGGACGGTCACTTTAAGCGGTCTGCCTGTCCGGGTGCAGACAGACAATGCGACGGCGGTCGCATATATCAATCACCAAGGCGGGACAAGGAGTTCCAGACTCATGGTGGAGGTATCTCGGATCCTGATATGGGCAGAGACCAGTGTTCCAGCCATCTCTGCGATCCACATTCCAGGAGTTCAGAATATCACGGCGGACTTTCTAAGTCGCGAGAAGATGGATCCCGGAGAATGGAGTCTTCATCCGGAAATTTTTGCACTGCTGTGCTCCCGTTGGGGAACTCCCCAAGTGGATCTGATGGCATCCAGGTTCAATGCCAAGTTACCGACATTCATGTCCAGGTACAAGGATCCGAAGGCTGTGGCGGTGGATGCTCTGGTGGCTCCGTTGGACCAATTCGAGCTGATCTATGTGTTTCCGCCGATATCCTTACTACCTCTGGTTCTCCGTCGGATCAGACTGGAGAGAATCTCGGCTATAGTGATAGCCCAAGATTGGCCAAGGAGAACGTGGTTCTCGACACTGGTGTCACTCCTGGCGGCACCGCCAGTTCCACTTCCTCTTCGCCCGGACCTGTTAACCCAAGGGCCCGTTCGTCATCCGGACCTGAAGTCTCTGCGTTTGACGGCGTGGCTCTTGAGACCGAAATATTGACCCGTTGAGGTTTTTCAGCCGAAGTCATTGCCACTTTGCGAGCGGCCAGAGGTCCGGCTACTACTAGAATTTACCACAAGACTTGGGAAGCCTTCTTTTCGTGGTGTTCGGGTTCTTCAAGGAATCCTAGGATTTTTTCCAATCCCAATTTGTTGGCTTTCCTGCAATTTGGTCTGGACAAAGGTTTGGCAGTTAGTACTCTGAGGGGTCAGGTTTCTGCTCTGTCCTTGCTGTTCCGCCTCGCGTAGGGACGTGCGTTCCTTTTTTCGCGGAGTAACCCGCCAGTTTCCACCGCGTAGGGCACCTGTGTCTCCTTGGCGTCTCAATCTTGTTTTGGAGGCTCTTCAACACGGGCCTTTTGAGCCTATGGACTCTGTTAGTCTTTCTTTGCTCTCTTGGAAGGTTGCCTTCCTAGTAGCGGACACTTCTTTGAGAAGGGTTTCTGAGTTGGCGGCTCTTTCTTGCTCGCCTCCCTTCCTGGAGTTTCACCCGGATCGTGTAGTGCTACGCACACGGAGCGACTTCCTTCCTAAGGTGGTGTCGGAATTTCATGTTAACCAGGATATTGTGTTGCCTTCTCTTTGTCCGAGACCAAGGAATGCGAAGGAACGGGCCTTGCACGCATTGGATTTGGTGCGGGCTTTGAAGTTTTATTTGACTGTTACTCAAGGTTTTCGGAAGTCGGACTCTCTGTTTGTGATTCCAGCAGGTCATCGACGTGGTCAACGAGCTTCCAAGGACTCTATAGCTCATTGGATTCGGTCGGCTATTTTGGAAGCGTACCGACTTAAGGGCGAACCTTGCCCGATTAAGGTTCGAGCTCACTCCACGAGGGCTGTGGGCTCGTCATGGGCTTTCCATCAAGGGGCATCGGCAGCTCAGCTCTGCAGGGCGGCTACCTGGCGCTCTGTCCACACTTTTACGAAATTTTATAAGGTGGACGTTAGTGCTTCCGCTGATGCAGCCTTGGGACGTAGGGTCCTACAGGCGGCGGTAGTTTAAAGTTTCCTTTAACTTGTGTTTTAGCGCTAGTTGCGCAGTTTCTTAGGTTGTTGGGTTCTGCCGTTTCTGTTTTTTTTTCCCACCCTATATTTTTGGACTGCTTTGGGACGTCCCACTAGTTATGACTAGTGTGTCTCCTTTCCTTCCGTTCTGCTGCTGAAAGACGGATTTTGGTAAGAACTTACCTGTAAAATCCTTTTCAGCGAAGGAAGGAAAGGAGACACAGCTCCCTCCCTTGGCAGAAGTGTGTTGTTGTATTACAGATGCGGCGTGACCCTTCTCTGATAGCGGTTATCTGGGTCGAGGTCGACGCGCTACGGCTCTGTTCCAGCATCGCCAGCTCATTGCAGTGGTCAGGTCCAGTGAGTAGTACCTGGAACTGTGTGGTTTTTACCTAAATGCATGCATAACCTGTACTCTTGTGTTTTTTGTCTCTGAAGTCCTTCAGAAGGGGTTATGTTGCTTCCGCTGGTGATATTGCTCTTCCTTAAGCTTGTGTACAACTGGAGAGCTGAGTAGGAGGAACCCAAGCTGGAGGGGCCGGTCAACACTCTTTTTTAATCTGAGGTGTCTATCCCATCTGGGCTCCGCCTACCTACTAGTTATGACTAGTGTGTCTCCTTTCCTTCCTTCGCTGAAAAGGATTTTACAGGTAAGTTCTTACCAAAATCCGTCTTTTTGAAGCAGAAAATTGCCTAGTTCAACATTGGTGAAATAATTGTCCATGGTAATGTTTCTACCTGAATTGAATATTGGAACAGCAAGAGTTTTGACAATTTCAGACCCCAGATCCTTCTGTACTGGTGCACCAACCTTTTGCCACAGTAGATTACGCCATTTATGCCATAATAATTTGCAGAATCACACATCCAGAAAATTTTGATTCCATATTTGGCTGGCTTGCTGGGCATGTATTGTATGAACTTGCAGCGTCCTCTGAACGGTACAAGTTGCTCATCTACTGTAACATTAGTACTAGGATTGTAAAGTTTGGTGCAATTTTTGATAAATATGTTCCAGATATAACTGATAGGGGCTAATTTGTCTGTTTCAAACCTCAATGCACATGTTCGCTTATCAAATCGAATGTGTCTTCTAATTTCCTCATATCTGTCCACTGACATTGTCGCCTTATAGTGTGGATCAGAAAGTGGGTCCAGAAATAATTCTCGTATTGGAACATCATACGATTTTTGACTCCCTGCCAGCAGTAAAAGTCCAATGTATGCATAAAGTTCCTCTTTTGAGATATTTTTCCAGGACTTATTTTTTGCAGAAGCGATACTTCTTCCTTCTTGGTTTGAACATAAAAGGACCTCTTCTGCAGTATTGTCAGAAAAAAAGTACAGAATACGGTTTTAGGGGAAAAGTAACTGGGACTTCCCACAGCTCCTTGAGCCTGTCTCACAATATTATGGATTGCAGTACGTCCAACTAATGTAGGATTACTGTCCCAAAAAACATTCATTTTGGATGTTCTACTTATCACTTCTTGAGGATCCACTGTATTCACTTCTTCATCATCAGAAGAAGAATCACTTGAGGTTGTTTGATTCTCTGGTGGCAGGTACTCATCATCAGACAAAGATAGTTCACTTTCATCATCACTTTGAAAGACAATTGCTTCAATCTCTTGGTCACTCAGACGCTTGGAGGAAGACTGTGCCATTGCTGACTAGATGTTAGCAAGCTAAAAGAAAAAACAACACAATGAGGGTTGTCCACTCCTTGCTTGTGTATGACACACTGTAAGTGTAAAGTGCCCCCTCCCTCCTCTCACCCTCAGCATCTCTTACCTTTTATACTTTCTTTTAGGTGTTGTACAATTCTCTGGATGTCTGTAGCTCAATAGCTTTACCCTTTGCAGGCTTCTTAGAATCAGAGAAACTGAAACTGAATCAGACTTCCTCTCAACATCTTATCTCAGGTCCTTCACAATTAGCTCATAGTGTATACTGTCCTCATTACTCTCTACACAGCTCATTACTGTGTTCAGAAGGACCTGAGATGATGTCATGGCCTTATCTCTCCCTTCAAAAATCACATGACATCCTCATGGCATTATCCACACCCTGGCCCCTCCACCAGCATTACTGAGTACAAGTAAAGTAACTTGAGACACAAACACTACTGAGAACATGATAAATACATGGGGGCCTAAAAGTCCTCCAATCCGTACAGATGTGGTTTTCATCAATAAAGCATTGTTACACTGAAATGCCTATGAAAAGAATTATATGAACAACTGGATATTACCAACGACATACTTGAGGATTACCTGGAGTTTCAAAATTTCTAACTTAAGTAATTTTGCAGATACCGTATATACTCGTGTATAATCCGAGATTTTCAGCCCATTTTTTAGGGCTGAAAGTCCCCTCTCGGCTTATACGCGGGTCATATACGGGGGTCGGCGGGGAAGGGGGAGCAGGGGTGTCGGATCATACTCACCCCTCCGCCGGTGCGGTCTCTGCAGCCCCCTGCTTCTCCCACGATCTCTGGCTCCTTCCTGCAGCGGTCACATGGTACCGCTCATTAAAGTCATGAATATGCACATATTCATGACTTTAATGAGCGGTGTGACCACTGTAGGAAGGAAGAGCTG
This sequence comes from Oophaga sylvatica, assembly GCA_033576555.1. Taxonomy (NCBI): domain Eukaryota; kingdom Metazoa; phylum Chordata; class Amphibia; order Anura; family Dendrobatidae; genus Oophaga; species Oophaga sylvatica. Next base: position 44,542,803 of record JARQOD010000003.1, read on the forward strand.
CGGAGACCGCCGGGAGAAGAGGAGACGCTGCAGAGAGACGCGCCGGGGAGGGGTGAGTATAGCGATATTCACCTGTCCCGTTCCACCGCTGCGCGCTGCTTCGACCTCCTCGTCCGACTCTAAATGTTCAGGCAGAGGCGCGATGACGTCGTTAGTGCGCGCCGTGCCCCCAGCCTGATCATTCACTGCCGAGGACCCGGAAGCGGGAGCAGCGCTGCGGTGGAGCGGTCCAGTGACAGGTAAATATCTCAGGTGCCGGGGTCCTGAGCGAGCGTTGACACCGGCACCTGTCCCCCATAGCGCGCCAGTGTCACCGCCTGCTCAGGACACCGGCACCTGGCCCCCAGCGACGAGAGGTGAGTATGTCTTTTTTTTGCAGCAGCAGCATAAGGGACATACTATGGGGCATAATCTGTGGAGCATATGGGGGCCTAATCTGTGGAGCATATGGGGCATAATCTGTGGAGCATATGGGGGCCTAATCTGTGGAGCATATTGGGCATAATCTGTGCAGCATATGGGGCATAATCTGTGGAACATATGGGGGCATAATCTGTGGAACATATGGGGGCCTAATCTGTGGAGCATATGGGGGCCTAATCTGTGGGAAGCAATTGGGCAATTAAATCTATGCAGCATATGGGGGCATAATCTGTGGATCATACGGGGGCATAATCTGGGCAGTTTATGGGGGCCTAATCTATGGAGCATATGGGGGCATAATCATTTTTCACCCTAGGCTTATACGCGAGTCAATAAATTTTCCCAGTTTTTTGTGGCAAAATTAGGGGGGGTTGGCTTATACATGAGTATATACGGTAATAGCAAAAAAGTAAGCATGGGGGCCTAAAAGGCCCCCAATACGCATGCTAGGGTTAAAAGGAAATATCCCTTCGATGAGGAAGTATCCATATCATGGGACAAAGCCCCGAAAATCGACGTGGCTAAAGCCTCAGAGGTTCACCCTCCCCTTTGAAGATATGGGTACACTTAAAGATCCTTTAGATAAAAGATACTTAGATACTGTTCAGGCACATCAGGGGCTCTGCAAACGCAACATGACGCACGCAGAACATTCCATCAAGTCTGCATTCCAAAATGGTGCTCCTTCCCTTCTGAGCTCTCCCATGCGCCAAAACAGTGGTTCCTCCCCACATATGGGGTATCGGCGTACTCAGGACAAATTGCACAACAACTTTTGTGGTCCAATATCTCCTTTAACCCTTGTGAAAATAAAATATAGCCGGCTAAAAAAATCATTTTTGAGAAACAAATTATTTTTTTATTTTCACTGCTCTGCGTTATAAACTTCTGTGAAGCACTTGGGGTTCAGAGTGATCACAACACATCTAGATAAGTTCCTTAAGGGGTCGTTTCCAAAATGGTGTCACTTGTGGGGGGTTTTCACTGTTTAGGCACACAGGGGCTCTCCAAATGCTTATGGTGTCCGCTAACGATTGGAGCTAATTTTCCATTCAAAAAGTCAAATGGCGCTCCTTCCCTTCTGGGCCCTGCCGTGCGCCAAAACAATGGTTCCCCCCCCCCCACATATGGTGTATCGGTGTACAGTCCAGCAAATGCCAAAATTTTGAGAATGCACAAATATTACCTTTTAAAAAGTTACGCTTCATTTTTTTCCAATTGAAAGTTTACATAAATAAATACTTTATAAAAGTTATTTAAGAGTAATCAGCTTAACAGCAAATTTACTTGAAGGTTCAAGTATTTGGCTTATGAAAATGAACTTAATTCCCCCCACAAACTCATTCTCCCCAACATCAATGCAGCCGCTGAACAATCAAAAAGGAACAGTTACCGCTATTTTCATGAAGGATCCATTAAAAACAGTTTGAGGATTGTTTATTCACTGCTTGAGATAAATCTGTGATGCACTTGGGAGTTCAGAATGACAACCACTGAAGTTCCTTAAAGGGGCTGGTGTCTCATGTGGTTTTTTCTTCCTGTTAACCAGTGGTTATCTCAAACGAACTCATGTGCAGTTGGCTAATTTGCATTCAAAACAAATGGGCCTTATCAGGGGAACAGTAGTTTATCATTACAGCATTCGGTGTACTCAGGTTCCAGAATTTTTGACATTTTATCCTGTTGCCTGTGGTTGATGCTACTGAAAATTTTTTGTTACAATGTAATGTCCATTTTTTCTTCCGTTGTATTAATTTTTAAGCACTGAAGTTAAAATTATGAATTTTTTGTACTTAGTCAGTTTTAGAATTTTTTGGCTTATATAGTCGTTTCTTGAGGTGTCACTACAACAATTTTTAATTTGTGGTAATGAGAATGCGGACTTCCCTTTATACTTCTCCATAGAAATAATGTCACAATGTACTTTGTGCCATTGGATGTTTTCATTAACTACTTTTTGTGTCACATAATCACTGGTTTACATACAAAATTGCAACATCAAATTTATCGCAATCATTAAATAACGCAAAAATTTCCATTTCACAAAAAGCATTTCACAAAAAAAACCAGAATCGCCCAGAACCGTCTAAGATTCAAAGTGTTTCACTCATCGGGCTACCAGCAGTGCAGAGCTTGCTCTGGAATGGCAGCAGGCAGGTGTGAGTGCATCTGCACGCACTGTGAGGCGGAGACTCTTGGAGCAAGGCCTGGTCTCAAGGAGGGCAGCAAAGAAGCCACTTCTCTCCAGAAAAAACATAATGGACAGACTGATATTCTGCAAAAGGTACAGGCAGTGGACTGCTGAGGACTGGGGTAAAGTTATTTTCTCTGATGAATCCCCTTTTCGATTGTTTGGGACATCAGGAAAACGCCTCATTCGGAGAAGACAAGGTGAGCGCTACCACCAGTCTTGTCTCATGCCAACTGTTAAGCATCCTGAAACCATTCATGTGTGGGGTTGCTTCTCAGCCAAGGGAATCGGCTCTCTCACAGTCTTGCCTATAAACACAGCCATGAATAAAGAATGGTACCAAAATGTCCTCCAAGAGCAACTTCTCCCAACCCTCCAAGAGCAGTTTGGCGATCAACAATGCCTTTTCCAGCATGATGGAGCACCTTGCCATAAAGCAAAGGTGATAACTAAATGGCTCAGGGAACAAAACATAGAGATTTTGGGTCCATGGCCTGAAACTCCCCAGATCTTAATCCCATTGAGAACTTGTGGTCAATCATCAAGAGACGGGTGGACAAACAAAAACCTAAAAATTCTGACAAAATGAAAGCATTGATTGTGCAAGAATGGATTGCTATCAGTCAGGATTTGGTCCAGAAGTTGATTGAGAGCATGCCAGGGAGAATTGCAGAGGTCCTGAAGAAGAAGGGTCAACACTGCAAATATTGACTTGCTGCATTAACTCAATCTGTCAATATAAGCTTTTGTTACTCATATGTTTGCAATTATTATATTTCTGTCTGTGATAAAAACATCTGTCAAACACACATAAAAACCAGAGGGCAGCAGATCATGTGAAAATATAATATTTGTGTCATTCTCAAAACTTTTGGCCATGACTGTACTCAGGACAAATTGCACAACAACTTTTGTGGTCCAATTTCTCCTGTTACCCTTGTGAAAATAAAAAATAGCAGGCTAAAAAATCATTTTTTTTCCCAACATGTTTTATTGATTTAAAGAGTATTACAATAAAAGATAATCATACAAGTCTTGAAGTAACAAGCTTATTTGACAGACGTAAACTCAAAATATTGATTTAAAGAGCATTGCCAAAAAGTAAGTCATACAGGTTTGAAGGTATCAAGCTTATTTGACGCTTATTTGACAGGTATAATACTCATAAATGTCCCCCCACCACCCTCAACCCTCCCATCCCCCCAACATATAAACCCCTAAAGCGACCCTGCATTTGAATAACAATCAACAAGTTCAAGGAATAGGATTATGTCCGCTAATTTTCTGAAGAAGATACCACTGGGCGTAAAAAATCATTTTTGAGGAAAAAAAATATTTTTTTATTTTCACTGCTTTGCGTTATAAACTTCTGTGAAGCACTTGGGGGTTCAGAGTGCTCACAACACATCTAGATAAGTTCCTTAAGGGGTCTTGTTTCCAAAATGGTGTCTCTTGTGTTTTTTTTTCACTGTTTAGGCACACAGTGGCTCTCCAAACGCGTCATGGTGTCCGCTAACGATTGGAGCTAATTTTCCATTCAAAAAGTCAAATGGCGCTCCTTCCCTTCTGGGCCCTGCCGTGCGCCCAAACAGTAGTTTATGACCACATACGAGGTATCGGTGTACTCAGGAGAAATTGCCCAGCAAATTTTAGGATCCATTTTATCCTGTTGCCCATGTGAAAAGGAAAAAATTGATGCTAAATGAAAATTTTTGTTGGAAAAATTAAAATGTCCATTTTTTTCCTTCCACGTTGCTTTAGTTCCTGTGAAGCACCTGAAGGGTTAATAATCTTATTGAATGTAGTTTTGAGTAGCTTGAGGGGTGCAGTTTTTAGAATGGTGTCACTTTTGGGTATTTTCTGTCATATAGACCCCTCAAAGTAACTTCAAATGTGAGGTGGTCACTAAAAAAAATGGTTTTGTAAATTTTGTGGTAAAAATGAGAAATCGCTGGTCAACTTTTTACCCTTATAACTTCCTAACAAAAAAAAATGTTTCCAAAATTGTACTGATGTAAAGTAGACCATGTGGGAAATGTTATTTATTAACTATTTTGTGTCACATAACTCTCTGGTTTAACAGAATAAAAATTCAAAATTTGAAAATTACGAAATTTTCGCTAAATTTCCATTTTTTTCACAAATAAACGCAAAAATTATCGACCTAAATTTACTACTAACATGAAGCCCAATATGTCACGAAAAAACAATCTCAGAATCGCTAGGATCCGTTGAAGGTTCCTAAGTTATTACCTCATAAAGGGACACTGGTCAGAATTGCAAAAAATGGCAAGGTCTTTAAGGTCAAAATAGGCTGGGTCATGAAGGGGTTAATAGCCAGCGACTCTGCCCAAAGTTGCAGAGAACAAAGAGACAGAGTGATAAACACCTTACAAAACCTCGGTTGGCTCAACCTGGGAAAATCAAAGCTACAGCCCAGCAAAGTACAAAAGTTCCTAGGACTCACACTGGGCTCAAAAAAACAAGAATGCCGACTCCCCAGCCACAAGAAAGGGAAAGTGGTACAAATGGTGACAAAAGCAATACGAAACCCCTCTATGTCACTAAGGAGAGCAATGTCTCTGATGGGTTCCCTTTCCGCCTGCTTACCGGCAGTCCAATGGGCACAGCTACATATGAGGGAGCTCCAATGGGACATACTGGCAAATCAGTCAGCATTAAGAGGGCATTTAGATGGTCATATACCCCTAAATTCAGCAACTATTCATTCCCTAGCCTGGTGGGGGAATATCGACAACTTATCCAAAGGGGTCCCCTGGGTAACAAAAATATCCCGCATAGTCACCACAGACGCAAGTCCCAAGGGATGGGGAGCACACATGGACAACAAGTTGCTCAGGGGGAATGGAGTGGTCAGGAATTAGAAGCCTCCGCAAACCAGAAAGAACTGTGGGCGGTAGACTACGCATTATCACATGTCCTACCTTCACTTCAGGGTCACCATGTCCTCATATTCTCGGACAACCAGGTGACGGTGGCTTATATAAACCACCAGGGGGGAACAAGATCCCGAACCCTAATGAATGCCTCCTTCAAGCTCCTCAGCCTTGCAGAAGAGAACCTGCTATCCCTCTCTGCGTTACATATTTTACATATTCACGGGGAAGACAACACAAAAGCAGACTTTCTGAGTCTCACTCGGTTGAGACAGGGCAAGTGGGTTCTAAATCGGTCCAATTTTCAGCAGATTGTGCAAATGCATTTCCCCCGATTATTCTTATCCCAGCAGTTATAAGGAAAGTCAGGGAGGACAAGACATATATGATATTGATAGCCCCCTTTTGGCCCAAGAGGACTTGGTTTTCCTGGCTGAGGATACTATCGATCTCCGACCCCTGGATCCTACCAGATCTCCCAGACCTACTATCTCAGGGACCAATATCGCACCCTCAGGCAGAGAACCTCCATTTAACAGCATGGATTTTGAAAGGACAATACTGAGAGGAGAGGTTTTTCGAAAAATTTGATAGATACACTACTAAAAAGTAGGAAACCGGTTACGACAAGAGCCTATGAGAGAACCTGGAGGAAATTCCTATCCACATCCGGGGTAGGGGTCCAGGATGGGGTCCAGGTCCCAAGAAGTAGTCCTTCCCTCCTTCTGCCCAAACCCTAGGAATGGGGAGAAGAGAGGTTCCACACCCTCGACGTAAAGAGGTGCCTAGTTCAGTATTTAGAGGCCACCAAGGGGTGTAGATAGGAAGGTTCTCTTTTTGTGTGTTTCCAGGGGCCTAGGAAGGGACTCAAAGCGTCCAAGAGTACCCTGGCAAGGTGGACAAAGGATGCGATTGCCCTGGCCTATTCTTCCAGCAGGAATACCATCCCAGAAGGATTGAGAGCCCATTCCACTAGAGCTATGGCAACCACATGAGCTGTGAGATCTGAGGTATCGATAGAACAGACCTGTAAGGCGGCCACCTGGTCATCACCTTCAACCTTTTTCAGACACTGTTGTCTAGATCTAGCCTCTGCGTCTGACTTAACCTATGGGAGAAGGGTCCTTCAGGCTGTGTTCCCTCCCTAAGCTACCAGTCTCTGTAATTCTCTCCTGGTGCTGTCATGGGTGAGAGAGAAAATAGTGGTTACTTACCAATAACGATATTTCTCATAGCCCAAGACAGCACCCGCTTATTTCCCCCCCCCCATCACGTGTGCGGTGAGCACGTTTTTTTTTTCTGTCGTAGAGTGTTTTTGTTTAGGTATGGTATAACTTGATACTAAGCGATGTTATAATGTTATATATATTTCTGTTCTTTAACTAACATGGAACCCTCTGACGCTCTAACCAACTGGGGGCGGAGGAGAGGTGCCGCCCTTTTAACTGTAGGTTCTTGTCCCTGAAGGGCGGATCCCCTCTCTCCGTGGTGCTGTCATGGGCTCCGAGAAATACCGTTAACGGTAAGTAATACTACTTTTTGGTTGATGGTGGAAATCAACGGGGATATCTTATGAAGTAACAATCCGCATTCATGCTTCACCTTCGTGTGTGATTGTACCTTTCAACTTTATGTAGCGTGGACACTGAACCTCATTTATTGCATCGTATCTCCTTGGTGGTCCTGCTGTTGCCTTAACATGCTTCTATAGGAGCTGTGTCTCACATCCCTATCAGATGAGGGAAACTAACATTTTATACGCTTGGTTACCAGATAAGACCTAATTTGGCTTTTTTGTCTGTCCGTTTACCTATTTGATTTGCTGAAAAATATTTAGTCACAAAATAAAAATAAAACAAAAAAAATACATACTTGGAATCGCCACTTCCGGGAATGAACTGATCTATAAAAGTCTCCTATTATTTATCCTATGTGAGTAACACCGCAAAAATAAATATATACCACGTACTAAATAAAGCTTTTACATCATTCTAACACAAAATACATCCACACACAGCTCCACTCTGCACTCATTGTACATGCACAGCTCTGCTCCACACACATCCTACACACAGCTCCGCTCTGCACTCATCGTACGCTCACGTCTCCGCTCTGCACACATCCTCCACAAGCTTGCTCTGCACTCATTGTACATGTACAGCTCCAATCCACACACATTCTACACAGGGCTCCCCTCTGCACTCACTGTACATGCACGGCTCGCTCACACACATCCTACACACAGCTCCGCTCTGCACTCATTGTACGCTCACGTCTCCGCTCCGCACACATCCCCACAAAGCTTGCTCTGCACTCATTGTACATGTACAGCTCCAATCCACACAATTCTACACAGGGCTCCCCTCTGCACCACTGTACTGCACGGCTCCGCTCTGCACTCATTGTACGCTCACGTCTCCGCTCCGCACACATCCTCCACAAAGCTCTGCTCTGCATCATTGTACATGTACGGTCCAATCCGCACACATTCTACACAGGGCTCCCCTGCACTCACTGTACATGCACGGCTCCGCTCCACACACATCCTACACACAGCTCCGCTCTGCATCATTGTACGCTCACGTCTCCGCTCCGCAACAATCCTCCACAAAGCTTGCTCTGCACTCATTGTACATGTACGGCTCCAATCCACACACATTCTACACAGGCCCCTCTGCACTCACTGTACATGCACGGCTCCGATCCGAACACATCCTACACAACAGCTCGCTCTGCACTCATTGTACGCTCACGTCTCCGCTCCGCACACATCCTCCACAAAGCTCTGCTCTGCACTCATTGTACATGCACGGCTCCGCTCCACACACATCCCACACACAGCTCCGCTTGCACTCATTGTACGCTCACGTCTCGCTCCGCACACATCCTACACACAGCTCGCTCTGCACTCATTGTACGCTCACGTCTCCGCTCCACACACATCCTACACAACAGCTCCGCTCTGCACTCATTGTACGCTCACGTCTCCGCTCCGCACACATCCTCCACAAAGCTCTGCTCTGCACCATTGTACATGTACGGCTCCAATCACACACATTCTACACAGGGCTCCCCTCTGCACTCATTGTACATGCACGGCTCGATCCACACACATCCTACACACAGCTCCGCTCTGCACTCATTGTTTACTCACGGCTCAGCTCTGCACACATTATACACGCCTGGCTCCGATTCACACACACTTGTCCACTCTGTACATACATGACTCTGCCCCGCACATACCCTACACAAACTACTTCGTACACATCATTTATACATGACTCCACTCTGCCCACATTGTACAATGTAACAAAAAGCCATGATATCTCTGGAGAACTCTTGCAGGAGTGCCAATAATGAGGAGAGACTGCTGGCCAGCGAAATCAAGCGGAACCAAAGTGTGCAGAAAGTTTTGCAGGAGGAGTGACCTCGTCGTCGGTCAAGCCAAAAAAGCTTGCGGTGACTGTGATAGGAATGGTATGCCTGTGATTGAGAAGGAACAGTGCGAGTGAGCAGGGCCGTCACTTCAGCTATCACCTACGGTATCGGGGTCGGTTGGGATTAGGATTACAGGTTGGGAGGGGAGGCTGAACAGGCTTTGATTGAGTATGTCAGGAAGAGACTTGCGGCTTACTGGGAAAACCCGGTGACCCCCACTAGGATCAGAGCTTCAGAGAGAACTTATGTGGTAACTCCCATCATGGGCGCATCACCTTTTGCGAAAAGAACATTAACGTTAGAAAGTGAAAGACTTTCTTGGTTATTCTAAACTTATTGTTATTCATTCTACTGCTGATTTGCATAATTACTAACACTAATTGTTTAACGTTACTGTTGTATATAAATAGAATTCTATCAATCTGTTATATCAAAACTGTTCCTGCCTCGTGATTTCTGCTCGTTGCATCCAGACACCTGCATTTCACACACGACTCTGCTCTGCACACATCGTACACGGGTCCGCTCCATGCACACAGGTCATACACACGATTCCGCTCTGCACACATCGTACACGGCTCCACTCCATGCACACAGGTCATACACACACGACTCCGCTCTGCACACATCGTACACGGCTCCGCTCCATGCACACGTCATACACACACGACTCCGCTCTGCACACATCGTACACGGCTCCGCTCCATGCACAGGTCATACACACACGGCTCCGCTCTGTACACCTCGTACACACGCCACTCCGCTCTGTACACATCGTAGACACAGTTCTCTATTCGTACACACATGGCTCCGCTCCGTACACATCGTACACGCACTGCTCCGCTCCATACACGCACAGCTCTGCTCCGTACACCTCGTACACACGCGGCTCCGCCGTACACCTCGTACACACGCGGCTCCGCTCCGTACACCTCGTACACGCACAGCTCTGCTCCGTACACACGCGGCTCCGCTCCGTACACCTCGTACACACGCGCCTCCGCTCCGTACACCTCGTACACACGCTGCTCCGCTCCGTACACCTCGTACACACGCGGCTCCGCTCCGTACACCTCGTACACGAACAGCTCTGCTCCGTACACCTCGTACACATGCGGCTCCGCTCCGTATATCTCATACACACACGGCTCTGCTACATCCACCCTGCAAACCCCTCCTGACCCCACACAGAAACTTTCCCTCATCCAGCGCAATGACAACCAGCACAGCAGAGTCCTGCATACACTGAGGCCCCTGATCATGTGACCCCCTGATCTCCTCCCCTCCTGTGACCTCATCACAGGTCCTGTGCGCACAGAACAGCCATATATGTGGTGTGCGGCTCTGCAGGTGGAGGTAGGTGCTGGAGATTCCCCATTACTGGGCACAGAACAGCCATATATGTGGTGTGCGGCTCTGCAGGTGGAGGTAGGTGCTGGAGATTCCCCATTACTGGGCACAGAACAGCCATATATGTGGAGTGCGGCTCTGCAGGTGGAGGTAGGTGCTGGAGATTCCCCATTACTGGGCACAGAACAGCCATATATGTGGTGTGCGGCTCTTCAGGTGGAGGTAGGTGCTGGAGATTCCCCATTACTGGGCACAGAACAGCCATATATGTGGAGTGCGGCTCTGCAGGTGGAGGTAGGTGCTGGAGATTCCCCATTACTGGGCACAGAGCAGCCATATATGTGGTGTGCGGCTCTGCAGGTGGAGGTAGGTGCTGGAGATTCCCCATTACTGGGCACAGAACAGCCATATATGTGGTGTGCGGCTCTGCAGGTGGAGGTAGGTGCTGGAGATTCCCCATTACTGGGCACAGAACAGCCATATATGTGGAGTGCGGCTCTGCAGGTGGAGGTAGGTGCTGGAGATTCCCCATTACTGGGCACAGAACAGCCATATATGTGGAGTGCGGCTCTGCAGGTGGAGGTAGGTGCTGGAGATTCCCCATTACTGGGCACAGAACAGCCATATATGTGGAGTGCGGCTCTGCAGGTGGAGGTAGGTGCTGGAGATTCCCCATTACTGGGCACAGAACAGCCATATATGTGGTGTGCGGCTCTGCAGGTGGAGGTAGGTGCTGGAGATTCCCCATTACTGGGCACAGAACAGCCATATATGTGGTGTGCGGCTCTGCAGGTGGAGGTAGGTGCTGGAGATTCCCCATTACTGGGCACAGAGCAGCCATATATGTGGTGTGCGGCTCTGCAGGTGGAGGTAGGTGCTGGAGATTCCCCATTACTGGGCACAGAACAGCCATATATGTGGTGTGCGGCTCTGCAGGTGGAGGTAGGTGCTGGAGATCCCCATTACTGGGCACAGAACAGCCATATATGTGGTGTGCGGCTCTGCAGGTGGAGGTAGGTGCTGGAGACTCTCCATTACTGGGCACAGAACAGCCATATATGTGGTGTGCGGCTCTGCAGGTGGAGGTAGGTGCTGGAGATTCCCCATTACTGGGCACAGAACAGCCATATATGTGGTGTGCGGCTCTGCAGGTGGAGGTAGGTGCTGGAGATTCCCCATTACTGGGCACAGAACAGCCATATATGTGGAGTGCGGCTCTGCAGGTGGAGGTAGGTGCTGGAGATTCCCCATTACTGGGCACAGAACAACCATATATGTGGAGTGCGGCTCTGCAGGTGGAGGTAGGTGCTGGAGATTCCCCATTACTGGGCACAGAACAGCCATATATGTGGTGTGCGGCTCTGCAGGTGGAGGTAGGTGCTGGAGATCCCCCATTACTGGGCACAGAACAGCCATATATGTGGTGTGCGGCTCTGCAGGTGGAGGTAGGTGCTGGAGATTCCCCATTACTGGGCACAGAACAGCCATACATGTGGTGTGCGGCTCTGCAGGTGGAGGTAGGTGCTGGAGATTCCCCATTACTGGGCACAGAACAGCCATACATGTGGTGTGCGGCTCTGCAGGTGAAGGTAGGTGCTGGAGATTCCCCATTACTGGGCACAGAACAGCCATATATGTGGGAGGTAGGTGCTGGAGATTCCCCATTACTGGGCACAGAACAGCCATATATGTGGTGCGGCTGCAGGTAGTGTGCTGGAGATTCCCATTACTGGGCACAGAACAGCCATATGTGGTGTGCGGCTCTGCAGGTGAGGTAGTGCTGGAGATTCCCCATTACTGGGCACAGAACAGCCATATATGTGGGTGCGGCTCTGCAGGTGGAGGTAGGTGCTGGAGATTCCCCATTACTGGCACAGAACAGCCATATATGTGGTGTGCGGCTCTGCAGGTGGAGGTAGGTGCTGGAGATTCCCCATTACTGGGCACAGAACAGCCATATATGTGGTGTGCGGCTCTGCAGGTGGAGGTAGGTGCTGGAGATTCCCCATTACTGGGCACAGAACAGCCATATATGTGGTGTGCGGCTCTGCAGGTGGAGGTAGGTGCTGGAGATTCCCCATTACTGGGCACAGAACAGCCATATATGTGGTGTGCGGCTCTGCAGGTGGAGGTAGGTGCTGGAGATTCCCCATTACTGGGCACAGAACAGCCATATATGTGGTGTGCGGCTCTGCAGGTGGAGGTAGGTGCTGGAGATTCCCCATTACTGGGCACAGAACAGCCATATATGTGGTGTGCGGCTCTGCAGGTGGAGGTAGGTGCTGGAGATTCCCCATTACTGGGCACAGAACAGCCATATATGTGGTGTGCGGCTCTGCAGGTGGAGGTAGGTGCTGGAGATTCCCCATTACTGGGCACAGAACAGCCATATATGTGGTGTGCGGCTCTGCAGGTGGAGGTAGGTGCTGGAGATTCCCCATTACTGGGCACAGAACAGCCATATATGTGGTGTGCGGCTCTGCAGGTGGAGGTAGGTGCTGGAGATTCCCCATTACTGGGCACAGAACAGCCATATATGTGGTGTGCGGCTCTGCAGGTGGAGGTAGGTGCTGGAGATCCCCCATTACTGGGCATAGAACAGCCATATATGTGGTGTGCGGCTCTGCAGGTGGAGGTAGGTGCTGGAGATCCCCCATTACTGGGCACAGAACAGCCATATATGTGGTGTGCGGCTCTGCAGGTGGAGGTAGGTGCTGGAGATTCCCCATTACTGGGCACAGAACAGCCATATATGTGGTGTGCGGCTCTGCAGGTGGAGGTAGGTGCTGGAGATTCCCCATTACTGGGTGGGGCAGTAACCCCTCCATTACTGGGGGGGGGGCAGTCACCCCTCCATTACTGGGTGCAGGGGGGACAGTACAGATCTTGTCGTACTCTTATAGTGATGGCTTCTCCTTAGGACCGGTCAGTGATATTACATTGTGGGCTCTGACACCCGGCGCTCCCTACTATCCGCTATTCCCAGCCATACGGGCTGTGTGTAGAGTGGAGGGGTTATCTGAGGATCTCCCTTTCGCCCCTCCACTCTAGACAGGCAGTGCTGAGGTGCTAGGATGGAGGGGCTGCAGTGAGGTCCTCAGCTCCTCCCCTCCGCTGTGCACCGCTCAGCACTGACAGGACAGAATGGCGCCGCCTTCAGGATCCTCACAGTCTCCATTGTAGTCGCCTCCTCCGGCTTTTTAATGCTTTTTTACGGAATTGCTCAGGTGTTTAATGGAGCAAATATCACAGGTCAGACAGGAATATTTTTTACGCTTATTTTGTATGTATTTCTATAGAGCAAAATTACCCTCAGTGCCAGCATCTTACTGGAGCACCTTGGACCCACCAGAGAAAATCATTCTTGGGGCCCACTACGTAGCTACATAGAAATAAATACAAGACCGCCAATTGTGTGGTAAAACACACTAATATCAGGGTATAATATAAGGTAGTACACGTCTTCATGATATAGCAGGGGTTGGGGTAGCATCATAAAGGGGTAGCCCCCTCATAGAATATAATTTAGCCTCCTTATAGAATATAATGTAGCCTCCCTTATAGAATATAATGTAGCCCCCCTCATAAAATATAATGCAGCCCCCTCTCATAGAATATAATGCAGCACCCCACAAAATATAATACAACCCCCTCATAAGGTATAACTCAGTCCCCACCATAGAATATAATGTAGCACTCTCATAGGGTATAATGAAGCCCGCCACAGAATATAATGTAGCCCACCCCATAGAGTATACTGTAGCCCCTTCATAGGGCATATTGCTGCCCTCCTCATATAGTATGATGTAGCCCCCCCCCCGAATATAATGTAGTCCCCTGAGAGAATAATGCAGCCCACCACAGAATATAATGCAGCCCTTCATAGAGTGTACTGTAGCTCCCTCATACAGTACAGACCAAAAGTTTGGACACACCTTCTCATTCAAAGATTTTTCTGTATTTTCATGACTATGAAAATTGTACATTCACACTGAAGGCATCAAAACTATGAATTAACACATGTGGAATTATACATTACACTTAACAAAAAAGTGTGAAACAACTGAAAATATATCTTATATTCTAGGTTCTTCAAAGTAGCCACCTTTTGCTTTGATTACTGCTTTGCACACTCTTGGCATTCTCTTGATGAGCTTTCAAGAGGTAGTCACCGGAAATGGTCTTCCAACAGTCTTGAAGGAGTTCCCAGAGATGCTTAGCACTTGTTGGCCCTTTTGCCTTCACTCTGCAGTCCAGCTCACCCCAAACCATCTCGATTGAGTTCAGGTCTGGTGACTGTGGAGGCCAGGTCATCTGGCGTAGCACCCCATCACTCTCCTTCTTGGTCAAATAGCCCTTACACAGCCTGGAGGTGTGTTTGGGGTCATTGTCCTGTTGAAAAATAATTGATGGTCCAACTAAACGCAAACCGGATGGAGTAGCATGCCGCTGCAAGATGCTGTGGTAGCCATTCTGGTTCAGTATGCCTTCAATTTTTAATAAATCCCCAACAGTGTCACCAGCAAAGCAGCCCCGCACATCACACCACCTCCTCCATGCTTCACGGTGGGAACCAGGCATGTAGAGTCCATCCGTTCACCTTTTCTGCATGGCACAAAGACACGGTGGTTGGAACCAAAGATCTCAAATTTGGACTCATCAGACCAAAGCACAGATTTCCACTGGTCTAATGTCCATTCCTTGTGTTCTTTAGCCCAAACAAGTCTCTTCTGCTTGTTGTGCTTAGCAGTGGTTTCCTAGCAGCTATTTTACCATGAAGGCCTGCTGCACAAAGTCTCCTCTTAACAGTTGTTGTAGAGAAGTGTCTGCTGCTAGAACTCCGTGTGGCATTGACCTGGTCTCTAATCTGAGCTGCTTTAATCCTGCGATTTTTGAGGCTGGTGACTCGGATAAACTTATCCTCAGAAGCAGAGGTGACTCTTGGTCTTCCTTTCCTGGGGCAGTCCTCATGTGAGCCAGTTTCTTTGTAGTGCTTGATGGTTTTTGCAACTGCACTTGGGGACACTTTCAAAGTGAGGGAGGTGCCACAGTAGGTTCCCAAACCTTAAGTAATATAATGAAAACTGGCCACACTCAAGTAGATGGTGTGAGTTGAAAAAAATGTAATACATACAGTAGTCACTAGATACAAACGTTTCGGTCAAAAGACCTTCATCAGTGTGCTACAACAAAGAAATTTCAAAACAATAAGGTACATCAAAATAAACACAAATATTATAATGCAGTTAATCCACCATAAAGGAGGGAAAGAATGCTAAATAAAGTATATACATAAGGGTCACAAGGTCATATTAAATATATAGAGAAGTTACGGTAAGATGGTACCAACATTATGCTTATTCTAAAATGCAGGATATATAGGATATTGGGTGTCAAAAGAAAGGTTGGACGTACCTAGTGACAGTGATGACCGTCCGTATAAGAATCAGCGTACATGTAGGCTGCGTATAATCTGCAAAGTATAATGAGTAGAAGGCCCTTGTGGAAGATTCATATAGAGTGCTCCAGGTAAGATACAAATAATAAAAGTGACATACCAGAGTAAATGAGCGTCTATGATTGGTGGTCAGTGGGTGCTGACTGTGGAGACTGCAGAATAAATAAGCAGAATGAGACACAAATAGGTTGTACCAACTTATTGTGAAGGATCGGTTTGGAGAAGAGGAAAAACACATACCGAAGTTGATAAACATCTATGATTGGTGGTCATGGCTGCAGTAGAAATGGTTAATGATAAGCGCCAGGCAGGAACGCAGAAAAGGATCGGTAATGGCGATCGCAAAGTGCACTTACCAAATGGTTGTGTGATACAGAGGTCCTAGGACGCGGTGTCCACCGCAAGTCAGGAGGTGAGGAGAGGAGTGCTGTGTAGCCATATATAGACGGTAGCGGTGTGCCCGCCTCGTGCTAATGCACGGAGTACCGGAAGTGAGCTAACCGGAAGTCGCGTCAGCGTTTCATAGGGCGGAAGTGATGGCATTGTGCGTTCCAAGTATGTAGTAGCTGAGGCTTGCATTCCAGGAGAACTAGCGCTTGCGTGTCACAAGTTATAAGGCGCTCAAGGGGTGGAGAGATTGTATGGTAATAGAGATGATAAGATGAGGATATATAAGGCAGTGACCATCATACGATAGGCTCAGTATAGGCGATTCTGTAGAGAAAAAGGAGGCAATCAGAGCACTAATACAATAGAGCAAGTGATGTACAAATAATCCAGAATATGGCGTACAAAATCACAAAGCAAATGCACGGATCACAAAAAAGCATGTAAATCATAGTCTTTATTTAGTCCCTTAGGGTGGAGAGTATTAAGCTCGTGTATCCAAATAGGCTTCCCTGCGTTTAAGCAGGGTTGTGCGGTCACCGCCGCGGCGTGGTGGGGGAATATGTTCCAGTACTTGAAAGCGTAACTGGGATACACTATGTCCTTTGGAAATAAAATGATGTGAGATAGGGAGAAGTAGGTCTTTGCACTGTATGGTGGACTTATGCTTAGAGATTCTATCCTTTATGCACTGTGTGGTTTCTCCGATATAGAGAAGGCCGAGCGGGCGTTTAATCAAGTATACCACGAAGTTAGTTACATGTGAAATATTGATTGATAGCATATCTCTTACCTGTGTATGGATGGTGGACGCTATTACCCTTAAGGATATTGTTGCACTGATTACAGTTAAGACACGGAAAGGTACCCATTTTGGGATTCTGTAAAAATCTTTGGGTCATGGTGGGTTTAGTGGAACCAATATCCACTCTGACTAGGGTATCACGTATGTTACGTGCCCTCCTAAAACAGGGTAGAAAGGGTTGTTTGAAGGCCTCTACTGTGGGATGAGCTGTTTGTAGGATGTGCCAATGTTTCCGTATGGCTGTATGAATTCTGTAAGGCCTCATACTCACTGGCTGGAAAAAAATCGGTCCGTTTTCTGCAGGAAAAAAACGGTACATTTGTTGTAAAAAGGCATGCGATTTTGATGCGATTTTAAATCGCACCATGCGTTTTCTGTCAGTTTTCCATCAGTTTTCCATCTGTATGCAATGCGATTTTAACATGAAGTTTTACATAGAGCAGTTATCTCTATGTAAAAAGTCATGTAAAAATCACATTGTAACAAAAAAAATTTCACAAAAAGCAATATTATATATAATATATATATATATAATATATATATAATATATTATATATATATATATATATATATATATATATAATAGGTCATACATTCTACATAGTATAATAGCCGCTAATTCATCCCTGGCATTACTGTAAAATCACACTGACAGCTTTAATAAAGAATAGAAACAATACATATACACACGTAGATAATATAATATATATATATATATATATATATATATGTAATTGTGACATATATATATACATATATTTATAGTTCCTAGACTTCTACATACTGTAATAGCTGCTAATTCAATTGCCGGCTTTTGTGAAATCACAGAAGCCGACATGAAATGATACATTGTTTCCACACAGTTAACCATGTCATTTCCTGTATTTTGATATATGGTTTGAACTTACAATTACATGAGTGTATTTGTGCAAAATTTCAGACATGTAGGGGTTAATTAAAGGTGTAAATTTGTTGAAAAAAAGTGCGTGGGCTCCCGCTGTATTTTCTCCACCAGACAGACAAAGCAAGCGAGTGGGGGCAGATAATAATAGCCTAGGGAGGGTACATTTTTTTTGTGCCCCCCCTGGCTACTAATATCTGCCCCCAGACACCCCAGAAAGGGCAAATCTATAATTAGATTCGCCCTTTCTGGCACTTTGCCCGTCTATTCCCATTGCCCTGTAGCGGTGGCGAATGGGTTAATAAGGCGTTAATGTCACCTTAGTATTGAAAGGTGACCTTAAGGCAGGTTAATAATTGAGAGGGGTCAATTAGACAACTATCAATTATTAATCCTATTGTATGATAGAAAAATCAAACACACACAGTTTAATAAAAAATAAGTTTAATGAAATAATCACACAGTTTTTGACCATATTTTAATTTCCTGCTAAAACCATTTCCTGTAATAAAAATAAAATAAAAAAGCAAAATTATTCTTACCAATCCGATGTACAGTCAGGTCCCACGGTGTAATCCATCAGAAAGGGTTAACAGGTTACAGCTTGCAGAGAGCTAATGCTGTCTCCAAGTTGTATCCCCATGAATGAATCAGTTACTGTCACGCTGTATAGCAGTATATATATGTGATGACAATAATCTATATCAAAAGGGCAACATACTATATAACATGCGCATAGCTATATGATAACATAGAATTACCTGACAGAAAGTCCAGTGGGTCAAAACGGAATCCGTTATACGCTGTCTCCGGCTAGAGGGTGACCGGGGTCTAAGCTGACCCTAACTGGGGTCCTAACTAATCCCTCAACCTGGAGGTACTGTTAAAGGTACAGAGGTCCAGGCCACCAGCGTAAACCCTGTCTCCTATCAATCCCTGCCAACTGTATTCTAGTCCTAAGAAGGACCCTGAATACCACCAAAGGGAATGACCGGGTAACGGTTAATGAACAGAAAGACATACAAGAAAGATAAGAAATAAAGTAAATAAAGTCTTACATACAACACTCACACACAGTAGGAACACCTAAGGTCTCAGAGATAAACTATAAGCTATAAGAGTAAAAACAACTAAGGAGCTCTTAGCTTAAGTATTCTCAGAACCGCTCCAGTCTGCTAAACTATATGAATGCTTTCACCGGCGTCTAACACCCAGACTGGCAGAAATATAAAGGAAACTAATTAGAACACAATCAAAAGCAGCCGGGCGAGGCTGCACCTAGCCTTAGCAAAGAGCTAGGAAAAATTAACTCTCACATTACCAAAAAACAAAGAAACAGCAGCTCAGCTGTGAGAAGTCAGAATGTGCAATCGCGACGATCTTCGTGGCGATGCACCCATGACAGTACCCCCCCTTCTACGAGGGGCCTCCGGACCCTCATGACCAGGTCTGTCCGGGTGAGTTGTGTGAAAGGTCCGTCCACGTTATCATTGACCACCACTGAAGGAGGTAGAGGTGACGGTATGACTGGTGCCACATACTTTTTAAGTAATGACTTGTGAAACACATTATGAATTTTAAACGTAGGAGGGAGGTCCAGACGAAATGCCACAGGATTAATTATGGAGCTGATCCTGTACGGCCCGATGAATCTGGGACCCAACCCCAGGAGGGAACTTTAAGTTTAATATTCCTGGTAGACAACCACACCAGATCATTCACCTTCAGATCTCGACCAGAAACTCTCCTCCTATCAGCCATCCGTTTGTAAGGGTTCTCCGTAACCTTCAGTCTTAAGCGATCTGGAACTATCAGTCTCCCTGGAAGTCCCACAGGGGCGTCCCCCTGAGCCCCCGATACCTCCCCTCAAGCTCAGAGCATACAGCTGACACTACAACTCCCTCCTGAGGAATAGGAACCGGATCATCCGTCTTCCCGGCCCCTGGGAAAGTACGAGATAAGGCATCAGGAAGCAACTTTATTGAGCAGTCATATGTGCGATGAGGAGGTAACTCCTTACACCCCTCCTCTGAGAACATCTCCCCAAAGTCCTCCAGAAAAGGAGGCAAAGTCCTAGGCACAACCGCACCGATGACCGTGCTCATGCAGTTATTCCTGCAAAATTCACCCCACTGGCTTATCTTTCTGGATTGCCAATCAATCACTGGGTTATGTTTAGCCAACCAAGGAAGTCCCAACACAATAGGAGCAGGTAGACCCTCCAACACATAACAAGACAATTGCTCTTTATGTATTGCCCCTACTCGAAGATCTATGTTATGAACAGCTTGTACCAAGCTACCTTGACCAAGAGGTCTAGAATCAATAGAGAGTATAGGGACCGGTTTGGCCAATACACTCAGTTGCATACCATGCACCTGGGCAAACCGAGCGTCCACCAGATTAGCCCCGGACCCACTATCAAGAAAAACAGAAATCCTCTCAGTTCTAGTACCAATCACCACCTCCGCAGGCACGAGAAACTGAGAGGGATTTGGGGACGAAATACACACTCCCAGGTTAACTCCTTGGTTCAAAGAGGTCCGGGATGGACACCCCCAACAAAATGTCCCTCTCTCCCGCAAAAGAAACACCTTCTAGTCTTGCGGCTCACCGCTGATTCCCTCCTACAAAATGATGTCCCTCCCAACTGCATGGGTTCCTCAGAACAGACCAGGGGAACCTCAGTATAAGGGACTTTAGTAGTAGGTGGAGTCATCACGGGGGGCGGAGTTACCTCGCGTCTTCCCCGAAGACGTCTATCAATGCGAATAGCGAGGGCCATAGCAGCCTCCAGTGATGGAGGAGAATCATACTGAGCCAACACATCTTTTAATTTGTCAGACAACCCTTGACAAAACTGGCTCCTAAGAGCTGGGTCATTCCACTGAGTATCTGTTGCCCATCTACGGAACTCAGAAGAATATTCCTCCGCTGGACGATTTCCTTGCCGTATTTTACGTAACCTTGTTTCAGCAAGGGAGACTCGATCCGGATCATCATATACCAGACCCAGGGCAGCAAAAAATCGATCCACTGACTGGAGATCTGGGGAGCCTGGAGGAATAGAGAACGCCCAAGATTGAGGGTCCCCTTGTAAGAGCGAGATAACAATTCCCACCCTCTGCTCTTCACTCCCAGATGACCGAGGCCGCAGCCGAAAGTACAATTTACATGCCTCCCGGAAAGTAAAAAATTTGTCCCGCCCACCAGTGAACCTATCCGGGAGAGCAACCTTAGGTTCAGATCTGGTTTGCTCCGGGGGGGACAAAACCTTGGACTTAATGTCTGCAAATTCCATGGACAACCCCTGCAACTGCCGGGCCAGCTGGGCTACTGGATCCATGACAGCTGGGGAGAATCTTTAGTATTGGCCGGTGAAAATGTCACGCTGTATAGCAGATATATATATGTGATGACAATAATCTATATCAAAAGGGCAACATACTATATAACATGCGCATAGCTATATGATAACATAGAATTACCTGACAGAAAGTCCAGTGGGTCAAAACGGAATCCGTTATACGCTGTCTCCGGCTAGAGGGTGACCGGGGTCTAAGCTGACCCTAACTGGGGTCCTAACTAATCCCTCAACCTGGAGGTACTGTTAAAGGTACAGAGGTCCAGGCCACCAGCGTAAACCCTGTCTCCTATCAATCCCTGCCAACTGTATTCTAGTCCTAAGAAGGACCCTGAATACCACCAAAGGGAATGACCGGGTAACGGTTAATGAACAGAAAGACATACAAGAAAGATAAGAAATAAAGTAAATAAAGTCTTACATACAACACTCACACACAGTAGGAACACCTAAGGTCTCAGAGATAAACTATAAGCTATAAGAGTAAAAACAACTAAGGAGCTCTTAGCTTAAGTATTCTCAGAACCGCTCCAGTCTGCTAAACTATATGAATGCTTTCACCGGCGTCTAACACCCAGACTGGCAGAAATATAAAGGAAACTAATTAGAACACAATCAAAAGCAGCCGGGCGAGGCTGCACCTAGCCTTAGCAAAGAGCTAGGAAAAATTAACTCTCACATTACCAAAAAACAAAGAAACAGCAGCTCAGCTGTGAGAAGTCAGAATGTGCAATCGCGACGATCTTCGTGGCGATGCACCCATGACAGTTACTCTCCCAGCGAAAGGAGAGGAATAGATTCATGAATGGAGCTTAATTGATTTATTGCCACTTTCACTTAAGTGACCTGACCTAACGTGAAAGTGGGATACAATCAATTAAGCTTCATTCATGAATCACATCCTCTCCTGTCGACAGGAGATAAGCTCATTCATTCAGGAGCTATCAGATGAGCACGCAGGATTACTTGCGCTGCTTATCTGATTGCTAGTTAACCCTTTGTGAAGGATTACATCATGGGACGTGACAGATCGCCAGATAGGTAAGAATAATGTTTTATTATTTTATATTTATTTTAGAAGAACAAGGGCTTCGCACGGATTAAGAGTGAAATAAAAGATGGTCAAAAATATGTGTTTTGATTTCATTAAAATTATTTATTCTTAAAGTGTGTTTGTGTTTTTTTATTTACTTCAATAGGATTAATAATTGATAGTTGTCTAATTGACAGCTCTCAATTATTAACCTGCCTTAAGGTCACCTTTCAATACTAAGGTGACATTAACGCCTTATTAACCCATTCGCCACCGCTACAGGGCAATGGGAATAGACGGGCAAAGTGCCAGAAAGGGCAAATCTATAGATTTGCCCTTTCTGGGGTGTCTGGGGGCAGATGTTAGTAGCCAGGGGGGGCACAAAAAAATGTACCCTCCCTAGGCTATTATTATCTGCCCCCACTCGCTTGCTTTGTCTGTCTGGTGGAGAAAATACAGCGGGAGCCCACGCATTTTTTTTCAACGAATTTACACCTTTAATTAACCCTACATGTCTGAAATTTTGTACAAATACACTCATGTAATTGTAAGTTCAAACCATATATCAAAATACAGGAAATGACATGGTTAACTGTGTGGAAACAATGTATCATTTCATGTCGGCTTCTGTGATTTCACAAAAGCCGGCAATTGAATTAGCAGCTATTACAGTATGTAGAAGTGTAAGAACTATAAATATATATATATATTGTGAGACAGTGAAGGAATATGTGTTGAATGAGGTGTATATTTCACCTAAGTACCTTGCTGACTGGTATGAGCAAAATGTGTGGCTTTGTAAACCTGGTGGTAAAGAAAGTTCACTACACCTGCCATTCAGTACACGCTTGCAGCTCAGACCTGAATCCACTCAGGTGTTGATTAGGAAGCCAGAAGTAGGTGCTTTGGGAGCACAGTCAGAGAGCTCATTCACTCTGGACAGGAGTCCAGGCACGGAAGGAGACTCCGGGAGGTGGGCTCTCTCTGTCTGGGTGCTCGAGGTACCCCGGACACAAAGAGGAGACTCTGCGACACTCCATGCTGGTGACTACTGAATAGGAGGTGATCTCTCTCAAGTCTGGACGTTGGAGTTGCCTTCAGACATAAAGAGGAGTATCTGTAAAACTCCATACTGGTAACATATATCATATGTGTTGTTTTGGGCCCAGGCTGGTAGAGCCGGGTTCCTGTTAGAAAGGGACATTTCATGTGTGTAGTGAGTAGCCGAGGGGCTTAGCTTTTCTTTTTATGATTTCGTTTTTATCACCTACTGTTTGCTGTGGACTTTAATAAAGCTGGTTGCGGCCAGTTTTACACCAGAACTGCTGTCTGAGTGAACTGTTTATATGCCATTCTGTCTACCCGGACAGCGATCCCAGAGCTATATCCCCTGAAAAGCTTACAATATGTATGTGTTACAATGACATGTGTGTGTGTATATATATATATATATATATATATATTATATATATATATATATATATATATATATATATATATATATATATATATTATATGTATTCTATGTGTATGTATCTACTGTTTTGTGAGCTGTCAGTGTGATTTTACAGTAGCCGGGATGAATTACCGGCTTTTCAAAGGAGACTGGTGCATATAAATCGGACAGCACGTGCATGGTGCGAGTGCTGTTCGTTTTTTAATCGCACCCGTTGACTTGCATTGGCGATTTTCATCCCAAAATCGCAGCAGCATGCTGCGATTTTTTTTTTCTCACAACAATATCTGATGAGAAAAAAATCGCAAATGAGAATTCACCCATTGACTAACATTGGTCAGATTTGCATCCGATTTTTTTTCCTCTGATTATCATCCGTTTTCGGCGCCAGTGAGTATGAGGCCTAAGGGTAGTAATCGTGTACAAAGGGAATGCGATTATTCATGTCCTTATCCCTGTTCCTGGTGTAAGAATGGTCAAATTCTACGGTGTGGGGTGGGTATCCCCTCTCCAAGAATTTAGATTGCATTTCTTTAATGCGTAATTGATGAGAATTGGGGTTAGAGACTATTCTGGTGACCCTCTGGATCTGAGAATGTGGTATGGAGTTCTTCATTCTAACAGGATGAAAGCTATCGAAGTGGAGTAAGCTGTTCCTGTCCGTTGGTTTGGAACCGACAGTCACCATAACAGTATAGTAGAGAAATCAGCCGCACTCAGTATTGAATGTGAAGAAAATAAATTTTCATTTATTACATCAATGATGTAATCAATTTCATTGATGTAATAAATGAAAATTTATTTTCTTCACATTCAATACTGAGTGCGGCTGATTTCTCTACTATATTGGACATCTATGTTCAGCCAGCACCAATCAGTTGTTACACAGTGTGCACATCATTTTTTTCTACTCAGTCACCATAACAGAGCGCCACCGACAGTCATAACAGAGCGCCACCGACAGTCATCATAACCGAGCGCCACCGACAGTCACCATAACAGAGCGCCACCGACAGTCATCGTAAAAGAGAAAAGAGCGCAACTAACAGTCCTCATAAAAGAGCACAACCGACAGTCATAACAGAGCGCAACCGACAGTCATCATAAAAAAGCGCAACTGACAGTCCTCATAACAGAGCTCAACCGACAGTCACCATAACAGAGCGCAACCGACAGTCATCATAACAGAGCACCACCGACAGTCATCATAACAGAGCGCAACCGACAGTCATCATAACAGCGCGCCGCCAGTCATAGAGTGCAACCGAAAGTCATAACCGCGCCACCGATAGTCATCATAACAGCGCAACCGACAGTCATCATAACAGAGTGCCACCGACAGTCATCATAAAAGAGCACAACCGACAGTCATCATAACAGAGCGCCACTGAAAGTCATTACAGAGAGCGCCTGACAGTCATCATAACAGAGCACAACTGACAGTCATCATAACAGAGCGCAACCGACAGTCATCATAACAGAGCGCCACCGACAGTCACCATAACAGAGCGCCACCGGCAGTCATCATAAAAGAGAACAACCGACAGTCATCTTAACAGAGCGCAACAGACAGGCACAATTACAGAGCGCCACTGAAAGTCAACATAACAGAGAGCGCCTGACAGTCATCATAACAGAGCACTACCGACAGTCATCATAACTGAGCGCCACCGACAGTCATCATAACCGAGCGCCACCGACAGTCCTCATAACAGAGCGCATCCCACAGTCCTCATAACAGCACAACCGACAGTCATCATAACAGAGCGCAACCGACAGTCACCATAACAGAGTGCAACCGACAGTCATCATAACAGAGCGCAACCGCAGTCATCATAGCAGAGCGCCACCGACAGTCATCATAACAGAGCGCAACTGACAGTCATAATAACAGAGCACCATCGACAGTCACCATAACAGAGCGCCACCGACAGTCATAAAAGAGCACAACCGACTGTCATCATAATAGAGCATGACCGACAGTCATCATAACAGCGCCACCGTCAGACACAATAACCGAGCGCCACCGACAGTCACCATAACAGAGCGCCACCGACAGTCATAAAAGAGAAAAGAGCGCAACCGACAGTCATCATAACAGAGCGCAACCGCAGTCATCATAGCAGAGCGCCATCGACAGTCATCATAACAGAGCGCAACTGACAGTCATAATAACAGAGCACCACCGACAGTCACCATAACAGAGCGCCACCGACAGTCATCATAACAGAGCGCAACCGCAGTCATCATAGCAGAGCGCCATCGACAGTCATCATAACAGAGCGCAACTGACAGTCATAATAACAGAGCACCACCGACAGTCACCATAACAGAGCGCCACCGACAGTCATAACAGAGCGCAACCAACAGTCATCATAACCGAGCGCAACTGACAGTCACCATAACAGAGCGCAACCGACAGTCACCATAACAGAGCGCCACCAACAGTCACCATAACAGAGCGCAACCGACAGTCACCATAACAGAGCGCAACCGACAGTCATCATAACAGAGCGCCACCGACAGTCATCATAACAGAGTGCAACCGACAGTCATCATAACAGCGCGCCGACAGTCATAGAGTGCAACCGACAGTCATCATAACAGAGCGCAACCGACAGTCATCATAACAGAGTGCAACAGACAGGCACCATTACAGAGCGCCACTGAAAGTCATCATAACAGAGAGCGCCTGACAGTCATCATAACAGAGCACTACCGACAGTCATCATAACTGAGCGCCACCGACAGTCACCATAACAGAGCGCCACCGACAGTCATCATAACAGAGCGCCACCGACAGTCATCATAACAGAGCGCCACCGACAGTCATCATGACAGAGCGCCACCGACAGTCATCATAACAGAGCGCCACCGACAGTCATCCTAAAAAAAAAAAGAACCACACTGCACACCGAGAATGGAAAGGAGAGGGAGGAGCCAAGTCGGAGATAACAAGATGAATATGTATATGTATAAGTAATAATCAGCAAACAAATTTGCAAAAAAATATTATAGATTTTATTTAACAATGCTGTACAAAATATGAATGTCAATGTAAAAATAAAGATTAGATAAAGATAGGGGTGCGTTTTCCAGACCATCTGCTTCACCAATAGGCTCCCAGGTAGTTTTTTCAGGTCACTTCTGCACATTCTGTGGTTTACAGCACTGTGGTTTCGCATGGTTTTCACTGATATATGGTGTTTTATGTTCAGTAGTTTGCACACATGTTATGCTAGCACATGTTATGTTAGCACATCAGGTGAATTTCATTAGTAACATGTCATGTTAAGTACATTAGGTGAATTTCATTAGTATGTGCATGGCATTTATATTACTGGCACTTTTTTTGCTTCATTTATGTGCAACTTCCACATATATATCATTTCATTTGTGTAAACACTGATGCACACATACATATAATTATTTGATTGTTCACATTATATATATATTTTTAGTGACGGATTGGATATATCACATTATTTTGATTTTTTTATTATTATTTTTATACTCCTGGGTTATTATTTTGAGCCTTCATTTACAATTGGTGTATCGTTAGATGTTCTGGTTTTTTAATCTTTATTTTTACATTGATATTCATATTTTGTACAGCATTGTTAAATAAAATCTATAATATTTTTTTGCAAATTTGTTTGCTGATTATTACTTATACATATACATATTCATCTTGTTATCTCCGACTTGGCTCCTCCCTCTCCTTTCCATTCTCGGTGTGCAGTGTGGTTCTTTTGCTCTGGGTGGTCTGCCATCTCATTTCTCAGGATTTGTGGTTTCACCTTTTATCTTTTATTTAATATATTGTATTAGACAGATCTATATTTGGGTGATTCATTAGGTCCACATTTCTTGTTTTTACTCGACAGTCATCCTAACAGAGTGCAACTGACAGTCATCATAACAGAGTGCAATCGACAGTCATCATAACAGAGCGCCACCGACAGTCACCATAACAGAGCTCAACCGACAGTCATCATAACAGAGCGCCACCGACAGTCATCGGAACAGAGCGCCGACAGTCATAGAGTGCAACCGACAGTCATAACAGAGCGCAACCGACAGTCATCATAACAGAGCGCAACCGACAGTCATCATAACAGAGCGCCACTGAAAGTCATTACAGAGAGCGCCTGACAGTCATCATAACAGAGCACAACTGACAGTCATCATAACAGAGCGCAACCGACAGTCACCATAACAGAGCTCCACCGACAGTCATAACCGAGCGCCACCGGCAGTCATCATAAAAGAGAAAAAAGCACAACGGACAGTCATCATAACAGAGCGCAACCGACAGTCATCATAACAGAGCACCACCGACAGTCACCATAACAGAGCGCCACCGGTAGTCATCATGAAAGAGAACAACCGACAGTCATCATAACAGAGTGCAACAGACAGGCACCATTACAGAGCGCCACTGAAAGTCATAACAGAGAGCGCCTGACAGTCATCATAACAGAGCACTACCGACAATCATCATAACTGAGCGCCACCGACAGTCACCATAACAGAGCGCAACCGACAGTCATCATAACCGAGCGCCACCGACAGTCCTCATAACAGAGCACAACCGACAGTCATCATAACAGAGCGCAACCGACAGTCACCATAACAGAGTGCAACCGACAGTCATCATAACTGAGTGCAACCGCAGTCATAGCAGAGTGCCACCGACAGTCATCATAACAGAGCGCAACCGACAGTCATCATAACAGAGCACCATCGACAGTCACTATAACAGAGCGCCACCGACAGTCATAAAAGAGCACAACCGACTGTCATCATAACAGCACGACCGACAGTCATCATAACAGAGCGCAAACGACAGTCATCATAACAGAGCACCACCGTCAGTCACAATAACAGATTGCCACCGACAGTCTTCATAAAAGAGAGCGACCGACAGTCATCATAACAGAGCGCCACCGACAGTCACCATAACAGCGCCACCGACAGTCATCATAAAAGAGAGCGACCGACAGTCATCATAACAGAGCGCCACCGACAGTCATCATAACAGAGCCCAACCGACAGCCATCATAAAAGACTTGTGCACATGTCGGCATATAGGGAGAGTTAAATTCTATCAAAACTGAAGAATCAGAGCTTTGTGTAATATTTTATATTACAAAAAAGCGATAATTAAAAAATAATTTTATTAATGGAAAAAATAATGCATAATGTGGCATCTGATTTCTCGCGTTAACCCTCATTAAGACTGGTATACAAAATTCTGTTCTTCATGAATTGGGACTGTAATCTTGTGTTTGTCAAGAAATAATGAAACTCCATACAGCAACACCATTCTAGCTGTCTCACTACGGGGATGAGTAGATCGGAGTTCCTGCACGGAGGCTCATGACTTCTGTGCACACAGATACATCTATCCTAGTGGTTACACTAAGGTTTCCATGCACATAAGATTAACGTTGGCAGGTTCAGCTACAATCTGATGTGTATGGGGCCTCTCTACTTTCCTTCCATACTTTGTGTTAAGGGAAGGATCCGGCGTGTTGGAATTCCAATGGTTGATCCTCTGTGTTCTTTCTGAAGATCAGCTGCTGCCACAGGAGCCGGACATCTCCTAAAGCAGGGTTCCCAACTCCAGTCCTCAAGGCCCACCAACAGGTCATGTTTTCAGGATTTTCTTTGTATTACACAGGTGATGCAATTAGCACCTGAGCAATACTAAGGAAATCCTGAAAACATGATCTGTTGGTGGGTCCTGAGGACTGGAGTTGGGGAGCCCTGTCCTAAAGCACAAGAACGTTTGGAGAAGGGCTCCTGTGTATGTGATAGTCAGGAGAGGAAAGGGACTGTCGGCACAGAATGACTGTTCAAACCAAGCACATGCACTCAATGCACCTTTGGTGTGGCTTAACTAAGTGCATCTTCCCACCTACTTGTTTTCCATCTGTCTTCGCCCTTTTCTGGTTCTATAAAGTCAGAGCTGTCAATCAATATGGAGGAAAAACTCATGTAGATGGAAAGGAGCAACTAAATGTTTGGCCGCACCAAGCACCTGCACTTGGTTTGAATAGTCATTCTGTGATGACAGAGTCTTTTTAAAGGGGTTGTGCAGTGAAAACAAGTTATTATCACCTAACTATGGGATAGGTGATAACGTGCAGAGCAGTGAGTGTGTGACCACTGGGACCTGCACCGATTGGCAAAACAATGACTTTATTTCCCCGTTATACAAAGTCACAGCTGATTGGATGTCCGACCACTACTCCTTTAATTCTCAATGGATCTACTGGAAAAAGGCGACCGCTCTGCAGCCCCCTAGAGCAACAATGGAGCTCACACTGAGCATGTGCAGTGCCGCTCAGTTCTAAGGGCTCGCTCACACTAGGACCATTTACGGTTTCCCATCCTACAGAATTATAATGTATCCTTAAAAAGTGGATGCCATACTGATGGTCTGTATAATGATGGTCCATATGGCATCAGATTTTTTTTTTTTTTTTAAAGCACATCCCGCAGATTTCAGAGGAGTGAAATCGTAGCATGACGAATACAGCTGAGAAAAAAAATCTGCAGATCTGCACGGCCTCAACATTGGTCTGAGTGTAATCTGATTTTATTTTTATCGAATTGCCAGTTATATGCCAGTGTGAGTGCGGCCTTACAGAGATAAGTGTGCCCCATTCTTCCGATCAGTGCAGGTCCCAGCTGATGGACACCGATCACCTTGGACAGGTGATAAAGGGGTCGTCTGATGAAAACAAGTTCTCCCTATTCATGTGTGGAAGCATCGCTATAAGATACAGTTTTCCCTCATAAATAGTGAGATTTTTGTATTCTGTGTATCGGGTGGCCAATTTATTTTTCTGAGGGGCCACATGAGAGACTGTGACTGTTGTAGAGGCTGAACCAATAGGCTGAAATTAATTTTGCTCAATATTGATATCATTATTACTATTTTATATTATTTTTGTCACTTAATACTGAACAGAATTCCACTGAGTCGCTGCAACATGTTACGACAGGGAATCGGCACCAGATAATTCACTGCTTTTAATTAGATTTATAAATCATTTTCTCCCATTATTTAGCCACTGTACCTGATAAACAGATCTCCCACAAACAGTATGATGCCCCCAAAGCCCTGCCACACACAGCACGATGCCCCCACAGCTCCCCCACATAATTTGATGGCCCTGTACAGACAGTATGATGGCCTCACAATATGATGGATCTTGCAGCCCTACACACACAGCTTGCTGCACAGAGTGATGGCACCCATATCCCCCACAGACAGTAATGATGGACCTCACAGACCTCACTACACACAGGACGGTTCCCACAGTCAGCCACATGCGGTATGACTGTCGTCACAGCGTCCCAATTAGTGGAAGGACCCAGCAGCTCTTTTTCTCCAGTATATTCGCAGGGCTGCCTCCTCCACTATATATTGGGTTGGCAGTAGGGTTGCCTCCTCCACTATATATTGGGTTGGCAGTAGGGTTGCCTCCTCCACTATATATTGGGATGTCAGTAGGGTTGCCTCCTCCACTATATATTGGGATGCCAGTAGGGTTGCCTACTCCACTATATATTGGGATGTCAGTAGGGTTGCATCCTCCACTGTATATTGGGATGTCAGTAGGGTTGCCTCCTCCACTGTATATTGGGATGTCGGTAGGGTTGCTTCCACCACTATATATTGGGATGTTGGTAGAGTTGCCTCCTCCATTGTATATTGGGACACCCATAGGGGTGCCTCCCACTATATATTGGGACTTCTGTAGGGTTGCCTCATCCACAATATATTGGGACGCTGGTAGGGTTGCCTCTTCCACTATATATTGGGACGCCGGTAGGGTTGCCTCCTCCACTGTATATTGGGATGCTGCTAGAGTTGCCTCCTCCACTATATATTGGGATGTCAGTAGGGTTGCCTCCACCACTATATATTGGAATGTTGGTAGAGTTGCCTCCTCCAATGTACAGTATATTGGGACACCGGTAGGGTTGCCTCCTCCACTATATTGGGACTTTGGTAGGGTTGCCTCCTCCACTATATATTGGGATGCCGGTAGGGTTGCCTCCTTCACTATATATTGGGACGCCGGTAGTGTTACCTCCTCAACTATATATTGGGATATCAGTAGGGTTGCCTCCTCCGCTATATACTGGAACGGCAGTAGTGTTGCCTCCTCCACTATATATTGGGATGACGGTAGGGTTGCTGTCTCAATCCATTTTTGAATTCGTAACAACTCTGGCTCTGCTTTAGTTTAAATGTTGTTTTTTTCTTTCGTGCCAGCAGTGGTTAATGTCAGTTTTCCTTGCTGCTAGTTGCTAGGTCAGCTGATTTGGGTGGTGACCACTCCCACCATCCTTTAAATAGTCATATGATGCATCAGCTAACTGTTGGTGAAAGAGTTATTCTATGTAGACCAGCCCTGGAGTGTGCAGCTCTCTGGTGTGAGAGCTGTATCAGTTACTTCTGGAGTTTGGGGTCCTGTTTCCGTGTCCTCTGCTTTGTGGAGCTTGAAAGCGGTGCCTGGAGCTAAGTTACTTGTCTATTTTCCCTGTCTGTCTCGTGCTTGTCACTATCCCCTGTGTTTGTATCATTTGCAGGGGTGAGGCTAGAGTCCTTGCCAGCCATCTTTCGTTCCCTACTATTAGGGCCTTCCTCCCCCCTTTTCCCATCCTGTTGTTGGTGTTTGTTGTGCTGTCCACTGTACCGACCCTTGTAGTTGTGACAGTTGCCTCCTCCATTCTATATTGTGACACCTGTAGGGTTTGCCAACTGACTTTTTCTTTTTTCTGGACAGCTGATATGAAGATAATAGCTTCATTCACTGTAAAATGATGAGAATTACAGTCAATATTATTTGCAGAAGTTTCTTCAACTTAAAAAAAAATAATCACAGATGCCTTAAATTTTTTTTTTTCTACAGACCTGGCAAAAAATTGCCATATTTTTACATACTGTATTGGAATTTCTGGACTGTTGGCAAATTTGATGCTGGGAGGGCAGCTGCATGATGCAGCCTGTGGGCCACTGTTTTTGGCCATTTGGCTGCCTTGTTCTGCAAGCCAAACAGGAACAGCCAGAGGGCCGAATGTGTCCTGGGTGCTGGACTTTGTCCAGGTCTAATGTATACCTATTTATACACTATAGATTTGAGTTACTGCAAATGATGTCCTTCTTCTTGGCTAAAAATACTCTTCAAAATTACTAGAAGGAGTATTTTACATATACCCCAGCAGCAGCCTCTATATACACCCAGCAGCCTCTATATACACCCAGCAGCAGCAGCCTCTTTATACACCGCAGCAGAAGCAGTCTCTATATACACCGCAGCAGCTCTTATATACACCCTAGCAGATCAGGTTGCAGCCCCCAATCTTACTATTTTTGTGGTGTGCTTATGTTGGAGGGCTTCTGCTTGCTTGCCAACATGTTTGACAGTCTTCAGTTCACCCCAACTGATCGAGTTTTGTACAACTGGGTTTTGTCCCGCTGCTTTGGCCAGCCTTACCCAGTGCTCGTTGATCCTCGGAGGAGGAGGCGAATGTGGGTGCATCCGCATTTGAGGCAACGCCTCACTAAAGTCCATTTTCACCGGCTTTATGCATCTCTGCGGACTCATCCAGACAAGTTTTTTTGTGTTTTGTCGTATGACCATTCCCACATTTGATGTTTTGTTGGAGATTGTGCACCCTGGGATCACCTACCAGGATACTAGGATGCGCAAAGCTATCTCTGCAGAGGAGCGACTTCTCCTTACGCTACGGTATGTATTCCTCACCTACATACTGTCTGTTGATGATGTGTTTTCCCACAAGTGTCCCTCTACCCTTATGTCTGTAGCTGAAATATCCTCATAATATATCCCATATATCACCTAGAACTACCAGAACTATTATGTGTATGTTAAAATGTCAGAAACCTTTGACTTGTGGTAAATTTTACTTATGATTGTTTGTAAATGAAATCATTTACCGGTTATGTATATTGCGTTTGTTCTACCTTTGTGCAAGTGTCATGATTGCTCTCTCGACATTTGGTTACTTGTAGGTTCCTAAATACTGGCATATCCTATGCCGCACTCCATCTTGAATTTTGGATTGGGAGGTCCACCATCTCTGGCATTGTGCCTGATACCTGCTCACAACTCTGGGACAGACTGCATAAACTGGTCATGCCTGAGCCAAAGATGGAAGACTGGAAGAGGATTGCCAGGGGATTTGAGGAGCAATGCCAGTTCCCAAATTGTCATAGTGTCTGTCTGGTGTTAATGGTCATAACAGATGTGTGGATGGTTGAGTACAAACAATGTATGAAAAAAGACTCCAAACTTGTTATATAAAAAAATATTTATATGTGCAAACTGCCACTTGAGGTAGTGACTACCATATTTGCTTCATATGGTATATGTATTTACAGCACAAGAGTGTAAGTGTGCATTCTTACACAAGTACCAAAATAAGGCATGACCAAATTACAAATTATTCGATACATAATAGTATGTAAAGACAAAAAACAATAGTCAATATGGGTAGTGTTGATCATATGTGACCCATATGTCGGATTGATCACATTACACAAGTGCAAAGATGCATTTGACAACTGTGAGTCAAATTAAATGACAAAAAATTACAAACATTGCAGGAAATCATAGTATGTACAGAAAATAACGTTCACTTTGTATATTGAAGACCATATGTTACCCATATGTTTGGTTCACAAGATTAGACTACTGAAAATATGCAATAGCCAACATGGAGTCAAAGAAAATATTACTAAATAACAAACTATCACTAGTGAGCAGCATATCTGCCCCATATGGTTGGGTTCTAAGACTAGACTAATGCAATGATGCATTAGCCAACAATTTATAAAATGGATGGGGGAAAAAATAACAAACATTGGGATAAATGATAAGATATAATGAAATAATAATATTTTCCCCTAGCCCATATACCACCAGCTAAGTACCATATGGTCTTTGTAGGCATTCAAATGAGTGCAAATATGTGTTACACAACATGGTGTCAAAATAAATGTTCACAAAGAGCAAACTTTTCTCTCAATAAATACAGATTATGCAAACAACAAATGTAGACTATGCCTACTGAAGAGCATATTGCTAGCATATGTTGTTTAGAGGCATCTAGACTACTGCAAATGTCTTTGACACAACAGAAGGTTAAAGTAAATAGAAAACATTTACTAACTGCTTTTTAAATCAGAAAATATAAGTTAAATCAAAAATCACAGCTGGTGGTATGTGGGTGGTGTGGGTTGGCGGGTTCCCAGCATCTCTGTGTGGTTGGCTTGGATGACCACCTTGACCATCACCCTGTTGGGGAGGATTTTCTGGGCCCTGAGCTAACATCTGCCCACGGTCAGGTTGGTGTGTGGGCACATTGCCATACAGATAACGGAGATTATATTCCTGTGTAAGATGATACCCACGAGAATCATACCCCCCAATATGACTATGTTGAGCACATCCAGGTTGGGACCAGCCTCCAACACTGGATCTGTACAAGTGGCCATATTGGGAAGTCGGATTATAGGCAGCCATTTGACCCAGTTGTTGCCAAGGTTGTTTCGGTGGGGGAATGGGTTGAGCTGTAGGCACCCATGCAGGAGGATCATCAGATCTGTTGGGAAATGAAAGGGGATTAGAACATGTTGGAGAGGTGAGCCTAAACTGCATATGTGGTATGTGGTGTGATGTATGTACTTACGGTCTCAGATCCAGAATAGGAACCAGAAAGCCAAGGCGGTCAAAGTACACATATTTTCTTTTTTTCGGTGCCACAGACCCGCTCCTGGACCTCTGCTGCCGTTCCCGCCGGTACTGGTCGCGGATGCTTCTCCATCTTCTCATAACATCATCCACTGCAATGACACATATAATATAATCAATTAGCTAGCTGCACAAAGCAAAATTATTCTACATACATACACGTTATATAGCCATGGGGCCTAGTAGGATGTAACTATACTAACATTTTGCCGCAAAAAAAAATAAAGAAAATTTTTTGCCAAATTCTGCGCTTGAACTACGCTCTGACCGTTAATAAGGTTGGAAAAAAATCAAATAAAACTTACTGATTCGCTGCTGCTCCTCGCGTGGGCTGTCGCCAAAGTGGGGAAACCTCTGCCCACAGATGCGCCTCCATGCCGCCTCTTTTCTTGCGTGGTCCGCATAATGTGCATGTCTTTGGTGCCAAATTTCGGGCCTCTCCTGCAGCAAGACTCTCAACATGTCCACATTGATGAGCGTAGGCATCATGGCCGACTCCGTGGAGGAGTCCTTCCGGGATGTCTGGCGCTTTTTGTGAGCTAATTTGCATGTGTCAGCTTCCTGCAGCATGTGTTGCACCATTTCCTGTGAGCTGCAGAAGTCTTGCGTATTTCTCGCAAGTCACACGTGTGGTCCATGTGTAATCCGTTGTTTTCTCGCACCCATAGACTTTCATTGGCGTACAACGGGCGTAATACGCATACAATCGCAGCATGCTGCGGGTGTCTCGCACCATAAGTTACGCCCGAGAAAAATACGCATGATCAGAGCTGCCTCATAGAGAAGTATAGGTCCGTGTGTAATGGTGTGGTTTTCACACCTCTCACTCGTCCGTATTCCTCCTTAATGTGACGCCTGCCTTATACTCACCTGCAGGGCGGTGGTGGCCGTAACTTATATCGGCCAAACCTGGTGACAGGTTCCCTTTAAACTTTCTTCAACAACACTCTTTAACATGCAAAGCAATGGTATTGCTCAGGTGATACACTGCTCTGCGGTGTATTATCCCTACTTGTTAAATAACGGCCCCATGCACATTAGGTAACTGTTGGCTGAACGATAATTTGGCTGACGACTTTCTCTCCCAACTCCCCTGTAGACACAAAGATTCATATAGGCGGCTAGTGGTAAAGAAGTCCGTGATGGACTCTGACCAAATCTTTTTACAGTTCAAGTGTTCTCCATCCCTTCAGGGTTCAGGGTTCGCACAACATAACTAGACATGTATAAATGTCATATCATGGGTGCTGCCGTCATTCTTCTCTGCTTAGCGTAGGACAGGATGCAGCTTGAATGTGGGACAGTATTAGGTTTTGTATGTGCGCAGTTTTCACAACTCTGTTGTTGGAATATCTGGGGCCAGAGGCTCTTTCACTGTCCGTAATGCAATGGGCACCCTAGCTATCTCCCCGGATTACTTCTGATTACTTCTGATGGTGAAGACGCTGGGGCCATGTACCTTGTTGAACTCCTGAATCAGCCCTATATTTGTCCCCCACCCACCCAGGGAAATGGGGAGTAATAATGTATGTATTTCAACAAACCAGACTAACAAGGGAGGAAGTGCAGGGATAAATGAAATACCAAACATACAAATATGCACTCACACACAATAGAGAGGTACACCTGGGAGAAAAGGAATGAAAACCAAATAGGAAGAGGTTTAGGATTTGCACACAGCCGAAACACCAAGCAACAGTCACAGATCAACGCTCCAAACTCCTCTACCAACTACTGACTCCTCCACTCCAAACCAGGCATTACAAGACAGCCATACCTTCCAGTGTTTTTCCTGTCCCTATCAGGTACAGACTCATGAGTGGAGCGCGGGAAGTGCAGAAGAAATCTACTTGATCAGTTAAGCAGGAGCTCCTGATTAGAGATGAGCGAATTTGATCAGGTCACTGCTTATTCGGCAAGCTATAGAACTTTCTGAATTATCTGCAGCTGGAATCCGGCTACCTGGATTGCTCCTGCTGATCAGCTGTCCGGTGCCGCAGCTGCATGTGTCGCGGCTGTTTCACAGTCACAACACATGCATGGAGAGCCTGTTTGTTGACCCATATCCAGCTTTCTTTTCCTCACTTTCGGGAAACCCCTGCTTAGCCAAAAATCAACAAGCTCGGTTGGGCCATATTTTTTGGTTTGGGGAACGGAATCTCAATTCGTACGTTATCAGCGGCCCTTAACCCCCTTCCCGCCCTTGAGGGGGATGGTCTGAAAACTGTGCCCGGGTAATAAACCCCTCCCCTGCGGGGTCAGAAGGACCTTACTTGACCCAGGCGGGGGGGCTTTGCTTGATCGCTTCTGGGCCTCTGTGTCCCCCCCCTTGTTGGGGAGCAGCGCCATGGACACACCCCAATCAGGGGAGGGGGGGTTTGGGCCCTCGCTCTTCAGCCTCTCCTGTCATGGAGGGAAAAGAGCGGGGTCCCTGGTCCCCCTGTGTGCTGTTGACGCATCACCACCCTGCTCCACTGCCATACCGTTTCCCCCCCCCCGTCCGTTTTCTTATTTCTCCTTATTGTGTTATTACAGGGGATTTTATTTGTAAATTTGTCATTTTTCCCCATTCGGGCCCTACGTATTGCCCCCTTCGGGAAATCTTCTATAAAGATTTTTTTCCCGGGGTTAAACCCGTCAAGGAAATTGGAAAGGTGAAAATGAGGCAAAGGGTATTCCCCCTCACTCTAGAAATCCTTTTCCCCGGCTTACTGGAGGGTAAGATTTGATGACTCCATTACATTTCTTACTATGGGAATAACAAGGAAGAAAGGAGAGGGGAGGGCTCTAAAATGTCGTAGTGAGATTTTTTGGTCCCCAAAACCGGTTACACATTAAAAATC
The DNA here is from genome assembly GCA_033576555.1 of Oophaga sylvatica. NCBI lineage: Eukaryota > Metazoa > Chordata > Amphibia > Anura > Dendrobatidae > Oophaga > Oophaga sylvatica. The sequence goes on from JARQOD010000003.1 coordinate 44,581,150, forward strand.
TCTGTCGGCCCCTTGCGAGGGTGTGAAGCCCCTGAGCCCAATTTTTGGGCCCTTTCCTCACCACCTATACGGGACCACAATGACCAGAAGATCCTAGAACTCACCCACAAATGATTGGCTGCTGATGGGAGGTGACACGCGGGAATGTGGGGCTTAAATAATTTATGAAGGATCGGGGGGGCGGTTTTCATTGTCTGTCAGGGTTCCCATAAGGTGCGGATGTCGTTGTTATTTGTCTATGGAGGAGGGGAGATTTTGAAGACAAAAATTGTACAAGGATCAAAAGGATTCCCCGCCCCCCCATCCCGGGGAAAAACAAAAATACGGCCTAAATTTCGTTTGTAAAGAAGAATTTTACCCAGTTTTTCCCAGTTGTACCGTAAGGGCAACACCCAAAAGATTCCACCTCCTTCCCCAAACGTAAACAAAAACCCCAATTTTAGGGTCTTCAGGGATGGGAGGGAAAAGGGGTATGAATCTCCCCCATGATAAGAAGGCTGTGAAAGGTTTTTTTTCAATCTTTTTTCTCGTTCCTTTTTTGGGGCACAGATCAGGGTTTGGGGCCACCGAAGGGGAACCCTTTTTTGCATTTAAATAAATTGATCCCCCGCAAGCCAACCTCGCCCCCCTGGGGCCCGCTTTCCCCTTCTAAGGACCCAAGGAAAAAAGAAAAAATGAACAAAAGCACATAAATTTGCACACTTTACATAAAAGGTTTTGGGCCTTCCGGAATGTACCTCTCATCCATGGTTTCTGATTAACCTTTGCCTCCTTTGGTTTTCCTTTTTTTTT